>CAOKZL010001077.1:1200000-1529961 GCA_948472985.1 Iguana delicatissima
TTATTCACTGGATCTTCTGGCTCCTCGGTCCAGTCCAGGGTGAATTGGAGCAGTGCGACGTCTTAGATCCGCACTGCTCCAGCTTCCAAAATGGTGGCTTCCGGTTGGTCGTGGGTCCCGACCAACCACAAAGCCCGCCACACCTAAAGCCCGCCCTCCGCAGATCGCAGGTTCGTATTAGAGGTGATCACCCAAAGGGTGATCACGAATGGCTGCTTTTCATCCTGGAGAGAAGTGACTAGCGGGGTGCCACAGGGTTCTGTCTTGGGCCCAGTGCTGTTCAATATCTTGATCAACGACTTGGATGAAGGAATAGAGGGCATGCTCATCAAATTTGCAGATGACACCAAATTGGGAGGGGTTGCTAATACACCAGAGGACAGAATCAAAATTCAAAATGACCTGGACAGATTGGAGAGCTGGGCCACGGCTAACAAAATGAAATTCAACAGAGAGAAATGTAAGGTCCTACACTTAGGTAGAAAAAATGGAATACAGAAATATAGGATGGGGGACACATGGCTGGATAGCAGTATGTGCGAAAGGGATCTAGGAGTCTTAATAGATCACAAGCTGAACATGAGTCAGCAGTGTGATGCGGCAGGCAAGAAAGCCAATGCAATTCTCAGCTGCATCAATAGGAGTATGGTGTCTAGATCAAGGGCGATACTGGTACCACTCTACTCTGCTTTGGTTAGACCTCATCTTGAATACTGTGTCCAGTTCTGGGTACCCCAATTCAAGAAGGACATGGTCAAGCTGGAGCAAGTCCAGAGGAGGGCAACCAAAATGGTGAGGGGCCTGGAAGCCATGAGGATAGACTTAGAGAGCTGGGTATGTTTAGTCTGCATAACAGAAGGTTAAGAGGGGACATGATAGCCATATTTAAATATCTGAAGGGATGCCATATAGAGGAGGGAGAGGGCTTGTTTACCACTGCTCCAGAGACCAGGACAAGGGCAATGGATTCAAGCTGCAGGAATGGAGAATCCACTTGAACCTCAGGAAGAACTTCCTGACAGTCAGGGCTGTCTGGCAGTGGAATATGCTGCCTCGGAGTGTGGTGGAATCTCCTTCTTTGGAGGTTTTTAAGCAGAGGCTGGATGGCCATCTGTTGGGAGTGCTTTGAGAGTGTTCCTGCATGGCTGGGGGTTGGACTGGATGGCCCATGTGGTCTCTTCCAACTCTACATTTCTATGATTCTATGATTCTATGATTGGTGCAAGCCTGCGAATCTGCACAAGAGAGCAGGCACGCAATGGTGCGCTCCAGAAAAAAGAGAAACCTCTTTTTTCCGATCTTTAAAAAGTGCACTGGAGGACCAGTTGGGGGCGTTTCGGAGTGGACTGAGGTGCAGATCTCTGGTAAGTAGTCCAAACCTAGTCCACTCCGAGGTGCAGACAACCTCTGTAGAGGACGCGCTGCACCATTTTAATTCCCCCGTGTGGAAAAGGCCTGTATTATCAATGGTGCAATTGATCTAAGATTCTCAGGGGTTAGTGGTTTCCTCCTCCTGTTGCTGGTGATACTGCTGCTGCTGACACCACACACATACATATACTTATGCACACCAAAAGCTTCTCATACTGTGATGCTGTCAAGCAAGAAATAGTCCTTGGAAGGAGGGGTATAGATTTCCACCTGTTCTGTCCTGAATAATATGAGAACAAAATGTCTGTTCCCCTCCAGTCTTTCTGGTAGGAAAAGGCAATGAAATCCAAAAAGGAGAACTATGCCTTGACTACAAAACATTAAAAGGAGCAGGAGTTCATTATCGCTGAGAATCAATACTTGGAAAAATTTATTTTGGAGTTGGCATCTGTTCAGCATTGGCAGTAGAGTAGGGTCCTCTGCCATCTTCAGGCTGCCTGCATAGCCCAACAAATCATTTCTTGGAGGGAATGTGATCCCCAAATTCTGATCAGAACATTTTTCTTTTGAACTATAATTCCCAGAATCCCCCAGATAGCACGGCCACTGGTTGGGAGATTTGGGGAGTTGTAACTCAAAACCGTAAGTTTTTTTCTGAGTTTGGAGTTAAAGAAAGTTACACTGCCAACCCTTTTCATGTCTGTAGAGAGAAAGCAGAAGGTTGCCATCTTGTCCTTTGCCTCAGGCAGAACAACATCTGTCTTGCCCTGTGTGTGGCAGTGGGTGCTACTTTCCCATTCAGAAGAAGATGGGAAACAGGCAAGGCAGCCTCAGTTTGCTACCTCATTCTTCCCACCCTGCCAAAGAGATAAACGTTGTGGGAAGCACAGCTTGGCCTCTCTCCTTGTCACATAATCACACACCTTTGAGAGCCAAGCCTTGGCACTGTTAACATCATTGCCATCAGTTCCACAGCCTCTCCCAGCAACAGCCAGGAAAGCAATTGAGCAGCTGTCTGAAGAGGGAATTGGTCCTTCTTTGCCTCCTTGCAGCCAGGTGCTGCCTCTTCTTGTCATCCGGAAGAGCGGCTGGCATATCCATGCAGGAGTTTCCCGCTGGGTTTCTGATTGTTCTGAATTTGGCAAGCTGATCTCTCTTCCTTATGCCAACTCAGCCCACTCCTTCTGGGCTCTGCTGCAGAGAACAATGTTCATCTTCTAAATTAGTGTCATGAATGCTAATACAATATATAATCTGCATACATACTGGACAGCTTGCACACAACCCCACCAGGACTCTTTCTCCCATTTCCCTCTAGCTCTAAAATGGAATGTATATGACCACACTTTCCTACACCTCTCTGCCTCATTCTAGACTATACATATAGACTGTATGGAAATGAGTAGCAGTTCTGTGTATGTATAACTGTGAGTAAAACCCAGTGAACATGGTGGGCCTTACTTCTGCTCTTTGAATTGTGGGACAGTAGTTCCAAAAGCTAAAATCTTATTCCTAAGTAGAGTAAAGCTGTTGCATCAGTTGAATTTACTTGTGTTTTGACTTGCCATTCAACAACTGACAACAATGAGTCTATTCTAATCAGGACTAACCAGCTGGTTTCCAGCCAAAATCTGCAGAGCTGTGTAAGAGCTGTGTGGCTGCTAGGCTTTGTGAACACACATTTTTACCATTAGCAGCTTCTTCAATGTGTTACAAAGCAGAAAAGTTGTTATTCCCACAGTCACCCAAATGGTGAGGAAAGGTGGCCCACAAAAGAAGAAGATTGCCCATTTCTGATTTACAAGATGGCTTTCAGATCGCACAGAAAGAGAGACAGAGAAAAAACAGACTTCATGAATTTAAACCTCAGCCTTGTAGCATTTGCTTAAAACAAGAAACTCCTGCTGGAATTAGCAGTACAGAATCCAGCTGTGTGTTGGAAAATCTGGCATCAGGCTGGTGGTGGAGGCTTTACAGTTTTCCAGGATACTCAAATTGATTTTGAAATGGCTGTATCTTAAATGTATTTGTATTTGGTTTTTATTCAGGAAAGATCTAGATGGCTTGTTGTTCTTTATATTTTGGGTGCTCCACTTCATGCCACAAACGCAGAATTTAATTGGGGTGTGTGTGATGTTCCATTGCTGTTGTTGTGTGCCTTCAAGTCATTTCTGACATATGGTGACTCCAAGGTGACCCTATCATGGGATTTTCTAGGGGCTGAGAATGTGTACCCTCCAATATTTCACAGCTAAAAACTGGGATGTGCGTGACCAAGCGACATCAGAGTGTGACCAAGATGGCAAAAATTATTAATGAGGAAGAACATACAAGCTGGGAGAAGCTATAACAGTCTGCTTTGCCTGAAACTACAGGGAAGAGCAAGATTCAGCCTCTCCACTCCTCCCACTAAGTTAATTGAAAGCAAAGCATTTTTGCACTTGGAACTCAGTTTTCAATCACTGAAGTAAGCTGAGGACAAGGGGGAAAAGTAGGGGGAGGAGAGAAAAACTTGGGACAGCCAAAAAAGTGGGATGACAGATATTAACCAGGAGTGTCCCTGACAAATTGGGACAGTTGGAAGGTATGGTGTCCTTGTTGCACATTTGTAACCCTCCCATGTACTTCTACAGTTTCTACTTTTTTTTTCTCCCACAGAACTCAGTAAAGAGGGAAAGCTGGAATAGCTGCACTATGCCTTTGACTGGTGGCAGGGCTTGAAAAAATACTGTTTGGGCCTCCAGTTCTCAGTGTCCTGCAACCAGCATGAACAGTAGCTCAGCTGTCCTTGGAAATTTGAGAGCTCTAGTCCAGAATAGTGATCTTTCCAAGCTCTAACTGGTAGAGTTACAGCCCCTGCTATGAAGGCATCTGATGCCTGTGTTCTCCCTGATAAGAGAATATGGAAAAATCACACCGGGAACCATTTCACATCACACAATTACAGTATTATGATTCCAGTTTAGACGCCATGATTGTATACTATGGAATCCTGAGGTTTGTAGTTTACAGCTCTAGAAGAGTTTTCCGGCTAAGAATTCTAAATATCACTCTCTAAACTGCAAATCCCAGGATTCCATGGGATGGAGCCACAGCATTTTGCTTTGTTGGAAGCTGCCTGGATATCAGGACCAGGATATCATGCTACGTGGGATAAGGGTGGCCACTGCATGCTGCACATGATGGTGTCATGAAATCCTGGTGGCCTTCTGCTTTGCTATAAAACACAATAGGAAGCAATGGAGAAGAAACGCTTAGTCCAAGGATGGGAATTGTGCATCCTTCCAGATGTTGTGGCAGCTTCCAGCATTTGTCAGCATTGGCCATTCTGGTCAAAGGTGCTGGAAGTTACAACTAAACGCTATCTGGAGGGCTGAAAAATTCCCACTCCAATTCAGCTCCCTTTTGCCCCTCCTGTATTGCTTGCTTCCAAGGAGACAGATCCATGTTCCTGAACATATTCCTTGAGGATGGTTTCAAATTGTTCACTCTCTGACACTGCTTTGCAGTAAAGAGACAGACCCACAGGCATTTTCCTCTGTGCATTCATGTGTAATATGCAGTTAGCCCTTTACACTGCTTGCCAAGCAAGTCCTGGCTGGTTTAGCAGTTCCTTTTCCTGAGCCTGACATGGAAATGTATCTGAGGAAGCATATCCTAGTGGTTTAATTGATATGCACCTCATGCATGATATGTATGGCTTTGGAGCAGGGCTGGTTGAAAAGTGGGCATCTGGCTTCCAACTCTCTCTTTGCAGCAGTAAGCAAGGATTTAGCTACAAGGGGGAAAGGAATGAGGGCACAGCCCTTCCAAATAAGAATTTCCCCCTTCACTTGAAATTTTTGTTCAGTTCAACATGTCTAGTACTGCAGAAAGTGAGACACTGGAAACTTTTCATACCTGGAATTCTTGCATTTGTTGTTGGTGTTCCCTAGGTAGGTTTGCCTGCCCCCCCCCACATATTTTTTAGATGCCTAGATGTTATACATTTATGCAATGCTAGAAATTTGAGTACTAAGGGAAAATTTCATTTTGAAAGGCAGAAATCTTATCTGGGGAGCAGTGCTCTCATTTTGCCTCACCTCCCCAAAACTATTCCTCTGCTGCTGCAGCAATGTGCATCTCTCTTTCTTTGCCGGCACTGAGCTGTAATCAAGAAAGGGGCTACTCAGAGGATCTGAAAGCTCAGTTGGCTTTGTGAAAGAGTACTTTTAATTAGGATTCTTTGTTGTCTGCACACTGCCAGTTGTCCTGGCTCTGTTCCTTGTAACAACTGTTACATGGAACTATTAGGCTGTTTCCCTCCCCACTTCCCCACCTCTACACACTAGGATTGAGAGAGTGATTAGGAAAAAACATGACTGCCCCATATCTCCAGGGTCCTGAGTAAAGTGCCCTCTATCGGTCTAGGTGGCCTATCCGTTGGTCTAGGAGTTAATATGATAGTGACAGAAGCAGAGTTCTGGAGAAGTGGATCTAGCTGCCCTAATTTCCTCCACTGCTCCAGTCCACCCTGAGAAATTTAAATGGCAGCAATACACAGCAAGCTGTTCATCCATATCAAGCACAGGTGAAAAAAAAACACCCTGGAAAAATATTACTATTTTCTGGACTGCTGTTATTTTTCTGAACTTTTTCTGACTTCCCCAGCCAGCATGGTCAGAATCTAATAGCCATGCTTGGATTCTGGGAGATGTAGTTAAATAATGTAGCATGGCCAAACTTTGGAAAAAGGAGTGAGGAAGCCAAGGCGGGTGTTGGTGATGGGGTCTTGACAACTTCCAAAAATGCCAGGCACTTATTAGTTATGAGACAAAAACTTCTGCAATTAATTTCTCCATGCCAGGCTCATATAAAAAGCACAGGAGAAGGTTGGAAAAGCAACCGTAAGAGTATATTTCCAAGGCATTTTAAATGCACATACACTTCTTCGGGCTTCTTTTTGGAAGACAGAGAAAAAGACTTGAACTATTTTAGCAAGTTGAAATTCAGTTCAGCCACTACATCAGTTCAAGGAAGAAGACACTGACTCTAATCTTAAAAGTTCAGCCTGCATAGCGATCGTTCCTTAGTTACTAATGCTGTTACATCTGACACCTCAGTTTTCTGCTACAGCAATAAGAACTCAGCTGCCACCCACAGGCTAAGAGATGGTACACTTTCCCAGACAGCTCCTTCAAATACAAGCTGAATCTGGCTGAGAAACAAAAGAGTTTGTCCCAATCAACATCAGTGCTGCTCACTTGGCAGCTCATGCTGAACAACAACATGTGCTGCCAGAGATCTGGGTCACACACAGCTCAACATCTTCAGTGTACCCTTGCCTCTCCTGATGGGACGACTGGGATTCTGACTTGGATCCTGGAGGCAGCCAGAGTAATGAGCCTGAAGAATTGCCCTGAAGACCTCTCAGAACACAACCTAAATTGTTTATTCAATCATAATTAGATAGTCTGGTACCACTGTACTAGGAGAGAGCAGGAGGCAGAAGGCAGATCCATGTTCTGCAGTGAACTCTGGTGCTAACATCTGGCAAAGCTCCAGTGCTTGAAGGAAGAATGTAATCATGAATCTCACACAACTCCTTTCATCAGAGAAGACTTCAGATGTTCTGTTATTTTCACAGATGAAACTAAAACTAACACCTTGCCCACATAGTTTGTCATTTATATCATTTTTCAATACTGTTTTGATGCCTGATATCTAGGTCAGTGTGGTGTAGTGGTTTGTATGGGACTAGGAGTCTGGAAGACTAGAGTTCAAATCCCTGTTCAGCCATGGAAAACCCATGGGTGAACTTGGGCAATTCACATCCTCTCAGTGTCAGAGGGAGGCAATGCCAAGCCTTCTCTAAACAGATCTCACCAGGAAACCTTGTGATAGGTACAGGGTCCCTGTAAGTCAAAAACTACTTGAAGCACACAGCAACAAATCTAGGTATATACTTCTGACAAAAGGGACGCTGGTGCATGATTGTGTTTTGCTCAGACTTGTCCACATCTTCCCAGTGCAAAGGAAGCAATAGTGCTGTCACCAGCCCTTTCTCGGTGATCCAATCTCTGTTTTCTTCCTTGGGCTCTGGAGCATGTCAGGGCTCAAAACCCTTCCCCCCATCTCCCTTAAGCTTTCTGAGAGAAAGAAAAAAAAATATTTTACAAGTTCCTTGTAGACCTTGCCATGGAAACAGGTGACTAGAGCTTCCCATTCTCCCTCAAGGAACAAAGCAGGCTTTTTATAAGTGCAATATTTTAATAATGAAAACAAAAAATAGGAAAATATCATACTAAAAATTAATAGAAGATATATCAAGCAACCTGACTGGCTTAGAAAACTGGCTGAGTACTTCCCTTCTGGTTGCAAGAGGGGGGGGGGAATCAAACCCCTAGACACAGGCATAAAGATAAAAAAGATTCTTCTCCAAAGCAAGTTTCTTTCCTCAGCCCTTTCAAACCTAATGTATCTGGCTAGAGAGTCCCTGATTTCTTTATAATCCTTTCCTGGAATTCCTTTCCCTGCTCCAACATGGAGCATGCAAGCTTATACCACATAGCTTTTCTTCTTCTACCCTGAAACCTTTGTTTTTCCACTTTCTCACCTCCCATTGGTTAATGGAAATCATGTAGGTGTCGGGGCCAATCTGGTCTCTTCCCATGATCCTTTGTTCCTATATCCTGAGATAACCCTACCTATAGCCTGGCAAATACGACACCAGTTCTACACATAGTCACATTGCCAAAATACTAATACCTTCCTCTTGCATTTCATGTAAACGAACACTGACTTGTACATATCTAAATCAACACAGAGAAATGGATCAATGCCATCTATAAATTCATGAGGTGGTATCTATAGTTATGAAATTATTAAATGTGGTTGTCAGCTCCGTGCTGAGAGTGAGACTGCTGTTTTATCTTAAAGCCTTGGCAATTTGCCCACTTACATTTCTATGGATTTCAAAAAAAGGCTGCTGTCCTATTGTTGTGATCTGGTGTATTATCTTATGTTTCGTCAGATCTGATATATGGTCAGTTTTTACAATCCTCAGAATGTGAATAGAAAAAACACCATTGCATGGTTTGGGACCTTTCACTGACTTGGCCATCTTGGGCGAAGCAGCATTTTCACACCTCACCAGACTTGCTGTGTGGTGTGCACAGCTTGTGCCCCCACACAGCACAGCTTGTAAACCGTTTTGGGGAAATAAAAGGCCCAACAAACAATGTGTGGTCTAAATGTGCATAACTGAGAAGGTATATGATTAAAATGCACAATTATTTTTTTAAAAAATCACAGAATACACAAAAACACACTTGTTCAATGGGAAAAAGCTGCATATATTAGTTCCATTGCTTAATAAATGCACAAATTAGGAAAAATTGTATGAATTTCAGTTTAGGAATTAAAACGCCACACAGAGCTGTAGCGTGCCTGGCCTCTAGTTGGTTGGGCTGCAGAATCTTTGTCAGCATCATGGCAAAATGTAAACAGCCATCTAGTGGCACAGAAAGAGTTAATTTGTATTTAGTAGGTCCTGCTAGTTTCACTTCAGCCTGAACGTTCAAGGCAGGAAAAGAGTAAACTTTCCTGCTCATACCGTTCTCATAGCTATTAAGATGGGAGATGTTAGACAATTGGACACCTCTCTCCTTTATTTCTGTATTACATAAGCCTTCACAGTGTAAGCCATGGAACAGACCAGGTATAATTACAATCCTCCCTCCACATTCACAAGTTTGACCTCCACAAATTTGATTAATCATGAGGTACACACGTGCCTTCTCGTCTTCTCCCATTCCCTTGTATTTTGCTGGGCACAGATAAGGAAGGCAAGCAAATGGGGGGGACACAACCTCCTTCCTTCTCCCCTCCCAAGCTGCTCTCCCATTCCCTTGCCTCTGGCCCCGGCACTAACAACTTGCACCAAGGCAAAAGGCAAGGTAATGGTGTTGGCGGGGAGCTCACATGAGCCCTTCTTCTCCTCTCTGGAGTTTCCCTCTCCCATTCTCTTGCTCCCAGACCCAGTGCTGAGAACTCACTCTGAGGCAAAAGGCGACGGACTGGGGGGGTGGCCTGGAAGGAAACGGGAAGGGGGATCGTAGTGGTGGGGAGTTATTAGTGGTTTCATGAAAGTTCTACAGCCCAAACCATTGCAAAACTGATGGGGCTACTGTAGTTGCTTAGGGGCCTAGTTCTACCATTTGCTAAGAGGAAGTGCTGGAATCTATCACCTGAGGGACTGTGATGCTTCCTCTGCTAAAGCCTACCTGCTGCATCATTTACTACCAATACAGCTTATTTTATAACAGTGATACGTGCAGTATTAAATGAAGTATTGGAGAAGCCTGGAATTACAGCCAGTTCCATCTTAAATCATGAAGGTAGGAAGAAAATATAGTGGGCCCGTGGTATTTGCTAGGGTTTGCTCTCAAGAACCCCATGGATACCAAAATTCATGGATGCTCAAGTCCCATTATGTACAATGGTGTAGCAAAATGTGTTCCTTATATAAAATGGCAAAATCAAAGTTTGCCTTGTGGTTTTGTTTTGAATATTGTTGATTGAATTTGTGGATATAAAATACATGAATATGCAGGGTCAACTGTATGTGGAATTCAAAAAAACAGTGAAATCTAGACAAGATTTTCATATCCTTCACCTCAATGTCAGTTGGCGACAAGTGGCTTCAATTGCTGATTGCTTCAATAATTAATATTTCTTTGTTTCCATTTTTTTAAAAAGAGACATACAACAGGTTTTGTTAAGCTTGTTCTTTCACCATATATGATGCAGAGGAACAGGATGAAAATAAACCCTGAAACAAGCCCTGTAAAAATGATGCTCCAGCAGAATCTGAAAGATGCTAACTATGAAAACCTTACAGCCTAAATCCAACTGCTTGTCCCAGTAAGAAAGCCTATTGAAGCAATGGTATTTACACAAGTATTCATTTGTCAACCTAGTTGGATTAGCAGTTCCATTTGGGCAATATTTTAAAGAGTATGGCTTGTATAATGGTAGCTAGAAAAAGACATTTATCTTAGTGAAAAAGTTGAACTGCAAAATAAAGAGGAAGCCCGCAGAAATCCATAATGGTTCCATTTATTAATATGTATATCACAAATACTCACAATATCAATGCATTCTTGTTGTCATGCTAGACAGAGGCCTTATTAAAAAATTCCTAATTTTTTTTAAAAAGGTCTTAAACTTTTGCTCCCCACCCACCGCCCGAAATATTCCACACACTCTTTTTTGTTTAAAGTTTGATTGATTTGATAATGTATTTGGCGGCAACTTCAATGCAAAAGAAGAATAAACAAGAGAGAAAAGAGAAAGAAGAAAAGTTGCACCACAGCACAATTTGATTAATCCATAATTGTCTAATAAAAAGGAAGCAAACTTACGGGCTTCACAGTAAGCAAACAACACAGCTTTAGTAACAATATTACACAGGTTCAGGTTCAGAGGCAAAATGCACTAGACAAAGGCCAACTGGCAAACGCACTGGGCATACAACATTGATTAAGAATCCAAGATGCAGCAAAACATCAAAAGAACAATTTCCCTCAAGTGGATTTTGGAGATTTTTTTTTTCAAGTATTTCATTCTGTAACTGATTTCCTCTTGTTTGGGCAGATTTTGGGTGAGGTGGGAGAGAAGTAGCAGATTGGAAAAAAAACATCTTAGTAATGCAATAAAGAAAACCAAGAAATTAAAAATTTAATAAACCAAAATAATATTTTATATATATATTTATATATATATTTGTATACAAGTTTAATATGGATGTGTGCGACATTTATTAACCATTGTGAAAGGCCAATGACGCCCCAGTCACTACATGCACAGCCCAATCATTGCTGTTAATGGATTACCTCTGTTAACTTTACAATGCAACTACAGTCTGACCAAGAACATACATATAGTGCCATCGTATGCAAAGCCTTCGGGATGAAGTGTACAGTACTGGATGCTGAATGGTTCAGGCTACTTCTGTGGCACAACAGTACTTCACGGAATGGTACACTACGCATGGTACAGAGTTTAGAAGGTGGCGGCTTTCATGTGAGTGTATGTGTAGTTGTGTATGTGTGCTCTAACATTCTTAAGGAGTCTTCCAAGAATTACCCAGTTCCTGATTGAAAACAGGTACAGCTGTATTTCACACCTCTGGAAAAGTACAGAAAAGGGAGGGGGAAAGTAGGAATAGTTTAAAGTTACAACCAGTCCTTAAAAGGATGATTCTAGTGACTGGATCCAATGGAGAGGAATAGGTCCAGTGGATGTAAATCAACACTAGATTTCAGGCATATTGATGACCAGAAGACCAATATCAAGCACCATTACAATTACTAGAGAGTTTAGATGCACGGAATACATGAACAAGAGCACCTGCAGTTTATTTCAGCATTACAACTTTGTACATTTCTACTGTGTACACAGAACATAGGATGTTGCCTTATACTGGCCAGAATCCTCTGAACTTCAGTGTATCCTGGTAGTTCCACACATGGAAGAATGCTACAGCTGGCCATTCACCACCCCTCAGACTTGCTGAATAGCCACCACTACAACCCCAGATGGCTATTCCACAGTTGGTAGGCGAGGACTGGATAAATGTCTGGCTATGTCCATGTAACCAGATGTGAAAGGATTACATCAGCTGTTAGCGATCATGGGGACTTCCGGAGGACATTTCATCTGGCTATGAAGATGCTTATCCAATTCCTCCTCTCTACCGGCCACAGAATGGCTGGAGAAGGGCACTGCAGTGGCTCTACAGTACCTTTCTTTTTCAGGGGGAGGGGGCTTTGGCCATTGTAAAGGAAAGAAGGGAATACCAACTCCACAACAACTAAAACAAGGCATATGCAGATGTAAGTTTGACCTACACCTGTGTATTCCACTAAGAGGATGCCAGCCACTTAGCAAGACCATTGGTCCATCTAGCCCAATATGGCCAACTCTGACTGGCAGAGACTCTACTGAATTTCAGGCAAGATTCCTAGAGTTCCCCGGGCATGCCCATGGTGGTTCTTCAAACATATGCTAACCAGGCCAACCATGCTTAGCTTCTGAAATCAGATTAAATTGAGTGGGCTCATGGTGCTATGTTGTGGACAGGGGGAAAACTTATGCAACTTTAGAGCAGAAAATCAATTTAGACAGGAAAGTGGTTATTTGCATTTTGTAGTCTGTCATCTCTGTAATCGAATGAACTGATCAAGGTATCCAGAGGAATATGGCTAGGGATTCTGGGACCTGTAATCCTCAAAATTTAATTTTTCCATGCTCTGCCAAGTAGCAATTAGAAGTTAAGATTTTTTTCCCCATTAAGGTATCTAGTTTTTAGTTGATAGGAATGGCCAAGCTCTATGAATAAACGCAATCAGCCCATAATATGAAAATTGAAAAATACAAACAAAAGCAGCAGATTGGTAAATTATGAACCAAGAGGAAGCCAGAGGGAAGTAAATTCAAACAGCAAGCCATTCCAAATACTGCTGAATTAAAAACGTTTTCCAAGAGTAGCTGGATGCCAATGAAGAGGGGATAAATACAGAATTCCATAGAGAAGGCCTTTCTATGCTTCCTTGCAAATGACACCTCAGATGGTGGTAGAATATATAAAAGGGTCTTCTCCACTGATCCCCAGGCATAGTCAGGAGACAGACTTTTAAGAATTTTGGACCCTGGTAACTGAGGCCTTTGAAACAGGAGTGTGCAGCATGGGGCTGGTATGTGACCCATGGCTGTGCACTACAGTCTGCAATCCATTGTACAAATTAAAAAACAAGTTTCTTTTTTTTTATTTTAATCACATCCCTCAGCATGTCTTTTTGCACAGGGACCACTCTAATATCCATGCTTTGATCTACAATATGTATTTTCATTCGTGCTGCAAATTCTGTCCACTTAGTCCAAGCAGCTGACTCATCATGTCAGCCACAGAGAGAGGGAGGCAAGGCATTTTTGGTCAGTTTGGGACGAGCACTCTGGGTATGGGAGTATACACACCTACCTTGTTACACCATCTCATACTGATTGGCAGTAATAAATCGGGACAAACAGCATGCCAATAGCATTCCAATCAACTGCAAGAAGGAACAAGAGAATTTTCATATGTGCAATCAAGTAACAGCATGAAATCTACTTTGACTCTACAGAGAGGCTTTTAGAATTGTTTTAATTCATTGAAATTACATAAAAACACAAATAGAATATACTGAAGTCAAGGGCAATAATAGGAGCACAGTATTAGTTTAAGTGTGAAACAGCTCCTATAATTTCTGTGATACATCTTTGTTTTTTTGAAAAAGACAACTCTATTTTTTTGGTCATATTTGCCTTTAAGTAATCCAAGGCCCTTTCCGCACCAGGCAATTAGAACGGGGCAGTGCATCCTCGCAGGAAGGTCGTCTGCACCTTGGAGCGGACTAGGAGCAGACTACTTACCAGAGATCCACATCTCAGTCCGCTCCAGGATGACCCCAAGTGGTCCTCCAGCGTGTTTTTGAAAGACCAGAAAAAAACAGGTCTTTATTTTCCTGGAACGCGCCATTGCGTTTCTGCTCCCTTGTGCAGATTCGCAGGCTCACACCAATGAGATCCTGTGCTCTGCAGAGGGCGGGCTTTAGGCGTGGCGAGCTTCAGCAGTTGGTCAGGATCCATGACCAACCAGAAGCCGTCATTTTAGAAGTCAGAAGCTGCCATTTTGGAAGCTGGAAGCCACCATTTTGGAAGCCGGAAGCCACCATTTTGGAAGCCGGAAGCCACCATTTTGGAAGCCGGAAGCCACCATTTTGGAAGCTGGAAGCTGCCGTTTTGGAAGCTGGAGCAGTGCGGAACTACAGACCTCGCATTGCTCCGATTCGCCCTGGACCAAGGAGGAGCCCTGCGGAAGGGCTTCAGAGACAGTCCACGTTGCTTCAGACCCCAGAAGAAGCAGTAGGTAACAGCACGGAGCCTCGTGCAGAAAGGGCCCAAGTGTAAGCCAGCGTGGTGTAGTGGTTTGAGGGTTGGATACAACCCTGGAGACCAAGGTTCAATTCTGTGCTTGGCCATGGAAACCCACTGGGTAAACTTGGGGATGTCACACATTCTCAGCCCCAGAAAAACCTATGTCAGGTTCACCTTAGAGTTGCCATAAGTCAGAAACAATCTGAAGGCACACAACAACAACAACAACAACAACAACAACAACAACAATCCAAATGTTCTTTACTTGTTCAGTGTAAAAACAAGGTATTTGCTTTCCAGTGCCATTAACTCAACATATATGCCTTGACCAAATATATGCCCAGACCATTATAGCCCACCATGATCATTTAGACTTAAAAATCTACAGCCTAAATTAAAGTCACAGTAGCCACAGAGGGTGAAAAATAGATTTCCACATTTTTCACATCTTAAAGCCATCTTGGGATTTGTCAATGTATGCACAAATCTCAATTCAGTTAAACATTTTTTATGTAGCAAATGTTAAGTGATTCATAAACAGCCTCTAAATGAGCATGGTTTCTGGTCTGGACAGATCATTGTGCTAATATATGTGCTCCATGACTGCGAACTCCAGGTTTTCCTTTAGAGTGCACAAGGTGGTTCACAGGACTCTTCTTGCTTCCTGCCACATTGGTTGAGTTGCCCAATTGAATATGGGGCCAGCTCCTTTAACTTTAATAGTTAAAAGATCCTGGAGCAGAAAGATGTAGCGGAGGAACTATGAGATTTTGCCTCATCCCTTCACCCGCCTTTTAGCTGCTGCATCCCTCAAACATGGCTTCTTTCTGGCCAGTGGAGAGCAGGGGGCATGGCAGAAAAGTGTCCAACTACATTCCTATATATGTACAAATTAAAGGATGATACTGTCAGTGCTGTGAGTCTGTCTACAGGAACATAGCTGCATGTGTCTGCACCATCCTGCCTCTGCCTTCACCCACCACTAGGTAGTAAATGGCCAGGTTCGGAGCAATGCAGAAGCTAAAAAATAAGTTATGGAGGGTGAAAGAAGAGACACTGCATCGTTCTACCTCATAGAATTTTACAATACATCTTCCTGCTACAGGATCTGTTACCTATTAAAGAGATGGCAGCCCTGTCCCACATGCAGCCTGGCAACTCTACAGACTGGTGTGGCAACAGGATACAGCCAGACATAGGCCCTTTTCACACGATATTTGTCATGCGAAAGGGCCCCTTGAGCGTTACGCGAATGTGAGGAGTGGTCCACACGACGCACTCACAATCGTGTGATGCTCCAGGATCTGGCAGGCGCCGACTGCACACTTTTTCATTTTCAGCTATGAGCCAAAAATGGTGTGTGATCGCGCATCGCTCTGGGGCCCTGCGAGCACTTGCCGTGTGTGCGGAGCTCCAGAGCCGTGGCACTCGCGCTTCCTGCCCCAGCACAGCCTGGGAAACTCCCAGGCTGCACTGCGGAAGGAAGAGGCGGGACTCTTGCACAAGCAGGTGGCAGCTGTGGAGCTGAAGGAACTGGGACACGAGAGCCTCTCGCTTGGAGGCTGCTCGCACGATCCCTGCACCCCAGCTCCATGAAAAGGTGCGTTGTGGAAAGGGCCACAGAGTGGCTCCAGTTTATAAGCAAGCACAGCTTGCTTATAATCTACCTGTGCAATCACTTCTGCATTTAATACTTCTTTCTAAAGTAATTTTTAAGGCTCTTGTCCAGATTAAAGGTGTGAATTTTGCTTGTACAACCAACATTTGCCATTGCCAAGCACTGGAAGTAATCATTCTTAGCAGAGGATGTTGGTGGCAATTGTTTATAGCCTCCAGAATTATTCCCAGTGATACACTACAGCCATTCTGTTTCACTCATTCAGTCAGTCCTTGGGGCATACGATGTTAGGGGATCATGAAAATTATTTGGCACATTTATGTAACTTGATTGTGGAATATAAGAGAGTTCAGGAAAATGGAGCAAAACATTCAAACAATGAAATGTTGCTGTGTGCACTGCATTTCACTTTGACATGGGTGCATCTCTACCAGATTAATCTTCCAAAGTGTTTCAGTAATATGTTTCATCCTACACTCCATCTGTCCAATCTGGCACCTGAAAGTATGGAAGACTCTTGACTGCCACGACATATTGCCTTTTACAGTTTCCACTGTGGGCTGCCTTCCTCTAGTCTAGCACATCCCAAATCTCTCATGCTGCTCCTTTGGGTAATTCCTCAACTGATTTTGTAAATGAGCTGGCAGTCCACTGGTCACCTTCCTAATAACCTGACAAGAAATTTGGAACCCACCTTGGGTCCCAAACTGGGCGAAAGGCAGGATGTAAACCAAAAAATAAACAAACTAAACTTTTCTCACTATATTTTCTGACTGTTACAGTTTCTTCATCATCTAGGATTGTGGGACAAAGTGGGACAAAGGCAGTTGTCCTTCATCACCTTCCACGCACCAACTTTCAACCACAGCCATACCCTCCCAATGTGACTACCTCCACAGAGGAGACGGAGAGACTGACAAACACCTATCTTTATCTCTGTTGCATGGGCTAGGCACTTCTGTGCATGCGCCTCTCCCACTAGTGAGGCAGTAGCCACACTGAAAGGACATGTCTATGAGTAAAGTTGGGGTTTGGAAGGTAGAGGAGGACAAGTACCTTTGCCCTGCTTGATGGAGATTTATAGTACCTCATCCTGCTCCAAGATGTGCTTAGGCTTAAAGTTGCAGGAGCCCCAACCAAGATCCAACCTGGTAACCTCAGCATAATAACTGCATCTTTGATCCAAATTTCACAAATGCAGATTTGATTACTGACACATACCCTGGCAAGACTAAAATTAAATTCAGCTGCTCTTTCAGCTCAAAGTATTAGTAGTTCTACAATAAGCATATAAGATATAGATAAAAATAAAAATTGTGGTTTAGAAAGTTACACACACACATTACATTTAACTATCGAGTTCACAATACCCTTAGCAGACAAATGCATTACTTAACATCTCAGTTTAATATCCTATGCATTTAATTTTTTAAAAAAGTGTTTTCAGACATCATGGGGAGGAAATATTTTCAGAAACCTTCTATTATTTTTCCCCTGGGGGGGAAAGAGCAAGGAAATTCTAGTATCTGTTATATCCGAAGGATTCCATATTAAGTAGATTAAGGAATTATTAAATAAGTATTCCACTTTGCAAAATCACACCTAAAAGCCATCATGTTTTTCACCTTTTAACACCCAAAAGGGCTCTGAGGGTTTCTTAGTTTTCCTTCCACTTATTTTAGTTCATTGTGATTTCCCTAGACCTCCACTGATGGCATAGCTGATCCTGTTTTTCAAAGAATCATTCAGTCTTTAACCAAAAGGAACAATAATACTGAAAAGCATTTGGCCTGGGCCAGCAGTAGGGTGACAAGATGCAGGCCCTTTTCGCATGGCATTTGCCATGCGAAAGGGCCCCTCAAGCGTCGCGCGAATGTGAGGAGTGGTCCACACGATGCACTCACAATCTCCCAATGCTCCAGGGTCTGGCAGGCGCCACTCGTGCACTTTTTCATTTTCGGCTTTGAGCTGAAAATGGTGCACGATCGCACATTGCTCTGGGGCCCCACATGCACTTGCTGTGCATGCGGAGCTCCATAGCTGCAGCGCTCGTGCTTCCTGCCCCAGCACAGCCTGGGAAACTCCCAGGCTACACTGCAGAAGGAAGAGGCGGGGCTCTCACATGCGCGGGCAGTAGCTGCGAAGCTGAAGGAACTGGGAAACAACAGCCTCTCGCTGGAGGCTGCTCGTGCAATCCCCACACCCCAGCTCCATGAAAAGGTGTGTTGCGGAAAGGGCCACAAAAGGGAACAGAAGTCTTGCACCTTTAATAGTTCTGAAAAAGAGGGAGATTCAGCACGTGTAGCTTGACAAGTAAAGTATAGCAGCTAAAATTCCATTTTCTATACAAGAACTGAAAGTACAAGAGTCCTGCCTTTTTAAAATCAAATCACCTAGCCTGCAGTCTAAAGTGCCACTTTCTGTTACTTCTTCATTGCCTCCCACTTAATTGTCAGTCCTTTGTTGGCTCATGTATTTTGTTTTTTGTAACATCACCACCAAGGCTTCAGTTCTACCTACATCCATTTGAGAAGAATCAGCGAAATCTCTTATTTTGGGTAAAGACACAAAGAACTGGATTAGATGTTATGAATCTTCTTGTCAAATTCAGTTTCTGCACAAGGGTCTCCATCTTTTTTTCCCTCTTTTGCATTAAATTACCACTGGAAATATACAATCATTTTTATGCAAATAGCATTGTGGTATCGTGCTGTCATCCTTATACTGGGTGCACATGCTAAATTCTTTTGTCCAACTGTTACTTCTGGTCAAGCACATTTTACATGTTTTTGAACATGCAAAAAATGTGCAAAAGCTGTTTTCCCACAGAGTCAGTGAGAAGAATTTACATACCAGGGATAACCAGAATTACCTATTTTCCCTTTCAGCACTCTAGAAAAATTAATCTGTAAATCTCATTTGTCTTCACTGAAATGAACAGTGGATTGGAATCATTCCTAAAGTTTTATGCTGAATTTTTAATTTGTTTTCTTCTTTTAAATGGGGAATTTTAATTTAATAGTGTTTTAACTTTTGTACTGCATTTTTTTAACTGTGCTGCTTTGTGTTTTTAAGAGGTGTATGTTGCCTTGGATCTAGTGCTGGGAGAAAGACAGGACGAAAACAAAATTAATAAAATACAATACAATCAAATGTTTGCCCAGTCCAAAAAATTTTCTTTCTCTTCCCTACAAACTATTTTATTCAGCATCTCTCCCACAGTCATTCAGCTCCTCCCAGGAAAAAAAAATTCTGATAGATGTGTTAATCAAAGAAAAAACTTGACAGTACTGTGGCTTGAAGACAGCAGGAGCTAGTACTCAGTATGTAGGAATCCCTGCTTCACTCCTACTTGGACGCAATGGCCATTTCCGCATTAGACTGTTATAGCGCTATTATTTCACTTTCAACATCCTATGGAATCCTGGGGCCTTTAAGGCCCCTCCCTAAACTGCAAACCCCAGGATTCCATAGGATGTTGAAAGTGGAATAATAGTGCTATAACAGTCTAGTGTGGAAATGGTCAAAGTTTGCACAATATTCCTAGGCTATTCAAGGTCTTTCTCAGGTTCAGGGTGTCAAAATGAAAATGCTTTTTTTGGGTCCTCTCAGCTCAGGTTGCCACATTTTTCAAACAGCGAGATAGGACAACCCCCCTCTGCTGCCAGCCCAACTCAAGATTGGCTGGTGCACATGAGGTGGGCCTTTTAAAGCCCTTGTCAAGTCTTGTGAGAGAAGGGTCTCTCACAAGAGCTGCAGGCTCCCACAAGATCAGAGATCTCATGAGAGCTTGGAATTCTCATAAGAGGCCCTTCTCCTGATAGACCTGAGTTGGACTTTATATAGACCTGCCTCATGTGCTATCCATCTAAGGCCCTTTCCTCAACTCACCTATTTTCAGTGCTGGGGTGCGGTGCTCGCACGAGCAGCCTCTGGAGAGAGGCTCTCGCTTTCCTGCTTCTTCGGCTCCCTGCTTCTTCGGACCTTCCCAGGCTGCACTGAGACAAGAGTGTGAAAGGCCTGGCTCCCAAGGCTCCACATGCAAGTTAAGTGCGCGTGGGGCCCTGGAGCAATGTGCGACCGCACAGCATTTTCAAGCCAAAAATGAAAAAATGCGTGGGCGGTCCGTGTCAGGCCCTGAAGCGTTGTGCAAATGTGAGTGCGTCGTGTGGACCGCTCCTCACATGTGCGCGACACTCAAGGGGCCCTTTCACATCGAAAATGTCATGCGAAAAGGGCCTAAGTTACATGCGCCTTTAGACATGAAAGAAGAAACAGCAGACATCAGCCATGCTCACAACTGACTGAGCACCGCAGCATTTGGTACATAATTCGACAGCATTTTGCTGTCTACTAAATGCTAAGGGATCAGCCTATGGTGAGTGCAACTAGTGTCCAATCTTCCTGTTCTCACCAACTTGAAAAAATTAGGGGTTAGTCCTGTTCTGCCCCAAAGGAAAAAAAAGCATACTGAACACAGTTGAGCCTCAGGTCCCTTTTTGAATCACTTGGCCCTGGGAATTTATACTATCTCCCCCACCCTCATCATGGGATAACCTATTTCAAAAGAGTATAATTCACTCAGATAAAGTGTTTCTTAATAAGATAAGATGCTAGACAAATAATCAAGAAATAATGGGGCAGTCTTATTTGCCAGTAGAAAAAATTTAAGAATACTTCTTTCATTGGCAGTGAAACTGTGTCTATGTGTAGGTATCTGTTTTGTTTGTAAAGAGCAAATTAATATTCAAACATCCTCCTTATACCACCCTGCATGCCTGAATTTAGGCTAAGGCCCTGATTTCAATTTTATGTAGGTCTTACTTCGGTCAGCAATATGATATATGATCCTTGATCTAAACTAATTTGTTTCTTGTTGACCTGTGCCTCACACAGTCAATGTAAAAATACATAAATGTTCCCTCACAAATTGCGCCCCCATACATAACAATAAAAGGATGCACGCAAAATATAACAAGGGCTCCACTCAATAAAAATGAATGAGTATTGTACATTGTAAAATTGATTTCCAATACATTTACAAATAAGTGCTGATACTCTGCATACTCCAAATAAAATGAGGTCAACATTGCTGTAAATTGTACTACAATTTTTTCTTGTGTCATAAGTCATAACTCACCTGGCTGTAATTCTGTCTCTCCTATTGCATTAGTGACCTTTTAAATATCAAGCTACGTTCTGGGTTCCTTTACAATTCACTTTCCTAAAGGGCAATTTTGGAATTAACAGGGAAAATGTCCACCCACACAACTTTGCTAAATATAAACACAGCCTTCTGCAATTTAGATCAATCTTCCCCAATCTGGTGCCTTTCAGATGGGTTGGATAACAACTTCTATCACCTCCGTCCAACCAAACTAGCTGGAGATTATGGGAATTTTAGTCCAGCACATGTGGAGGGCAGTAGGTTAATGAAGGCTGACTCCAGATGTTACTTTTTCTGGGACCAAAGCACAGCAGTCTGTCTTTCTTTTTTACGAAAAATGCTTGCTAATGTAAAATTATTCAAGCTAACAGTACAGACACCAGAATAAAAACAAATGTCTCTCAAACAGGTTTGCACAGAGATCTGCTCAACAAGAAGGCCTATTCATATTATTTGTGCAGACACTCTCAGACCTGAGGTAGCTTTCCCAGACTCTGCATTTAAACAATCTGTGCCATAGGAAGAGGATGCTATCATATGGCTACATGCTCTCCCACCGCCCGTTTTTTTCCACTTCAGAAACCCTGCATTTTATACAAGCTGAACATTCTTTAAGTAATTCTGCAAAGAGCAGCAGAAAACAGTCAGCTGTGAAGGAGTAAAAACCAAAAGATGGTTTCTTTATGGCAGATTAACTGCCTCTAAAGTAAAAGGCATGTTGCAGTTTGATGTGTCCCCTGTGTTATTGATTACTATGAAAATACTTTCAATGTTACTTGGAGCAAAGAAAAAGCTTGAATAAGGAAAGGGTACCCTATTCTCATATATGTGGTATATAGTATTACACTGTACGGTCTTTTATAGAGAAGAAGGTGGCTAAAAATACTCCCTATATACACAACAACGTGTTACTGGAAATCCTCTTTCTGGAAGAATATAAATCATGCTCTCAGAAAAGCTGGCTAGAGTAACAGATTGCTATTGCCAACATATTATTGCCAGTGTACTAAAAAGACTGCAGCTCATTGATATGGGAAACTTATTTGACAGGACATGGTCTGAGGGCACATGATGCAGCGCCACTGCTAAAGCTAAATAGGTATGGATCTGGTCAGCGGCTCCATGGGAACCATGTGATATCATGGACTTGTACAGGGGAATGATGATTTATGGGTTGTATATCAGAGTATAAAGTAAGGAGCTATTAGGAGAGGAGAGAGTGATGAAATCCTGGAGTGAATGCTGATTACTGGAATGTTTGAGGAGATTTACATAAGGCTGTTGAATGACAGTCAGGAGTTTAGTTAGACAAGAGTTTGAGCTAGACTAGGGTTGGGCAGAGAGTTTTGGCTGGGGGTTTGGTATGGCTGGTCTGCATTAGTTTGAGAGAAGTTTGAGACAGAATGTGTTTTAAATGTAATCAGCAATTAATCTGCTGTGTTATATTTCTTTCCTGTAAATAAAGAATTGTTCTTTTTTTCTTTTTATACCCATTTGGCCTCTAGAGATGCTGTCTGACTGAAAGCTTGGATTCAAACATGGTGTCTATGGTGGCAGCACTGAATATAGAAGGGCGGTGTCCACTGAGGACAGAAGTTGCATAAATCCTCATAGGGCCCCACGGTTGGTGTCACACAGGTGGAACAGGGGAAGGCCTGACATTGTGGTCTGCCACAATGTCAGGGATTGCCTGACTGGAAAACCCCACAGTTGGTGGGATGAGGGTTGGGAAATCCCACAGATCTCTTCAGAAACTGGGGCAGTTGGCGGATCCTCCATTGTGGAAGTGGCAAATTTGATTCTTCTGATTCTGCCACTATTCCTTCCACAGCTGCTCTAAGTCATACTGGAGTTCTGCTCCTGTACCAGTCCGAGCAGTTCTGGGAGGAAAAGCCATAACATCAGGAATGGGTTGTCTACCCACCTCCAACTGGCAGTGGATTGTCATTCCACCCCCCTTGTGACTGCCTTAGTGCCCAAAACAATATTGGGAAATAGCACAAGGCACGGCCAGAACCTGAAGGATTGTGAAATTCTTTTGGTACGTGAGTACTGAGATCACTGCTCTGAAACTATAAAAACAACTAAAAAGTTACCATTATATCACAAAATGAGTGAAAGTATCCTTCATTAAGTTACAATCATAATATAATGGGGTTATAACTTTGTTCCTGGAAAATGGAATTACAGACAAACTTCTGTTAGATCTAGATATGTTCCTGGACATCACTTCTGTAACAGAAAATTTGCTACCAGAGGCAGAAATAACACTGATAGAACAGGGATAGCTTCCTATACCACCAAAAAAAAAAAAAAAAGTTCAACACACTTCAGCAAACATTTTATCCAAAACTGTAACCTTCTAGAGACTACTTGAAAGCTTCCTCCAAAATGCATTCAGGGATGATTCTTTCTTTCATAACCCTCCAATTTTCTTATGATTTCCGCTTTGGTGGCCAAACTTACAGATCTAGGCTTTTGTAACATTATAACGACAGTTGATGGGGCAAGCTTATCTGCTCTCGCTTTTGATCTCTGTTTTACTGTTCACACAAGCTCAGTAAGGGATTCTGGAGGCAGCTGCTGTTTAGCTTACATGCTGTGGGTAGGCACGTACAGCTACAGTAATGTCAGCTACAGTAATATCAGCTAGGAATCTCATTTATTCCCAGCTTGATGGCATTGTTTATTGGATTACAAGCCTGTTTCCCCAACAATTCCTCATAATCTTCCCGATGCCAATGCTGCTAAAACATTCCAGCTAGGCAGAGAATGGGAAGGAAAAGGAAACAGGGCTCGGTGGGTGTAAAAAGACTTTATCAGAGGCTTTGTCAACTAAGGTATGCCTGTAATTACATGTAACTATTACTCTCAACCTTTGCTTTTAGAATCTTCCCACTCTCCGGATTATGTTACAATGCCTAGTATTTAACTTACTTTGGAGTTATGATACTTCTGATCTGATCATAGCAACAAGCTGGAGTTAATTCCTCTTTGTTTATAGCTAGAGAAATTAAGTAACAGAAAAGCCTCATTGTACAAATTCTCTAGGAAAATAGCACTAGTAGCATATTGTTCTCCTGCTAATGTTTAGGTGCTCCACTTAAATAAAAACATTTTTATTTATCACAAATGTTAATTATTTGGGTTCCACTGAAACAATTTAACTTTTGATGATCTCGAATATGAACCTGCATATGGGACACACGTGGGCATATGCTTTTGTTTTAAAGGTTATGGTTCTCACAATTCGATATTTCCTTTCAGCAAGAGACAGCTCTGGGCCATGAAAAACCTATGCAAACCATGGATCAACTATTTGGCATGTGAGTTGTTTACGGTCCATTTAATCCAGTGTTTTATTAGGTTAACCTTTATTTGACCCAATGGAAGGGTGTTTTCTTTTCTGTCCTGGAGGCAGTCATTAGTTGGGCTGTAACTGATATTCCCAAGGAGAAACTCCATTTAAGATGGAAAAAAGAAAAATCAATGAACAGATGACCTAAGAACTAACGAGCAGTTTGAGGTCTGTCCCTTAGCCTAATCTTTCCCTGAAGCTGAAGAAATAAGCAAACGTACCTCGCCTTCAAAGTACTAAAACAGCATACCTGTGAGAATGCAATGCCAAAAGCCACTCCAGCTATGATTCCCATATTTGTCTCCATAAAATTGGTCACCAGATCATAACAGCCCTGGGGGGGGAAAAGGCAGACAGTTATTTTTTGGAAGTAGTTCCATTTGCCTGCGGTGCAACACTCATTCAATTAAGGGTTAGGTGGTTTGTTATTAATTTCCAACACCACAAATGTATACTGATGAGCAAGAGAATGTAGCAGTAATGGGTGAATTTGCTATCAGTTGTAGCTTCATATTTTTTAAAAAAGAAATTACATTTTAGAGAATGGTTAAAACTGGGTAACTTTATTCAAACAAACATAAATATAGCTGAAAGAATCCAAGTGTAGAAAAAATACATTAAGTAAAACAAAAAACCCACACACCGGCAGATAAACCTGTGGTTGAATATTTAGAACATGTTATAATTATGCCTGAGAGCCAGTAGGGTGTTGTGGTTTGAGTGTTGGGGACCAGGGTTTGAATTCCTGCTCAGCCACATGGAAATCCACTGGATACACTTGGGCAAGTCATGCTCTCAGCCTCACAAGAAGGCAAAATCAAACTCCCTCTGAACAAACATTGCCAAGAAAACTCTGTGATAGGTTCATCCTAGGGTTACCATAAGTTGGAAATGATTTGAAGGCACATAAGAACAATCATTATGTCTCAGATATAGGCTAAGAAGGCACACTGACATAACAAGGCTAGGAACAGTGTTTGTAATCAATGGCCATTTCTGCACTAGACTGTTATTCCACTTTCTATTATTCCACTTTCAACATCCTATGGAATCCTGGGGTTTGCAGCTTAGGAAGGGGCCTTGGAATAATAGTGGAATAAGTGGAATAATAGCACTATAACAGTCTAGTGCAGAAACGGCCAATGGCTACTCAGTACCTCCAAAAGATTTAAGTTTCAGTATCAGTCTGGAACAAATCTTTACCAGATGCCATCTATGCTGTGCTCAAGATTGCAGTTAGACAACATCTTTTGATTCTGATTTCCGGACTTTGACTACAACCTTATAACAGTGGAGAAATTAACCAAGTTTTGTGCTTGAAGCAGCACCTTTCAGCAATTATTAACTGAAACTTCATTTTGTGTTACTTCATTTTCTATCTTCATTTTTTCTCTGATTTTGTATCTAATAGGGATTTTTTTTAGAATAACCGTTATTTATGAAATCACAATTGTAGTCACAAAAACAAGTATTTAATGGAAACGAAGATGTGATTATATTTGAAAATGAAGATAGCTGCGCTTAAGTATCTCATGTATTGTCTTGATGGTTCCAAATATATGATCTTGAGGTTTATCTGAGACTTTAAAAATTACTGATGTTACTAGGCTTGTTATAGTAACTAGGGAGGCTCAAGGAGCAATGGAATCTTGCTGGAGAGTGTAGTTCTGCTACCATTTTGTATGTCACTTTGGCTCAAGTGCTTACATTTAATTTTGGGAATGTGAGCTATTAAGGATGTGGCAGACTAGGGCAAAATGTTCTTCAAAGTTTTACACTGAAATTCTTGATTGAAATAGACAGGGAAGCACACTAGTCCTATAGAATAAATACACTAAAACTCACCTACAGTCTAGACCTCATTCCCCACCTCTTGCTAAACAAACATGAGACTATCATCTTAATTTTGTTCACCTAGAAATCACCATTCCAGAATGCTCCATTCTTTGTGAGTCTCAGTATGGTAGACCCTACCTTCCTGAATTTCTTCTGGACGTACTCTGTGACACTTTTGTTGGCTGGCAATCTCCTCAAGTAAGTTTTTGACCTTCCACCTGGATGCCTGTTCTCACAGGTCTAAAGTCCTGTGCTCTAAGTGACACCAGAAGAGATGTTTCTGTGATAAATCAGCCTGCTCCATTTCTGCTTTCGACTTCAAGTGGATTCTACCCACAGCAAAAGCCAACACTGGACTGAATCTTTCATTCCCTCTCCTGTCTCCTGAAGCCTTTTGCACCATCTGAAAAATGCAGAATGTGTCCCACTACTCCAGAAATGTTTTGAGGGATACATGAAGAGTTTCAATGGGGAGGGTAATCCCCTTCCAGCTGCACTGGTTTCTGCCTTTGGCTCTCAAGCCCTTTGCCATTTGAAGAACACCTTTGAAACTTATCATAATTCAGCATTACCTTGAGTCTATTACCCACATCCATTTACTTACTGTGCTGCAACTATATATAGTCAGCCCTCTACATTAGCTGGTTTCACTTTTGCGGATTTGATTATTCACAGATTATTTGCTGTCACCTCTGTTGCCTCCCTATGCCATTTTTAATAGGGACTGCGAGCCTCATGAGACTAAGAAACTGTGAACAAGGCTTGTAAGTCCCTATTAAAAATGGCGTCGGGCAGCAATGGGGGTGGCAATAAGTCCCACCAGCCACCCACTTCTGCCTCGTGAAGGAACTCTGATGCCTCAAAGGAATCCATGCTGGGTTGAATATGGTGATCATACTTTTTTGTGTGTTAATATGGTTTGGGAGGGCCTAGTTATTCACAGTTTTTCCACTTTCACAGGGGTCCTGTGCCCCTAACTCTAGTGAATGTGGAGGGATGACTGTATTCCCATAAAGATGGTTGCAAAATTATCAAGGAAAATATTATGTAACAATAATATTAGTTATTGCAAAATTAGTTATTAGTGCAGTTATTCCCTTCTTAATATTTTAAAGAGGAAAAAAAGCTTTCATAGTACTTGTCACGTGTTCTAAAGATGAGAGCTGTTGTATTTTACAAGCTAAACTTCCTAGCACTGTTTGTTTGGTTTGTTTTTATAGTAAACATTGTGTCTAAATCTGCAACAAGAGATGAGGGACAGCAATTTTATCTACATTTAACCCATCTTTATCCCTGTGACACACCAGGGATCAGAGTTCCCTGTGGTCTTCAGTCTAACTTTTGGAGCATGGATAGGAAGTCAATTGCACGTGATGACAACCTGAGGCTTTTATTTGGTGAGCCAAGTGTGAATAACTGAAGATGTAGGGACCCAACAGGACTTAGAGGTGGGGAAGGAAAGACGAAAGAAATTGTCCAGCTAGGACAGTTGACAGTCTCTGAAAAAAGCTCCAACTTGATGTTATAAACTGGTAGCCTAGAGGCCAAATCCAATTCTGAATGAGATCCACTTGGCTCACCACTTACTTTGCCCATGTTACGATATGGGAACTGATTTATGCTTCTAGTATTTATTGTCAGTATGTAAAGAGGCACAATAGAAGTTGAAGAGTTCTGGATTAGCTCCTTCCCAGAACTCAAACATAAGTTATAAGGTATTGTGCACTGATCTCATCTTATTTTTTTTTCTGATGGATTATAGTAGGAATGGTACCAGGCCCTGCTCTCGTTTTCTCTATCCCATTCCTCCAAACACTATGCTGTGGTTTCAAGACACCATTGCTCATTGAGCCCACAGTCTCTGATATCCTGTCTGGTTTCTTGCTTGATTTTTCCCAGGTGAGAGGCAGCCCCTTGTCTTCTGTTTTCAGCCAAGTGCAGTTTCCCAACTAATAGTAGCGAGGCCCACCGGCCCAGTCAAAAAGAATATAAGAAAGTCACACAGTGCTTTTTCTTTAGGAACTGGAGGCTCCTTCTCATGAAAAACCTCAAGAATCCCTACAACATCAATGGTAGAGAACATCCTTAAGACCAAGAGCCATTCCCTCTACAGCAATGGAGGGAAACTTCTCTCAGACAGAGGATCAAAATTTTGTGAATGTGCCTTCTAGTGGTGGGATCAACAGCAGCAGGATGAGACCCAAAATATCAGAATGTTTCAGCTTACAGTTCTTGATGCTAATACCCAAGCATTAAGAGAAGCATTTCAGACTTTTAGGATGGGAAAAATGCATATAAAAGCTGGGATGCCACCAGGTGATGGCATCATGGGGAAAAGGGTATGACCATTCATGGAAATCTAGGGTGATTTTCAGTTTTGCAATGGGAGGGGTATCTGCTGTCTCAAGGATTCACCAGTCCATGAACTGGAGATGCTAACTTGTTCTCCATTTGTTGGTGATACACACAGCAAGTGGAGGCAGGGAATATGCCTTTTAGGCTTTTCAACTGAGCAGGCAGATTCCCTTGGGTTAAAGAGTTAGATCTGGATAATAATATCATTCCCAAAGAACCTCCATGCTCAGGCAGCTCACCTGGTGAGAATCTATCCCCATCCAGTTCAAAAAAGTTGGCTCAATTTATATCATTCAAGATATAGGCCATTTCCGCACTATACTCTTATAGCATGATTATTCCACTTTCAACATCCTATGGAATCCTGGGGTTTGCAGTTTTGGGAGGGGCTGGCTGGCCCCTTCCGAAACTGCAAACCCCAGGATTCCATAGGATGTTGCAAGTGGAATGATAACGTGATAAGAATGTAGTGCGGAAATGGCCACACACTACAGGATTTTTTTTTTACTTCTGAATTATTTGCCCACTAAGAAAGATCTCCTTTAAGCCAAAGAACAAGTTATCATTTTGTACCAATAATCTTTTGTGTAATAAAAAGTGCGAATTGTATGGCAGCCCTCTAGATGTTGTACGACTGAAAGTACCAGGAGCGTTCCAAGGCAGAGGAATGATAGGAATTACAATTCACCAACACTGAAAGGCCCACCATTCAGTTCCCACTCTAGTGTAGTATTTATATCAAAATGGGTAAAGGAATTGACAAAGAATAGCACTGGCTACAATACATCAATATTAACACTCTTACATAATGGTTTACAAGAGTTCAATAGTCTGTTCTTCCTGAGATACTTTGTTTCCTCTCCTGCAAACCTTCGCAAGGACAAATAACAGAAAAGTTCTGTTCATGTAAGAAAGACAGAGACTGAAGATTTTTTTTTTTGCACGTTGCATAAACCATGAGTTGCACAAAACCATGAAATCATATTTTCCACACATTTATCCATCTAGCTTGCTTCCACTCACAGCCACTAAAACAGCATGGCTGCACAAACCTTTTTTTGGTTCAGGGTCAATTTTTGCTGGGTTCTGCCTGCAGCACTACAACTCCAGTAACATTACAACAGGTGCGGTAAACATACCTAATGAAGCCTGGTGCTTATGTCAATCACCTTGATTTTCTCAGTTTAGGAAGGCTGTTAGCATCCAGCACATGACACATCTTTCAGAAGACAAGTTGAAAAATGGGAAAGGGGGGTGGGAAGCACTGAGGAGGACAGATGTGACTGACATAAGTACTGAGGTAATCTGAATCTACTTGCTGCCTTGTCAGCAATGTCCCTAGGGTGGAAATCTTTCGTAACGAATGAGAATCATGAGTATGGGAGGGTACCTCAGAAATAAATTGCAGAGTCTGTTAATGGGGGCACATAAGAAGCATCTCTTTTTAATTATACTGGAGAAATATTGGCTCTCAAACACTACCAGTAAGCATCTGAAAAAGAGAAGACTGCTGCCAACTCTATCAGTGTCTAATTTTCAATACATTTCTCATTTTGCTTACAGTGAAACCACACACAAATATGATGCAGAAGTACCCAAAGCGGCCCATACTTTCTATGGATTCATCTATCAATTTTGCTTTATCTCACTTTCAAACATTTTCAACTCAAATTCTTTCTATCCCTGTCATGAAGAAATCTGGAAACTTCTGGTAAATTCTTATCCAAAAGGAGATGAATGAAATTCTCATCCCCCTTTGCACTGGGTAAACTCAAAAGGTACAGCTATTCTCAGCATAGAGGGAACCAGGCTGTATCTGCTAGTGGTATTGCCATTAAAGAGTTGTAGCATGTCAGGAAAAAAGGAGATGGCAACCTTAATTCAGCACCAAAATAGGACTGAGGGAATCTTCCTACAGAGGGATTCAAACCCAGATTTTTAAAAACTAGACCCTCGAAAGCCTGTTTCTCCATGGGTAAGCCTCCAGTTTTACTCCCCCCACCCATATTCATGTTTTCAAAATCCATGTGTTTATGAAGACATTTGCCAATTTCAGAACATGTCTAGCATGAAACAAACTGAAACGAATTCTCACCCATCCCCAGTTCATACCTTCTGATTTATTTTAGTAGGAGCAATAGTCATGTTACGGAGATCCAGAGGATTACAGTCACTGGAGTTCATGCAGCAGCTTGGTGGGATGCCATGTTCATTAAAATATGGGCTGGTGTTCCAGTTGGTATAGTTTTGGACTCCACAGCAACTCAGCTAAAAAGAATGAGAAAGGATCACAGGAAGAAAAAAATAGCTCCAAGAGCAAGAGCTGTTCCATGCACTTCACCACAAAACATACTGAGTACATTAAAAAAAAAAATCAAAACAACTCTGATTATACCTCCAAATAGGAGGGTGAAAAAAACACTTTTCCTTTCTGAATACAGTGCCATTAATATTTAATTTAATTTAATATTTAATATTTTTATTATATATATATATATACACACACACACACATACATACATATATATAATTTAATATTTATATATAAATATAATGTAATATTTAATTCAATTAAGGATTTTTAGCTTCTAGCATCTGCAAGGCTCTGATTCTCAGCTTTAGCCTCAGAAGTGGCTTTCCAATCTCTTCCTGAAGCCACATTCCACAGAGTCATATAAAAGTGGCTATCCCATTTTGAGAATTCCACACTTGTGAATTCTGGCTCCCTAGAATCAGGGTTGGCACTATTATGAAATCAGGGTGAAGATTACAAGGAAGCTGTGGAATCTGCACTGGAAGAACCACCTCTTAATAATGTGGTATCTTGTGGCTATAGGAATTTATATTCCTCCGAGAGTCATGGAGCTGTAGGCAGAGACTGAAGAAATTACTTTTTTAACATTTCAGTTCCCAGAATCCCCCATAAGAGCAGCACTCCAGAAAAGGAACTTGGTTAACCTCCGGCTGAAAGATAACACACGAAACAGGTGCACATCTAATTTTAAAGAAATTGAGAGGTAATTTTGGATTCATAATATCCTTTGAGTTACAGAAAAAGTCATAAAGGAACAAAATATGGAACCAAATATAAATGATAAAATTAATACAGGAAGTTGCTTTGTGCTGAGCCAGTCTCTCGGTCCATCTAGCTCAGTTTTGTTCACCCTAGGAAGGTATATGTTCACTTACTTCATTCTCTTACATGACAAAAACTAATTTCAAAGATTTTCTCCCACTTATATCCCTCTTTTAGACTATAAAAGTTTTGGGGGCATTTTTTCAACAATTTCTTTCTTTCTTTCTTTCTTTCTTTTTTTTTTTTTTGGCACCCTTCTGCAAAAAATTCTATTTGAGTAAAAAACAAAACAAAACTTGGGACAAACTTACTTTTTGCACAGAAAACAATGTATCTCCATACAAAGCTACTTTTTGTGCAAAAACCAAGGGTTCTTAGCACAATTTTTTTTTTTTTGCCAAAAATACCAAAGTGGAAAAATACCTCACAGTGGCTGAGTATTTCATAATTATAAGAACAACAACAATAACAACAGCCATGTATTTATCTAGCAGCATTGAGGTATATGGCACTTCACAAAATAATAAAAGAGACTGTCCTGCCGAAGGCTACAATTTAATTTTGCTTTTTGTTTTTTTTAAAATAAGATCTCAATGTCTTGAGACATTCTTTATCATCGGGAACAAGAAAATATCTGAATGTACTTTACAACTCTAGTCCACACTGATTAGGTGTGATTCTCCAGGGTTTCAGACCAGATTGTTTCCCAGCACTATCAGAAAGTGCCACAGATGAAACCTGGGGCTTTCTCCAGGCAAATCATAGGCTCCAACACTGAGCTGTAGCCTTACTCAAACAGGATAACTTGTTTTAAAATACTCCAACTTCAATACTTCAATAGATTCAACATATATGGAGGGTTCTGCATCCCAGCTATACTTCTGTAACGATGGCCATTTCCACACGAGACTGTTATAGCATTATGATTCCACTTCCAACATCCTATGGAATCCTGGGGTTTGCAGTGTTGGGAGGGGTCGTTCAGCCCTTCCCAAAACTGCAAACCCCAGGATTCCATAGGATGTTGAAAGTGGAATCATAGTGCTATAACAGTCTTCTGCGGAAATGGCCCATGCTGTTACAGATAGGGACATGTGTACAGACAAAAACTGTTAAGGAAGTTAAAACTTCCACTGCTAGAAAAGAATTATTACCATTTAACATTAAATAAATAAACTGAATATATTAATAATCCTAACCAGTTGCTTCCACTAAATCAAGAAATAACATTTTGGGCCACAGACAGCGGAAAGGAAGGACAAAAGCCCTGTAAACAAAGTCTGCCAAGAAAACCCCACAACTGGGTCCCCTTAGCATCCCCATAAGTCAGAAATGCACCCAACATTAACTGGGACTAACTGGTCTTCAAAATATAAATGGGCATTTAAAATATACATGGGCATTTAAAAGCTCTGTATTATGACCCAATTTCCTATAGGCATCTGAATATGCCAGTCAAAAATTAGGAACAGCACAAATTATTGTTGTGAGGACAATCTTCTCCATATATAAGATTTTTCAGTGTTAGGGAGAAAAAGTTAGGTGAATAAATTGAACACACATACAATTCCATCCAGTTGGTTCCAGTGATTCAAGAACCAAAGCTTTGTACCATTGACAATTTCGGTGCTGTAATCATGTTGCAATCATGATAATAAAAATTAGCCTTTAGCAGAACACCCTGAACTTACACTCTGTTGTACATCATCCACTGCACGGCTCTTCTCATCATTTCCATTGTAATTCTGGATGGCTTCAGTATATGTCCTAAGGAAAGTGTCCTTAATCTAAAAGGGATATTCAGACAATGTGGTAAGCTTTACTGGGGTGATATGCAGAAATTTCCAGGGGTTGACTTCTCCATTTCAATTAAATCCCTGGTCATGCCCACTACCAACCACAAGGAAATGATTTAAAAAATAAATACACCTTTAGGCAAAGAATGGGAGAAAAAGAACTAAGTGTGTTACTCCTGCCATTCCTCCTGAACTGTGCATTCAGCAATGACAAAAGTTATCTTAAAACGTTCAGCAGTCTTTTGTGTTAGCATTTACTGTGAAGAGTCTGTGAGTTAAATCCTCCATTCATTATGTAGAGCAAAGTGTCAAGAAGTCAGAGGCATCAGGTGAGAAAACAGAAATAAAATATGGCACTGGAAGAAAGAAACAAAGGGACCCAGCTGCCTATTCAACCATCCCAGCGGCAGCTTGCTACTTTATTCCCTGAATGATGGTGTTCTAAAGAACTGAGGAATCTGCATGGAAAAACAATGTCATGAAAGATGCATCCCATAATATCACACTATCACAATGCTTGAAGCTGGAAAATTTAATTTTTGGACTACAGGTCTCTGAATTCCCCAGCCACTATGACACTATAGCCATAATAGTAGAGAGATTCTGGGAAATATAGCCCCAAAATATCTGTCTACAGAAAATTCCTACACTAAAATTTTCATCACTCAGATACCATTAAAAAAAAACTTAGCAGCAAAATAATTTTAAAGTTCTAAAAAGGATATATATTTAAACCAGTGACTTCCCATGGAAACTAGGGGTGGCAATTTTGTAGTCTTAATTTTTAGCCACCTGAGACCATCAGCAGATGACAAAAAGACCCCAAATGCCATAGACACATACCTAAAAACACAAATCAAAAGTGCCTTCTGGTCTACTTCCAGTTTTGCTTTCTGTAGCTTAGGGTACTTGGGGATTTGGGGTTGGCTTGCTGCCCATCCCAAAGACAAACAGGACGTTCCTGGAAACCTCCAGTGTTGGAAAAAAACCACATTTTTCCCAAAATTATGGCGTGGGGTGCACTGGGAGGGTCCAAGGTCCACAAAATCACTTTAGGGTCACATGTGATACACAGAATTCAAAGACATAGCAGTATTAGAAGATAGTAGCATAAACTTTCATAGGCTAAGGCCATTTCAGCAACAGACTGTTATAGCGCTATTATCCCACTTTCAACATCCTATGGAATCCTGGGGTTTGCAGTTTAGGGAGGGGCCAGCTGGCCAGCCGGGCCCTCCCAAAACTGCAAACCCCAGGATTCCATAGGATGTTGAAAGTGGAATAATAGCGCTATAACAGTCCAGTGCGGAAATGGCTTCTGTCTACTTTCTAACCCCTGCATCTGTTGAAGTAGGCTTAATCTACAAATGTTTACGCTACCAACTTCTTTCTTTCAGTTAGTCTCGAAGGTCCTACAAGATCCCTTTGTATATGATGTACTGGCCACACTCTTACCACTCTGGATGCAAATCAAACAGAAATCTAATTAACATGGAAGTTTTAGGATATTTGTCCAGTTAGGATTTTAAAAACTCACAGCAACAATTCCCAATGGAAGCCTTGTGTTCCTGAACAGCTGCCTCTCTGCTGACACAGAATAAACAACATCTAAAGGTGTTTTTTTTTTCAAAAGCAGTTTGTAGAAAGCATGGGGAGGGGCTGCTTTTTAATGAAATATAAATTTATTTTTTAAAAAAATCTCCAGTGGGTATATTCAAATCCTAGCTCTTTGGACCCTGGCTTTTTTCTCCCCATGCTTATTTTCAGTGAATAATCTTTTTGTCAGACAATTTTCAACCATTCTTATGAAAAACACATTACAATATGTATGAAATAGGCCAAGAGGCAGTTTCGCTATAGACACAAATGGTTTTTTTTATTTTATTTTATTGTGTCTCACTAACCCAATTCTTACTCTCCCTTGCTCCTTCTAGGTTTGCTGCCACTTTTTAGCATATGACTAAATAAGATTTACAAGGCAGCAAACCACCTAGTTTAGTTTGGCTTTGCATTCTTGGAAATCCTCTCTGCATTATACAATCAAATGCTTGTCCAGTGGAAATAACAGCACTTATGCAAAGAATTTAAGCTATTTTGCAGTCTTCAGCATACGTAACTGGGTAAAGAAGCTCTTACATGATGAACATATAAAGAAACTCAGCTCAAAAGTAAATACTGAACAGCAAAAGCCTGGAGCTTTAGCTAAATCCTTTCATTTGGAATGATAACAGGTGATCTTGTTGCCAAATAAAACAGCTGCATCACCCAGAATGCATATGGAACTGCTGAACTCAGCAACCTAGATGATAATACCCAGGGCCCTAAGAGGCTTCAGAAAAAGCTGCTCAGAGACAGACTGTGACCACCTTTAACAACAAGTAATTTATACTCACCTCATGGCGAAACACAAATCCTGAAATGCCAGCCACTAGCTCAGCCAGGAAAACCAGAGACAAGAACATGGCATACTGCAAGACAAGGAGGAAAGAAGAGACATCCATGGGTAGAGTACTGATTGCTCTTATTCACTCCATCTGGATTTTTGAATTCAAAACAGCTACTGCCATCAAGACTCCAATAGTAGCCCTAATTCACCACTGCAAACCTTCTACTATTATTTGAATTATCCTCACACGGGAATGGGATCAACATCATTCGTACAGAAACTGCAATGCTACAAAGGTCAATATTCTCACAGCTTAGAAGAAGTTTTGGGGTGGGAGATTCTGGGAGCAACTGTCAGAAAAGCTACGTTTCTCAAGCTCTGACTGTTTTTCAGACTGCAAATAAAACAATATGTATAATGTTATTAAAAAAAAAAGAAAGGCAGCAACACTCCTTCCCTGAAAACAGCTGCCAAATTATGAGCCTCTTCCTCCTTTCCTCAGAACTGCAGTGATATGCTGAGGTTCAGGTAGAAAGAAAAGAACCTGGGCAAGCAATTTAGAGTGGTGAGTTTCTGAAATGAAACCATTCTCTGGAGACAATCATAAAAGTAATAAATAAAATAATAGAACAAAACAAAAAGCAGGCAGCAATTCAGAAAATAGTTAAAATGTTATTTTTAAAATGTTGCTTGTGACTAAAACTTAGAATATTGTTACAGTTATTTGTACATGCTCTGCATGTAAGATTATATATGCTAATGACAAGATTGCAATTCCACTGAATCCTCACTGAACACTTGCATAAATATGCACAAGGTTGCACTGCACATTACTCACAGATTGGGATGGTTGAGATGTAATGTTAAACCACAGAATAAGCATAGTGCAGTTCTTCTCAAGTTACCTGAAGTAGAGAATTGGCAATTCCGTTCCCCACTCCCATATCCCAAGGACTGTTACCATCTTTGTGCCATTTTATTACCAAGTCTTCCTTTCCTTCCTGGAAACTCAATAGCAAACCAGCAGCTGATAGTTCACAGACCACCATTTTGAGTAGCACTGGCCTAGATATCCCTCAGGTTTATGTATTCCCAAGTTTTCTGGTGCAGCTGGGGGGAAGATTTCAAAAGTACTTGCTTCCAAATTTGGAGGATCTTATAATTCAAACCTGACAAACTGTGGTTATTTTTAATTATCATTTGTAAAACAAATCACTTTCAAACAATGGTGACAAAGCTGGCTCGTCTCCACTAATTATAGTTAAGATTAATCATAGTTTGGAGCAAGAGTGGGGAACCTCATGTCCTAGAGCTAAGTCTAGCCCACTTGGGTCCCATTCCAGATCTCTGGAATACTCTAGATGGTATGTCTTAGGCCCTTTTTGCACGGCATTTTCGATGCAAAAAGGCCCCTCGAGTGTCGCGCACATGTGAGGAGCGGTCCACACGATGCACTCACATTTGCGCAACGCTCCAGGGCCTGGCAGGGACTGCTCATGCACTTTTTCATTTTCGGCTTTAAGCCGGAAATGGTGCGCGGTCGCGCATCGTTCCAGGGCCCCATGCGCACTTACCTTGTGTGCGGAGTCTCAGGAGCTGGGCCAGTTGCACTTCCTGTCCAGTGCAGCCAGGGAAGGTCCCAGGCTGCACTGCGAAAGGAAGAGGCGAGGTTCTCGCATGAGCGGGTGTCAGCTGCAGAGCTCGAGGAACCGGGACGCGAGAGCCTCTCGCTGGAGGCTGCTCACGCGAGCCCAGCACCACAAAAAGGTAAGTTGCGGAAAGGGTCTTAGTATTGTACTGTCCAATGCCAGCTGTCCAATGCCAGATGAACTATCTGACACTTCAGAAAAAGAAGGAAGGATTTATAGATTTTGGTCACAAGCAAAAAGCTCCAGAGCACTGCTATGAGGGCTATTCCAGATGTGAGTGCTACTCCTGGACCTGAAATGTGGTCGATTTGATGGTCAGTAGAAACTGTCAAACTCAGTTGCAGAAGTGTGAAAGGTATATGAAAAGTACCTATTTGCTACTGCAGACAAAGGAAGCCCTCTGTGTTGACAAAAAGACCCTAACGGTGCTGGGGACTTGTGTACCAGGTGGTCAAGCATGGCCTTATGAAGCTCAGTGCAGTCCATAATTTTGTCTCAAACTAAAAGTTTTGGTTGAGCCAATGATCATGACATGTGGCTGATTAAGCAGGAATCAATCAAGATGGTTTTCTCTTGGTATACAAAGTTACTGTGAATGGAGGGGAATTTTCTCTTTGCACTAAATATAGCATTTTTGAAGAAGGCCCACGAACTCATAGTCTCTAGATAGAGAGTGTCCTGATGATTGGGTTGAAATTTGTTCCACTACATGAAAGAAGCAGGGATTGTTATTGATAGGGAGGAAAGAAGAGGAACAACAGCAAAAGAGAAGGGGAAAAAATTAAAAAAATTTCCAGGGATGCAAAAAAAGGTTCTAACAAACTGCTACCACCAATGATACAGAACTTGGGAGAGACTAGTGTGAGTATACACATTGGATTAATGCCAAAATCTCTAGATGCAAGAAGGTTCCAAAATTATACTCTGTACAGGTGCATATCCATGTGTGACATGCACAGGCACCAAAATAAAGAACAAAAGGACACTAAAGCACGCACATAAGCCTTAGGCCTTGGTGCTGTAAAGGAAAATGTAGGAATACTTTAAGCATATACAAGTTTAATCTTTATGTAAAATCATGTACAGTAAGAACATATGAAGAGCTGTTTTAGATCAAAGATCTACCGATCTCAGCATTCTGTATCCCAGAAGAGACAACCAGACACCTAAAGGCAAGGTCACAAGTAAGGCATGAGGGCAAAAGCACAGTTCAACCTGTGTTTTCTGATAACAAGAGTGTAGTCACTACATAGTCATCATGTCTAATAGTGACTGATAGCTTTAGCCTCCATTTAGCTGTATAATCTACTGTCAAAGCCACCTAAATAATAACAACCTTTATTTGAACAGGAATTTGTACCTAATGGGTATCTGGTTGCATACATGTTTTACAAAAATGCCTGTTTAGATAGATTTTCTTGAAAAGCATTCATGTCAAAATCAGGGCATCATAGAACAAGAGGCTGGGCAAATAGATGAGCTCTAGAATTTGAAGCAGTTCTTCACAGTTGGTGTTTCCTTTGGTCATCTCGGTACTAACAAAGCTAGTGTTGTCTGGAATGAAATTTCAATCTGTGCCAATAAATTACAAAGCTGTACTACCACACCTGGGAATTTAGAAAGCAGTACCAAAAGGAAGAAGGTCAGTGTCATGTGGTGGTTTCAGCACTGGACTACAACTCTGGAGCCTAGCTTCAAGTCCCTGCTCAGCCATGGAAACCCACTGGGTGACTTTGGGCAAGTCATACTCTGTCAGCCTCAGAGGAAGACAAAGGCAAACCTTCTCTGAACAAATCTTTCAAAAATAAATAAATAATAGGATTGACATAAGTTAGAAATGACTTGAAGACACACAACAATGATCAAAAGGTAGAAAACAGAGGTCCAGCCCATCTGGAAAAAGGGTGAACGGAAGAATACCTGTCATTCTTATTGCTTAGGAATGTCACAAACTTTAAGCAGAGTAAAGAACTACCGTTAGCTGTCCTGAGCCTCAGGCACATTGCTGACTTGAAATGTTATTACTGTATTATTTTTATAGTCTTTTATTTTTTTATGCCATGTTCTGCTGTTTTATTGATTTTGTATTTTATTGGATTTTAAATGATGTTTTATTGTAGGGGTTTTTTTGGAACCCATCTTGTAAATTTCTCTGGCATTGTGATGCAGGATATGAATAGTTTAAAATAAATAAATGAACTGAAATATAGAGGGCTCTAAATCAAAACAATTGGATGATTTCACGGCCAAGTGGATCTATTCTATTGAAATACCTTCTACATGAACTAATTCATGCACTACCCGTCAACACACCAGCATAGTTATTGCCTACATATGTCTCTTCTGCAGGAAGAAGACTTTAAGAAGAGTATTATTCAGTTTAAGGTATTACTGTGACTGTGTATTACTTAGACTGTGTATTTTGTTTAACAAAAGTGTGCCAAAAGACCTGGCATAACTTGATTGTCAAGAATCAACCCCTGAAATAAATATTTATTTTTATTCAATGGCATTTGAAAGTAAAGAAATGTACAGACATACCTCAGTTAACGAAGCCCCTGAAGTTTCGTTAACTCCTTTACACAGAGAAGTTGACAAAACAAAAGAAGCTCCTGTTTACAGGAGTCCAGTCCCTCTTTTTTTGTTGTCTTCTGTCGAGATGGAAGTTTTTTTTTTTCCTTCATTAGCATTGGAAGGACAGTGAAGGAGGGCTGAAGAAAAACTTTCAATGTTGGGTTGCAGCAGCATGTCTGTAGTACCAACACAATAAAACTCGACCCGGGAAAGAATAGAACTCTACTCTAGATGATTCTGCTGTAGCTGAGTGTGCTTACATACAATAAGCAAGGTACACAGCTGGCTTCAGAGTCGCTCACTGAGAATTTGTGCAGAGCAAACAGAAAGAAAAGGGGAAAGTAGATTACCCTGCCTCACCAGCTACCCCAGCAGATTGAAAAAGCACAGATTTATACATTTTACAACCAAAATGGAAATCAAAAGAAAAGCAGAAGCTGGTGAAAGAAAAATAAAAGTCATCCTGGGATGCATTTTGGAAGAAGCTTTCAAGTGGTCTATAGAAGATTCAAACTGTTTTTGTTTACTTATGCTAGGCTTGCCTGACCTGGTTGTTTCATTTCACATAGGTATAACATTAGCCTATGTTGGGAAATTCTGGCATTCTCTCCCCGCACTCCACTTTGTTCTAGGGCAAGTGGGGCTTAGCTAGCATAGAGTTTTTCTTTTGCATGTCAAAGGCTTCTGCCTTCTCACCTAAAGCTTCAGCCTTGCTCTTTGTGTTATTTAAATGCATGACTATGGTATCCAGGTGACCAGACCATGTGACTCAGGACAGACTCTCCGGTCATTGGTCTTACATAAAAGACCACACTTCTCTCTCTTTGCTCTCTTTGTCATTTTTGCTTCCACTTCTTTCCCTCTATGCTTCGTCTCTCCACCACAAAGAGGGTGAGTTAAGAATGAAGCTACTATCTTACCTATTTTTTTTGATAGCTAGCTAGGATCTAGGCTCTTCAATGTATATGTGATTGTAAGCCTTTCAAGTTTATAACCTGAAACTGCCTGCCTTGATTTGCTTTCAAAGTCATTCTTAGTTCAGGGAAGTTACACAGAGATTGGAGAATACTTTTTCTGTTACTGTGCTAAAAGAAGGCTGCTTCCTAACAGTTTTAGCTTTCATAGAACTTCCCTCAAAGAATAGGTTGAACTGCCTTTTTTTTTTTTTTTGTGGCGGTGGTGGTCTTAGTGATGTAGGAATCTATCCCTATTCTTTCCATATTACTTTCACCTCTGAAACCAAAGTTTCTGATAAAGAACTAAAGTCCAGGAATACATCTACTATGTTAATTGAGGTATATCTGTATTTAGGATGGAGTAAACTCATAACTAAGCCATTTTCCCAAGCACAGAAGCTACTGCCACTAGAATTAATGCAGCTGGCTTTCCCGAGATCAGTGCACTCTCCAGGGCCACACGGAAGCAGCCACTCAGGGCTTTCTGCAGAGTCTTCTCTGCCAGCTGGCTCTTAGGTGGCTTGTTTGACTATCAATGTGCTCAAGCAAGCTAGCTGAGACTTGCTGCCAAGGAAAGTCTGCCAGCATGCAAATGTTCCTCTCTTCTCTCTGAATTACAGGACCAAAGCCAAACTGTTTATGAATTAAGAAACTCCATTGACCCAAGGAAACAAATCTAAGCAGAGGCTTATTTCCCCTCCCCCTTTACTGTATCTATCCTACTGTCATTTTCGCATGACAGTAAGTACAGTTTTTCTTTTGGCTCCCTTACCCGTAACAGAACATTTAGGCATAAGTGAACCTCTGATTTGAAAATTTCTCTTCTGTTTTCTACTAGCCTCATTTAGCATGTACACACATACCATTAATGTTAAGTCACAGAAGCATTCACCTTTCAATCGTACACATATCTACTCAAAAGTAAACTTTACATAATTCATGGTAGGTTATCAAGGCCATTTGTGCACCTTACTGGGTCCTACCAATGTCTCATCGCAATCCCAGCAGCACCTTTACCGGGAAGGGAGTGCGGTGGGAATGCTCCTCTCTGCACCTGGCTGGCTCCCTGCAGAAGGGAGCGTGAGTGACATGCATTTGCCTTCTGTAGTGCAGCCAGCCTCTTTCCCATGCTGCACTGGAGAAGGAAGTGAGCAATCGCACTTCTGCCCCTTCTGCATGGCCAGGGTGATGAGAGCATTGTGTGATCACAGGCACTTAACCAATTTTTTTTCTGTTAAGCAAATATCCCGCGATCATGATGTGTGGGGACACACTGTCTGTGGGACCACAACATTGTTGTGAAACAGCACAACCCACAGACTCCTGCCATCACTTCCCCATTGCTGTGGGGATGCAATGTTGTGACGCCATGCAGAAATGGCCTGAGTGTTATTTATTACCTATAGTCTACGTTGAACTACCAATGCTGGTTGTTCAACATAGTTGTCTCCCCTCCATTCATGTAAAATTCAAAATTAGTTTGAAAAACTTTCCTGAGTTGCTGTTCCTCATTGCTCTTTAGTCCCCACAATTCTCTCTTGATTCTAACCCAGCTCTACAAAGGTAAATTTTAACTTGTTTCTAAGAAAATAAAATCAAATGCTTGCACTTTATAGACATATGAAACTAATTTCCACTTTTCAATCATATGAAAATCTTGAAGTGCACAAAAATGCTCTTTAAAACAAAAAGTTTTGTTTCAAGAAGATTCAGAAGGAAATATATGTGATGCAGAACAGTAATGTGAATTATATACTTCTACATACTCAATACAAAATATAAAAAATCTCCTTAACCATAAACTAGTGGTTAATCTGTGGTCTGTGGGCCCCTGCAGGTGCACAATATTCTTACAGGGGGTCCATGAAGACTTGAAGAAATATTATGATCTTTTGCTGTTCAAACAGAAGGAAAGAAACAACCTTATCCCACAATTGCCTGACCCCTAACATCTCCCCAGTGATAGCCAAACAGTGGCCGCTTCAGGCTAACCATAATAGGTTCAACCATGTGCATGCACATCCACACACACACCCCTCCTTGCATCAGCTAGCTATTGAGAAAGCTTGCTTGCTCACTCATTGGTCAGTATGTTCCAAGTGATTCCTACAAGTGGAGAATAAGAGCAAATAAACTAGCTCCTCTATCTCCAGCTTGGTGGAAACTCATGGATAACAATTCTCTTCTTTCAACAACAGTGGTTTACTCTGCTTCCTTCTCTTCCTGTTGCTGTGCTTTTTTAGGCCCATGAGACAAACAAGTGAACTGTAGTAACAGGAGGAAAGTGGATGAGTGAGAGCTAAAGGGCTGCTGCTTCAACTCTGAGGCCATTTCCATACTAGACTGTTATAGTGCTCCCTAAACTGCAAACCCCAGAATTCCATAGGATGTCAAAAGTGGAATAATAGCACTATAACTGTCTAGTGCGGAAATGGCCTGAATAGTTCTAAAGCTTTTGCAGGAGCCCTCAGCAGTCACTTCCAGTTTATCTTGTGCCAACCTCTGTTTGTAGCATGTGCACACTCCCCTTGCTCACGGGGAAATGAAACAGGAAAAAAAAATCTAGGGCTTTTTTTGGTGTGAAGCTCCATCTAGGGCTCTGGAAGCAACAAAGTACAACACTCACATGTGCCCTAGTCTTATGCATACTCGGTTGCTAGTAAGCATCATTATTTCACTCCAAGGAATGGTACACAGGATTTCAGCATTCACAGGGGAATGCTAACTAGGTGTTTCACCTGAATCTGTGCAAAATACCCCAACTGTTTCCTGAGGCATCTCCAGTTAAAACATTCTGGAGACAAGATAGGCAAAAGGCAAGACTTCACTGCCCTGAAACTATAGAGCGCTGCTGTCAGTTTGAATGTAGATACTAATCTGCTTTAGTGAACACACAAAATTTACTCTTGGATTCTTAGTTGTTATTGTTGATATTGGAATCGTTCTTTTTTATTGCAACAGGAGTGTGTACATTCACTTGTTTGTCCCTTCTCTCCAATTGTGAAGACCTTCAATGAACAACCTTAAATATTTTACGCAAGGGGGTTTTAAAGCTTGAGCTAAGCGCTAGTGGTCCATGGCAACAAAACATATTTAAAGGAGGGTCACGGTAAAGAAAAGGTTAAGACTCACTGCTATAAACAATCTTAGAAAAAACTAAATTTGACTTTTTTTTCTGACAGGCAGGGTATTTTGGCATTTTGAAATCCTAAAGAACTTGTGCATGTGTTTATGTGTATTTGAACACATAAACTCAGCCCTAGATAATGAGATGGTTTCTATAAATCACACCTAGGACCTTGTGCCAAGTGCACAGTTCTTCCCATATGGACTTCTACTTAGTGAATATTAATATGGTAATTACATTCTCTTGCCCTGTGTGTGTGTGTGTGTGCATGTGTGCGCGCGCCTCAGCATGCATATTTGAAACCTGGTTAACATCTGCTTAAGCTTAACAAAGAATCTGCCCGCCTTAACCATTTACAGCATTCTAGCACCAAGATATTTGACATACTCACCAGTTTCAGCATCCATGGGCTACCACGACATGTGGCAAAACACCCAAACAATCCGAAGACAATAATTGTGGTGCCCGTCCCAATGAGAACATAAGGGGCATTAGTGGAGTTTTCAGCAATAAGAGAGATGTATGTTCCTAAAGTCAGTTTCCCCCAGACACCAACAGCCAGAAGGATAACACCAGTTATCTGGAAAATAAGAAGTAGTGGGGGAAAGGCATGGTCAGAGAGCTTATACAAATCAATATATGGTGATGCAAAGCCTTTTCAGGCTTTACAGAATTGCCACTGTGCCCCTCCTCCCAAAAAAAAAAAATTAAAAAAAGAAGAAAACAGGAGTGGACTGGGCAAATACTGCTTCACTATTTTGGGGCCTGTGGCAAGTAGTACCCAAAGCCGATACTTCATAGCAAATAACAAGCAACCCACCAGAGGCCCTGGAATTATTAAGGTGAGAGATTCCCTCAGCCTCAGAAGAAGGCAATGGCAAACATCCTCTAAACAAATCTTGCCAAGAAAACTTCATGATTGGTTCATCTTAGGATCCTCCTAAGTTGAAAATAACACAACAAAAAGGCTCAAGACTGGCAGGTAGGTCATTAATTTTGTCTACTTTCATGAACTTGTTCTGCCAAACAATGAAAACATAGCATGCCTTGCATTAAAATAAAAAATACAAACAACTGAAGGAGAAAACAATCTGGCTACCATGAAAGCAAAGGCAAAATAATAAATGAAAAGTTAAATAATTGAGTAATTAAAAAAACCCTTAATATATCAAGAAAAGGAAAAAATATTTAAGACCCTACAAGATGAATACAGTGGTGGCTTTAGGGTCTCCTATTGCAGCCATCCCTTCACTATATTACTATAGAAGCAAAAGCTGTGGAAATACGTTAGAAAATACAGGATAACACACACAAGGCTCTGAAAGAAAATGTAAAACACATGTAACTGCCAAGCTTGAAGTACAGAGAATCAGATGTTAGGAACAGTTAGGAGAAGGACAAATGACTTATCCTACTTATTTATCAGTCAACCATTCGTAAATATGAAGTCTCTTAAAAGCACACGGTATACATAGAAGTCCCTCTATGTGTTCAATGAAGTTTACTCCCAAGTAGCAGTGCACAGAATAAATGACATTCACCCTTTGTTATTTTTGGGGAGGTTTAGCTACAACACTTAGGTTCATAATGGGGATGGGGTACGTACATCTTTGATGATGTAGGACAGTTCTCATTGATACTTACTGAGGATCATCTATATAGATGTCTTGGTTGTTCAATCTGCCTGATCATTTGGGGAGGGGGGCAAGGTGATCAGAGCCTCCAACTTAGTCTTGGGGTGGGGCTCAAGCTCCCCTGCCCCCTCTGGTCTGGGGTCCATCCAACCCACACAGAGCTTTTTAGAAAACAAAGTGTCCAATAGACACATATGCTAAATTATTCTGACATTCCTAATGCCATCTCCTCCCTAATGCTTTTTGTAGCACCTTCTTATAAACCTGACTGAGGCCAGTTCAAAAGAAATATTTTTACACTTATGGTGGGAGTTAATATTAAGCAATGCTGGTTTAGTTGAAGTGTGAAAATGGTTTAGTTATCCTGATCTTCAAAATAAGATGCTCAGTCATCAAGCTTTTCCTAAGAAAAAGTATGAGGGCAACATCTACAGTGTCCTCACAGTCTAGAAAATCTGCCTCTGCAATGAACACTGTCAAAGAATAGCCGGAACACATGCCATTGTTCACGTCAACCATTACATCATGCCACTGAAATACTAGGTACAGGACAGATGGGGAAATCCAGCAGCACATTTGTGTTCTTTGCTGACATCTCGTGGATATAGTAGGTGAAACAACTTACATAGTGCAAACAACCTCTGTACTTGCCTTTTATTTAAGCATGCCTATAAGATCCATCAACTTTCAGTGACTGCAGGAAGTGACCGTTAATACGTAGCCAGGTTTTATTTCTGAAAATCATGCAAGCATCTTTTAAGGCTCTACGCCTACACATGTTTTGAACTCCAAACCTGCTGGATTTGCAAACACTTTTTGCTACACCAATGGGTGGTAGAGTATGACTTTTTGCCTTTTTAGGAAAAAAAGTAAATGAAAAAGTAAACTTGTGTTTCGTGGGTAAAGCATGCATTCCCTGAGAACTTTTAAAACACACCAAGGTAGCACCTTCCTACAGTTCAGCAGCCACTTATTACTGCCCATTTTACAAAGCATGATCTGATTGCTGCTTTGGCTTAGAGGATGAAATCACCATATAATATATTTTAAAGAAATAAATAATGCTAGCAAATAAATAATACTAACCAACACCGGAGATGTCCAACAGCAAGAAACTGACAACATTGTCAGTTAGTTTGTTAACCGACATTTACTCACTTAGATCGAAATAGACGTTTCCAAACTGTGACAGAGGGGAGCTGTATTTAATAAAATCATCATCAATGTGAAGAGAAAGGTACAAGATCTAGTTCAAAACAATGAACGCACCTCCAGAAGTAATGTGACAAATCTTTAATTCAGCTTACATGCAGCTTTAATTGCAACCTTCTCCCCAGTTCTGCTCAAATAATGCTGTGGGAATCATATTTCATCTTGCTATTAGATCTACAAAGTTTATTTATATAACGGGGGAGATGATGTAGTCATGAAGGACACAGAGGAAAGAATAATTCTGATCCTCATGTCTGATAGAAGGAAGCACACTGATTCCAGAAAGATCAATTTTTAAATAGGTGGAGACATTTTTGAAATAATAATTATTGGTAATGTTTCCTTCATTGCAATCCTTGCATCTGCGCCATTAATTTATTACAATGACATCAAATCTTGAAATCAATTATCAGGGCTCAAAAATGTTCATACTAGTTTCCAACTAGCATATATGTGGATAAACAGGCATCCTTGATATTTTCTAGCCTTAGTATCAGTTTTTATAACTTCTATGTATCTGTTATTAAAACAGCGTAAATAACTATGCAACAAATTTCTAAAAGATTGGTTTTTTCCCTCTGTAATATGCTAGATGGCATTGGGTAAATAACTAAAAGGTATAGATAGAAAAGTAAAGGATACATACATATTCAGTGCATATGCTACAGATTTGCCCTTGGTAAGCACAACTATATTGTAAGGCACCTCATATACAACATATTAAGGAAAGCATTAAATGCATAGAAATTTGTAGTGATAGGAAAGTAAACTGGTATTTGAACTTTCAAGTCACTGATTCTCATTGCTCCACATTTTTCTTCAATTACTCTTCCATACCATAATAAAGCAAAAGTCAAGTTGTGAGATTTTTGGATCCTGTTTTCGTTTGGTTTCAGGATTATGAGTTAAGGCTGAGCACATACAGGCACAAGCAAATACATGGGTAGCTGAGTGCACATAAGGACAAGGATACGATAGATAGTTCAGGTTATATGACCCACCCAAGCACCAGTAAATGCTTTACGTAGAGGACAAGAACTGGGCTAAGCTTGCTATCAAGTCCAAATGTTATATAAACTGGCAGAGGAGACTTATGGTCATGTCAGGCCACAAAAGAACCAAAATAGCAATAAAGAACTGATGATGCAAATGGACATTTAACCACAGAGATCACTAATGGAGTGGAAAGTTTGAGTTAATTATGGAGTTGAGGGTACATCTGAACAAAACAAGTATTCATAAGAAGAAGCTCTCCGTCTCCCCATTACTGGAATAAGCAGGCCTACGCAGCAGTAATAGCTAGTTGTTATATAGATTTTAGCATAATACAGTACTTCCCAACCTTTTTTCACTTGTGTGCCCCTTGGCAGCCCATTTCCATACACTGTAGCCCTTATATTAGCAACATGTTTGTAATTAATATAGTTGCTGTTAATTCAAATTTATGTGTTGTAACCATAAATAGCCCAAATAATGGGATTAAAAAGCAATGGAATATTAAGATGAACAGACAGTGCATATATATTTACATTTAAAACTCAAAAGACACAATGAATTCAAGAAAATATATCGCAGATTACACTTAAAAAATCACATTAATTAATTATTATTATTGTTTTGCACTAAAGTGTTAGACATGTCCTGAGAAATTATTGGTGATTGGTCACAATCCAGTTCATGTTTCACCTATTTTTACTGTGCTGGTTTTCTTTTTCTTTTTCTTTTTTTTTATTTCTTTTTTTTTTATTTACTGTGCTGGTTTTCAACCATTGATCCATATCTGATAATACACAAATAGAAAAATTAATGTAAAACTGAAAACAAGGACAAAGAGAAGAAAGGTAGAGAAGACCCAGAAGAACTCACTCATTGAACACTGCTCACAGGATGGGCTGAGGTGTCCACTGCTAATAGTTCAGCTCTCAATTGTCTTAATGCACCCTATTGCAAAAAACAGGTACAGCTCCCATTTACTGATCCTCCTGCACCTCCCTAGCATGAGCTGCCCCATCTTAGATCCCTCGAGAGAGAGTCTGACCGGCTATGTTTCTCGCTTCCTCGCTCTGGCAAAGAGCACCAAGGCCAGAGAAGGATGAAAGATGGAATTGCCTATAGTTTAATGTTTCCACCACAAGCCTTTCTCTCCAACTTTCTTTCCCCACCACCACTGCTTCCTTCCTGTACTGGGAGGAAAGGCTGTCATCAACCAACCCCACCCACACTATACTTAAAGAAAACATAGATTTCTGAAGACAACAACAACAACAAAAAACATGGACCAAACCGTCGGCCTCGTCTCCTCGTTCCGGTGGCCTCATCATTACAACCACCACTCATTCCCTTGCAATTTTCTCTGTCTCTCTCTCTCTTTCTTTCTCATGCACACGCACAAAACACACTTGCCAGCATAATCTTGGCCCTGAACCACACTGAAGCAGGTTGTACAGATTTCCACCCTCCAGGACCAAGAAAGAGAACAATGGCTGGGGTCTGAGGAGGTAGAGCAGCCAGCTTTGCATCTCTAGGAACCTGCTGCAAGAAGCCACCTGGCCTGCATTACTCTTCACTTGGCTCCCCCTCACTTGGCCAGTGGTTAGATTTGGGCCCTGCTCACACTTGGAGCTTTGTCCCCTCAGAGCTCCCACCACCATCCTCCCACTCTGGCTCCTGTCAGATGAAGCAACCACCGTCCTCGAGCCTTCCCCCAGACTTTCCCCCATTGGCCAGGTAGGGACAAGGAGCACAGCCCTGACCAAGTCTCACCCCCAAAGTGGGCAGCACTCAGCTCTGAAGAGACGGGTGTATGCTCCCTGCTTGTGTGCTCTTTCACACCCATGAGAGGGAGAAGAATTGGAGCCTTTTCCCACCATTATTCATTTTTTTCATGTACCCGTACATGTCCTAGGGAGAAGTCCTAAGAGGTGGAAGTAAGATCACAGATGTACAGCTGTATATTGTTAACTCCATCTTGTCACTGTGCTGTTCTTTCCTCTTAGGAATGTTGACTCTTTGATCCCTGTTCTGTTCTCTGTTCAATTTGCTCTTTAAATAAACAACTCCATCTAATCTGAACTTTGTGCTTTGGAAATTGTCAATCCAGACCCCATAGATAAACAGGAGGAGTATTGCAGGGTCTCTCTTCACTGAGCCAGTAACTGAAACAAGCCAGAAGGCATGGGTTGAAAATTCTTCTTTAAAAAGCAAAATAAACCAAAAACCTCTCCTACAACACCAGAGGTTCATATACACATCAGGGCTTTCAAAGTTTTTCCCAAACAATAGTATATCATATCATAACCCACTCTTTGCAGTTCTGGAATATGCAAAAGAAAAATCTAAATCAGAAGAAAATGGACTATGAGAAGGTAAGAGGGTATATAGTTCTACGGCACAATGGAACATAAACAAGTAAATGCTCAAGTTTTGATTGGGACCATTTAAAAAAAATGAAACTTTTTCCCCGTATCCTCTCTGCTTTTTCAACATTTTGTTCATTGTACATCTTCTATCGCCATTTGGAAGGGACAGTCCCAGTTAGTAGTCCCACTTCTTCAGCTGCTTTTAAAATGCTCCCATTTTTTTCTCCTCCTCTAATTTTTCCCCATTGTCCTTAGCTTAGTTCAATTGCTGCAAACTGAGTTTGAAACGCTAAAGTAATTTGAGCTGAATTAACTTAGCAGGAAGGAGAGGAGAGGATGGAATCTTGCTTTACCCGTAGACTCAGGTGAAAGCAAACTGCTGCAGCCTCTCCTAGCTTGTCTGTCCTTCCTCATTAATAACTTTTGCCATCTTGACCATGTGGCCACATTTTGATCTGTGAAATGCCGGAGGCTATGTCATCAGTAAAACACACTGGATGATCATAGGCACAGCATGCATCCTGTAAGCCAAGCCTACTTCACAAGACTGTTATGTAAAATTAAGCTCCTCAGAAGGGGGTGGGGATGCTAAAGTAACAAGTAATAGACAGAAGTTATACAGCTCCATTATGGCAGCTTAATCCCACTTTAACTGTCAAGTTTCTGACTTGCAAAAATCTAGGTTTTGTGGTTAGTTTGGTGAGGTACTTCGAGATTGCTAGTGATATAGTTCAGGGGAGGGGAGCTACAATTCCCAGGATTCCATAAGATGGAACTGTGACGTTTAAATTAATATGCAACTTGTAAATAGCTGAGCAGGAGCACCACTGCCATCACTAATTGCCATGTCCCTGCAGAAGGTGCTTGAAGATGGAAGTCCCTTTTCACACGGTAGTTGCATGACGCACTCCCATTTACTCAAGGGCTCAAGGGCCTCACGCGCAGTGCACACACATTTTTTTATTTTCAGCTTTTAGCCGAAAATGACCCATGCTTGTGCACTGGTCAGGGGCCCCACACGCACTTACCTGCTGTGCAGAGCCTCTGGCGCCGGGCCAGTCGCGTGTCCTCTCCTCAGTGCAGCCTCCAACTCCCAGGCTGCACTGCTGAAGGAAGGGGCAGGGTGAGGGCGGGGGTCTCACGCGAGCAGGAAGGAGCTGCAGAGCTGAAGCAGGAGGCTTGCGACAGCCTTCCTGCCCAGGCTTCTTGTGCGAGCCCTACACCCCAGCAGCGTTAAAAGGTAAGGTGCGAAAATGTTCTAAGACTTTGCCATGCAACAATACACAATTAAAGTATTCCTGAAAGATGCCCATCCGACCTCTGTTTAAAGATCTCCTTAGAACGAGCCATCTATCTTAGAAAGCCCATCTATCCACCACAATCTAGTCCACTGTCAAACACCTCTTACACTAAAAAATGCCTTCCTAATGTTTAGGTGGAACTTATTTTCTCATAATTTGAGCCCACTGGTTTGTGTTCTAGTCTCTGATGAAGTGCAGGAGTTGGTAAATGTGGTCGATACAACTACTCATCACAGCCACAAGTATCCATACGTTAACTCCAGTTGTTTCTGTCTGATCCATACATGATTTCACAGAATGGTGTTTAGGGATGAAAGTAATTATTCATCCTTGACATGAAACACATCTATAAGAGGGGAGAAGCTATTGATCAAATCTGTTCACATTTTTGGTTCATTTTTTTAAAAGCCACATTATGCATTTCTTGTAAGAAACACCAAATAATGTTCAGGCAATCTTCTCGGTTAACATGGTTCTGCTGGAGAGGCTGCCCATTAAGACAAGGCATACTTCTTCATTAAAATCTCTGGCTTTTCAGTTACAAATGCTGGGAACAATTCCAGTCAAGGCAAGAAAGTGAGTAAGCTTCATTATACAGGCATTTGTCCACTTTAAAGCAATGCTGGCCCACCATGAAGATTCCATGCATTTCATTTCATTGCATTGGCTGTACATTAAAATTCTACTACAAGATGACACTGCTGGGTGTACGTGTGCACGTGCGCTTGCACTTTCAAGATGGCTGTCAACTAATGGTGACCCATTTCACAGGGTTTTCTCAAACAAAGAATACTCAAAGATAGTTTTGCCGGTTCTTTCCTTTGAAAATATACCCTATACTATGACAATAACAGGGATACGTTGCTCAGACTTCTCCTATTTAATTCAGTCCACTGAACTAGGAGTTTGGGCTAATTTACCAGCCGCTGAAGTCCCAATTACAAAGGGGGCATGTGTATTATGGATAAGATATATGTAACATATTTTGCAAAATCTATGTAAGCACAAAATTAAATCCTGTATCAGGCATTTACAAGAGAGCATTCCTGTCATCACTATTACTGGGCACAGATTTCAAGAGCAAAATAGAGCAATTTAATACACAACCTCTCCTTAGTACATTTCACTTTTGCCTCCTGTTCCTACAGTACTTTTGTAAGTTCTCTCTCTACCCTGGCCTTGAAACATATGTATCACTGGAGAGAATAAACCATGGAAATTGCCAATTAAAATCACATATACTAGCAGCGAGTTCCATTCTCTGACTGTGGATTCTTATGCAGGCAAAAGAGAACCTATACACAAGGAGACAACAGTAGGTTCAGAGGAATTCTCAGATGAATAAAATTTAAGGGAGAATTACTGACAGGAGAACAACCCAGAGAAAACTGAACATGCTCAGTGGCCACAGAATGATGGCTGGTGGGAAGGATGAAAGGAAGAGGTATAGAAATGGAAGAGTAATGCCTCAGTAGTGAGCATAATTGGCTGCCTAGAACCCGGAATGGGAACAGTTCACACTCCAACATTCTGTTTAGACACTTGTACTAACAATTCATGATAATGAAAAATTCAAAGGGGTGGAATGGAAACAAAGGTAAGTTCCACCAAACAAGGCATAGAAGCTATGTCTGGCATGTCCAAGCCTAGACATTTAAAATTCAGTGTTCTGGAATGAAGTGCTGATCATCTGCAATCAATAGATGAATCATACTGATTTGATGCTCCCGAGTGATCAACATGGGGCAGAATAGCCCATATAGTTCTAACCTTGCTGGGACTTTGCCAGAGTGAACCATTTATCACCTTCCTGTTAAACAGCATTACTGGTAATGACTTCACAAGTACCAATAAAGTCTTTCCACTTATTCAAGCAGATCCATGTGTTTCAAATGAAATTTTATGCAGCATGCATATGCTTTAATGGTATGTTGGTGGGCCAAGAGGAATTTTAACGAGGCTTTGCATAGCGCTGGCAGCCTGCGGTTTCACACACATCCCCTACATCCATACATACAAGGCTGGAACTGAGAACACGAACAAAATAATTGAATAACTGGTCCCAGAATAAAGAGTGTGGCATAAGACCAACAACAGTCACAAAGTGAAGGGACAGTGGCCTGGGGTCGTCATGACATGCTGGCTACAGAAAGGGGCCGCCGGGGGCACATAATTGCCCAGCATCTCCATCAGCATGTGCAGAGTAGCCATAAATCAAAAAGAGATTATGACTGCCCCTGTGTTAAAATGGACGGAGTGCGTGATTGGTGCAGAGCAGCCACCAAATAAATCTGGCTCAACCTCACGCAGCCTTGAAATGAGGGAGGAGGCAAACTGTAATTACTTTGTCATCTTCATGCTTGCTCTGGTCAAAAGGTTTTATCATCCCCCCTCCAATTTTAATCAGCATTTCTTTTCAAGCATCGAAAGGTAATCTTTTAGCATAACGCATAGCCCTACAAAAAATTTCTGCTGGCACTGATCCTGGAGCTTGGTATTCTGAATATTTATGCATCAGAATGCTACACAGGATTCAAATTTATCAATTTCTACCTCCGACAAGCCAGTTTTTTTTTTTTTTTTTTTTTGGTCATGACATTGGGCTTCTAAATTTTAAAGCCTCCTTGATGAGGTGAGTCAAAGGCCCTTTGCAGTAATTAACAACGGTAACTACTATGTAAATGGGCACTGAAGTAAATAGCCCATTCATAGATCTAAAAAGGTGTTTCAGGATGTTTACTTAGGTTTAATTAGAGAAAAATCAGGTATTTCGTGCCATGTATAACAATTACTTTCTAACAACACAATTGGAGGCATTTTAAAATGATTTTCTGTTCCAAATATTTCATGTTGCTTTATTTAAAATGCCTCTTGCAAAACTATTATACCCGATCAATTTGTATTGTTACAAATCTGTTTTGTATGAAACCAAAGCGATGTGGCTGACCAGACGCAAAAGGAGGACATCAGTTACTGAATATAGGGATATAAAACCATAACTGTTGTTGTAGTGGACTTTCAAGTCATTTCTGACTTATGGTAACCCTAAGGTTAACCTATCATGGGATTTTCTTGGCAGAATTTGTTCGGAGGGTGATTGCCTTTTCCCTCCTCTGTGGTTGAGAGAGTGTGATTCACCCAAGGTCACCCACTAGTTTCCTTGGTCCAGCAGAGATTCGATTCTTGGTCCCCCAGTGTCCTAGTTCAACGCTCAAACCACATTCCAATTGTATCAGCTATCTCACCTCCCAGACTTTCAAACAGGGAATACAATTGCAAGAGCAAGAAAGTTAACCTCAACAAAAATCACAGCACTAATTACATCACAATAAATGAGACTATTCTTAATCAAACTATCACAAAAATCTGCCATTGGAGATGGTAATCTTTATCTGTGAGAGTGAAGTTGGGAAAAATTTATTACTGGATAAGGGATCTGGTTGATCTTTCACAGCACTCCTCTGAATCTTTGCCTTTATTTAAAGCAGCATGCTAAATTAGCTGAATTATAGGACTCATTCAGCTTCTGGTAGCTTCTGAAATATCTATATTTCCTTTAGATATTATTGATGGCAAGGATAAGCAGATAATATATGGAATTGTCTCAGAAAATACTAGCCACACTTTCCAACAGAGGGTTAGAAAATGATGTCCAACAATTTATTCTTAAGAGTTCTTCTTTTCTTCTATTCCCTTCCCTCCTGTATTCACAAACAGCTTTAAAAATAACCCACTTAATAAAAATGTCATAGTGGAATGATATTGTTTCAGGATGAAAAAGCTTTTAAAAACCCTACTAATTTTGTCAAAGGAACAGAAACTTTAAAAGCATCCTTCTGGACTGACAATTTTAGGAGAATTGGATTTGTATTTTTGCATGAATTTCAAGCTACCTGACAGCTTGGAATGATAGCAACAACAACAAAAAGCCCTGCCCCATTATTTTTATCCCCTAGAGCCCCCTAAATATTGTTAATAATTCTAAAAAAGCGCAACCCATGAGATACTTCCAGCCCCCAGCACCATTCTGTAACTCTTCTGGGTAACATCACAGTGTGGTCAACACTGCAGAAGTTATTAATGAAAAATAACACACAAGCTAGGAGAGGATGCTGCAATTTGCTTTTTCCTGAGCCTATTGAAAAGGGTAAAGATTCCACCTTCTCCTCTCTTCTCCCATCTGCTGAGTTAATTGGGTGCAGACTACTACTGCACTTTGAAATCAATTTGCAGCAAATGGAATAAGCTGAGGACAAAGGGGAAAAGTGGAAGAGAAATCTCATGGAGAGACAAACAAGAGACATTTTAAAAGTAGATGAAAATGCAGGACAACAGAGAATTGGGACCATTCCTGCTAAAACAGGACAGTTGGAGGGTATGCACATGCATATTTACTGCCAGTACTGCAAGGACACCTGAACTTTATTTACTACTTTAATTTTAGTAGATTTTTCTTTTTAATTTTTTTTATTAAGGTTTTAGCAGATTTTTCAATAGATCCAATCATTTTGATTCCACTCCTGTTCTTTCTGTCCATTAAAAATAATTTTGAAGTGGCAAAATTTTGTTTTCAAACATCTACTAGGAATCAACTTGTTAAACCTTTGCAGTAATTTTATCAGTACTAAATCGGCTGTAATGGATGCTTATTGCAGGGAATTTTGGTTCTATTATTGTATGCATATACATTGAAAATTTTGGACTCAAACTACGTGCCTATTCCTGTTATCCTTGTTTATTTTGTAACTATAGAGGGTGGTATATGAATACAATGAAGCTCTGCATGTGATAATTTATGTATTTATGTATGTAATAAATACTGTTTATGGAATAAAGCTATCTGTGTATGTGGTATTTTTAAATATTTGCCTGTTGCTATCCCTTTAAGGATCTGATTTAAAGAGAAAATTACTTTCTACTTCTTCCTCATTAACACTGAAACTCAATGTTTAATTTGTGCCAAGGCTCTACTCTAGCATCATTCTCTTATGCCAAGGCTTGAACCAAGCTCATGTGAAGTAAGAACATAATGGATCACCCTAAGTATGTTCAAAAGTCATTCCATGCACCAGTGAATAAGCAGGGAAGTTCTGCCCAGAAAAGAGAAAAGAGCCCTTTTCACGTCCAGGGCTAAACTGGAGTACATGACAGGAGTGTGCACCCAAGCTCTAACTCTGAACATCACCATGTGCCTTGCAGCATCCTAGATCTTCATACGCTGAGCATCAAGGTATATCAAGGTCTGTATAACTACATTTGTTTGAATGAGATTATAGAACTTTCTTTGAACTAGATTCCTGCCTTATACGGGATCCTGGTCACAGAGTTCTGTAACTACATTTGTTGTTGTGTGCTTTCAAGTTGTTTCCAGCTTATGGTGACCTTAAGGTGAACCTCTCATGGGGTTTTCTGGGGCTGCGAGCATGGGACACACCCAAGATCATCCAGTGGGTTTCCATGGCCAAGCAAGGAATCTGATCCTGGCCACCAGGTTCGTAGTCCAACGCTCAAACCACTACACTATGCCGACTCAACTGCGTTTACCTGACTCAACTGCATTTATAGAGCCCTGTTCAGACCTTTGTGTTCAATACATAAAGGTCTAGGATGCACAGCTTATGGAGGGGTTACAAATTACCAGAGTCTAGTGGTCTAGAAGTGGGGAGGCCTCTCTATGGCCATTTCCGCACTAGCCTGTTATAGTGCTATTATTCCTCTTTCAACATCCTACAGAATCCTGGGGTTTGCAGTTTAGGGAGGGGCCTTTGACAATGTTGAAAGTGGAATAATAGCATTATAACAGGCTAGTGCAGAAGTGGCCTATGTTGCATATGTTTTTGTCTTTCTTGGTAGTAGTAGTAGTAGTAGTAGTAGTAGTAATAATAATAATGATAATGATAATGATAATAATAAAATTTATTTATATCCCGCCTCTCCCAATGGATTGAGGCAGTACTACAACAGTATATAAATACATTAAAAGCACTTAAAACATAACCCATCCTCCCCACCCACCAACCCATCCAAACCCCCTAAAACACATTAACTATTAAAAACAAGAAGACAGTTGGTGGGAGGCGGTGGAGCACTAGTCTGGGAAGGCCTGTCGGAAGAGAACAGTCTTGACCGCTTTTTTAAAGCAGTTGAGACTGGTAATATGCTGGGTCTCTTCCGGCAGGCCATTCCATAACTTGGGGGCGATAGAAGAGAAGATCCTCTGGGTAACTGCAGCCAACCTAGTCCTGATCAGCTGCAGTAAATTCCTCCCAGACGACCTTAATGTGCAGGGCGGACTATATGGGAGAAGGCGATCCCGCAGGTAGGCTGGCCCCAAGCCATGAAAGGCTTTAAAGGTAAGAACCAACACCTTGTACTGTGCCCGGAAACTAATAGGCAGCCAATGTAAGGACTTCAAAATTGGTGTTATATGGTCAGTTTTAGATCTTCCGGTGACCAACCTGGCTGCCATATTCTGAACTAATTGAAGTTTCCGGACTAAGCACATGGGTAGCCCTATGTAGAGCACATTGCAGAAGTCAAGTCGTGAAGTTACCAGCGCATGCACCACTGTTTTTAGGTGTTCCAGGTCCAGGAAGGGGCGCAGCTGGCGTATCAGCCGAAGCTGGTAACAGGCACTCCTGGCCGCTGCATTAATTTGGGCTGTCATCTGAAGCAGCGAGTCCAGGAGCATCCCCAAGCTGCGGACACAGTCTTTCAGGGGAAGTGTGACCCCATCTAAGACTGGCTGACAAACCGCCATACCTGGGCTAGGGCCCCTAACAGCGAGTACCCTAAGTCTTATCTGGATTCAGCTTCAGTCTGTTTTTCCTCATCCAGTCCATTACTGCTTCAAGGCATTCTTTAGAGGCGAGATGCCACCCTTAGTCGATGCTATTATCCGAGGCATGGAGAGATATATCTGAGTGTCATCAGCATACTGATAGCACCTTGCTCCATGCCTCCTGATGATCTCTCCCAGCGGTTTCATGTAGATGTTAAATAGCATTGGGGACAGGACAGTATTATTGGCCAATTGTTTTTGACATCAACCATAAAATCAACACATTTCAAGAAAAACAATAACAATATGCAGAAGTTGAAAGCCCACGTAAAGATTTTTTAGCCAGTGTGAGAGGACTGCTGCTGGGGAGGCCTGGAAGGAAATCTGGATTCCTTGGCAGTTACTCCAGCAGCTGCCAAGTGAAGCAACCTGACTATGGGAGTAAAAGAGAGAGCCTGTAGGGTTTTATCTTGAGGAATTTAATGGCTACCAATCTATTCCTTATAGTTTTACTCAGGGCTGTCTGCACTACTAGATGGACTATTCAAAGGAGTTACCCACGTGAGGAAATATGTTATTATCATCACACCTGTACAATTTGTTATTATGTGTACCAGCTTGGCCTGTGCAATTGCAATAATTTTTCTTTACCCTATAGTTTATGTGGGGTGAAGGGACCCAGGGAATATCATGGGAGCATGGAAATGGGGCAAACTGAAGAAGTATCTTCCACTCCCCTTACTCCCCATTCTCTCCCTTACAATAATCCATTTCCAAGACATTTTGCTGAGACAGAGCACCAAGTTATGTACTCTAGCTGCAGGTCAAGGCAAGTGAACAAATATCTAGAGCTAAACAAGTTATTTTGGTCCAAAAGGGGAAAAAAACAACATAAGCATCTCTCACCATCCCTGGAAGTAAAAAAAAATGTAACAATGCGTACACATTTGATACCCAACATCTGCAGACTGAGGAGGCCATTTCACCCCGCCTTCTGACAGAATCTGCCTTGGTTTCTCTGAAGAGCTGTTCAGAGCTTCCATCCTCTGTGAAGCTCAGCAGCCCTACTAAGGTTTTCAGGAAACAAGAATATTCATTTTCAGTGAGCATATGATAACTAAGCATCCTTTAATCCATGGCATTTATCTGTATTTCACTGAGATACTTAACAGTGCAGCCTTACACGTTTTCTCTTAGAAGTACAACAGAGCTCAAGGCTTACCTCAAGCTAATTGCATTTGTTGACCTATCTCAGCTGGTCAGAAGCACCTGATGTTCTCAAAAGGATTGTGTAGACCAGATGACACATTTAAGATTTTAAATCATATGCACTTATTCAACTGAGACATTATTATGTATTTTTATATAATCTGTATGTTCTACACTTTTAAAACAATTTATCAGGGACTACATATCCTCTCAGTTTCCAAGTAAATTTAACAGTGAAACTAAATATTATTATCGGTAAACATGTGCTCCCAATTCCACATTTGCAAAAATAACGGGAATGCAAGGACATAGGTTCACTTCTGCTAGAGGATCAACAGATGGAAAGAAGACGAAGAGTGAACTTAACTCCTTTTGCCTCAGATGGCGTGGGCTGGTGTGTGAAAAACTATGTGAAACTGCCCAGCAGGATGGCACATTCAAGGGTGAAGTTACATGTGCAGAACAGTTAGGCATTCCTTTTTAAGAAGTAACTAATTACAACTGATGCATTTACCCACAAGAATGAAATTTTTGGTAATAAGGAAGTATTATTACATCAACATCGTCTAATTACTTTTAAGAGCCTTTTAATGTGCTTTAGAGGCATTTTAAGCAGCATTCTTTAACTTTCATTTGATTCTCTTATCAACTGATTTCAAAAAATAAACAGTAAAGTAACAAGTAAGACAATGCGATACTAAAATGTTTTTCTAACATTAATAGCAACAAAATTCTTTTCTGGGCTTTGAAACGAATTTCACAATCAATCACTTTTTAAAAGTAACCTTCCAATCTCTGTTCCTTCCTCCCAAAAGTTGAACAGAAAATCCTGAGACAAAAGAAAGCCTGACATCCACATATTGATTAGAAACCACCAAACAAACCCTTGGCTACAGATATCTGTTGATTTGTATTGCTTTTCAGCCCTAGTTCTCCATGGATACCATATCTCAAATCATTGGCAAAATTAATGCTTTCAACAAGCCATGAAAGACAGATCAATAGGGGAAAGGGTGGCTTCTTGTGCTAAGTCCTATTCTCTATAGCCTTTCTCAGGTGCTTATGACAAACAGGGTTTATCATCCTACGGAAGCAGCCCAGTACTGTGTATGCTGAGCCCACCTCATCATCCCTAGACCTGCTCTCTCAGAGCCTGGCCTCCTCAACGGAAGCAAAGAAGTCTGAAGCAGACGTCTGCTTGTGTTCACTTAAATAAATGAAGCTTCAGGGGCTTGGGGACAATGCTTGGCAATTTCTAAATTTTTGAATTTTTAGACTACAGCCCACAGAAGCCCACTGCTAGACTGGCTTAAAGACGCTGAGAGCTGTAGTCAAGAAAGATAATTCTTCTGAGCTCTGCTCAAAGGGTAGTGGCTGGCACAGGTTGCAACATAGGGAGCAGGGCTAATGTGCACAGACTGACATGCCTTACATGTACTGATAGTCCTTGTTCAGGAGTAATTCCACAATAGGGCTTGTGTCTCTTAACTGACAGCATCTTCCCTGAAACAGCAGGCAGGGCCAGTCCTGAACACCCTCTGAGGGCCACAGGGAGAAAGGAAATTTTTGTTATTGTGTACTCCTGCTTTCTGCATCTCCTGAAAAGCATTCTAGATGGTCCCTGCTTGTTGCTTCATGGGATGCTATCATAGATGTTTTAAATGCCCTTTGGGAGCAATGACAGAATAAGCTTTCCAAGCAGACTAGTGTAACGTATTACTGAACCTTGTCCAAGAGACATAGAAGTTGTAAAAAAGAACCAGTTCCAGCAGCTCTCACTTAAAAGAAAATACCACCTCTAAAGGAAAATTTTCTGTTGTAGTTTCACAAGTAAAACTGCACGGGGTCAAAAATAAAGTTTCAGAATTCTTTTTTGTGTTAAAAAGGAGTCTTCACATTCAAACCAAATAGGAGGTTCTTACAAAATCTTGGCCAATCTGTATTAAAGATAAGAGGTAGAGGTATATACAAACAGTTCTCAGGGAGCAGCAGGAGAATGAACAACCATCAAAGCTTTTCCTCTGTCTGAAGCCCTTGGGCGAAGAAGGAAGGGCTACCCACACAGGCATTCCCCTACTCCTCCCACTATACTTCCCAGCACCTTCTTCTCCACCATTCCCAGTGGAAGGCGCAGATATGAATGACCACTTTTCCTTCCCCGGCCTGGCAAAAGAAAGCAACCTATCATAGAATCATAGAGTTGGAAGAGACCACAAGGGCCATTGAGTCCAACCCCCTTGCCATGCAGGAGCACACAATCAAAGCACTCCTAACAGATAACCATTCAGCCTCTGTTTAAAAACCTCCAAGCAAGGAGAGTCTGCCACACTCCAAGGTAGGATATTCCAATTCAAACAGCTTTTACTATCAGGAAGTTTTTCCTAACGTTTAGGTGGAATCTCTTTTCCTGTTGTTTGAATCCACTGCTCCATGTCCTAGTCTCTGGAGTAGCAGAAACAAACTTGTTCTATTCTCCGTGCAACATCCCTTCAAATATTTAAACATGGCTGTCATGTTTCCCCTTAATCTTCTCTCCTCCAGGCTAAACACACCTAGCTCCTTAAGCCATTCCTAATAAGGCATAGTTCCAAGGCCTTTTACCATTTTGGTCACCCTTCTCTGGACACATTCTAGCTTATCAATAGCCTTCTTGAATTACAGTGCCCAGAACTGGACACAAGATTCCAGGTGGGCTCTGACCAAAACACAGTAGATTGGTACTATTACTTCCATTGACCCAGACACTATACTCCTATTGATGCAGCCTAGTTCCTCCCACAACCAAGTGTCTGACTCACAAAAGAACTCCATCAACTTTAATACAACAGAGACAAGCTACCAAAACACAATAGAACAATAGTGCACTCTCAAGCACACAGGCATGCCTCCTCCCAGTTCACATGAACACAAAAACAAACTTGTGTGTGCCAAGTAGCCAGAAGTACTCTAAGGCTTAACAGAGAGTTTAAGAAAGTTTTATTCTAATAATCAGGATTAAATCAGATTTCTGGGTATCATATCTTGGAGCATCCTTTTCCACGCATAGCTTAGAAAGTTGCAAAGTTACAGAAATAGATTATATGCCAAAGACACCTTTGAACTGACAACCAAGTAGGGAAACATAACAAAAATTTCTGATGCCTCCAACTAAAATGGTCTCTTGAGACTTATAGAAAAGTGGACCTTCTGTTCTCACATTTTGCCACAGCTAAAGAAGCAGGAATCTGACCCTTTGGAAATCAACCTTTCTCATTCTGATGGTTAATATCCCAACAGGAGAGCCTGAAAGAATAGACCTACAGCCTCTGAGAACAAAGGCAGTAAAACATTTGTACTCCCGACCCTCTGACGGTTCCAGATATTTTAGTACTTCTCTACCCACAAGAAGCTTGATTGGAAAAGGGTATCTCCCCTGCTCTTATATAACCCTCTGCCATTCTAAATGGTAAATTAATCCCTTGTTAGCTGGGTGTAGCTTGGTTTATAGCCACTAGGCAATGTATGATCATATTATCACACACCACATCCTATTCTCAGAATCTAGGACAGAAGAAGAAAACATGTGAAAAACACACAATACAGAAAATCCACTCAAATGGAGCCAGTGAACTCAAAAGAAGGACCTTCCCCCAGAAGACCCCTCTCCACTACAACACACAAAACAAAGTCACAGCACCTGCAATTTGCTAGCATCAATGACACACCAGAAACAATCCCAGTATTATAAGTTCCAAGGCATCTGTCCAATCCCTTTACTTATACTGCTCACAAGCAATGATTGGGAGACCGTAGAAGGGAAGGAAGGGCACCCCACCCCACCCCACCCTCACATAGTTCCTTAGGTAGGATTGTCTGCAGAGAGTTCACACAGTCCTCCTGGAACAGATAGTTCCAGATTCAACCGGGGGGGGAGTTTTACCAAATAGGAGAAAGGAAAGGGCAAAACACAAAAACAGAGAGACATCAGTAGAGAGATTAACAATGTACAAATACATCACTGCAAAGAACACACGGTTCGAAAGCAGGAGATGGGAGAAGGACAAGGAGAATCTCTCCATGTATTTTTTTTGCATGCCTGACCCCAAAAGCAGTGTTGGAGCAACAGGAAGGACATTCCCAGGCCTAAAATTCAGGGTGCAAATATCACAGAGAAACTCCTTAACTCCTCAGCCAAAGTACTAGAAAGAAGTCAGATACATTATGTAGTATTTGTCTTTCCCCAGCCTCAAGATTCTGCCCCACAGATGCTGGTAGGAACACTATCTTGGCAGAAGAGCATTATGTTGAACATACAGGAGTGCCAAATACAAATCCCAGGGTACAAACTGATCTCAAGAAGCAGGGAGAGGGTCACTCCCCCTCAACACCCAGTCAACTCCTGTGACAATCCAGAGGAGAATGCATGAATGAATAGCATGGGTTCTACCCAGGACAATCAGCCCATGTGGCCCATCCCTCTCTGTGACATATCCCCTCTGCAGTTCCAACTCTTGGGCTCATCACTCACCTTGACCCATTCCCCCACAACATCCCGCCCTGGATCAAGTACTTGACCCTAAAGGTGGTCCCTATACAGACCAGTATATGTATTGTTCTGTGGGTTCACTTTGATAAGCATGACCATACTCTCTTATCAAAACTTAACAGGAACAGCCAGATGCACTTGTAAAAAAAAATAAAAATACACAAGTAGAAGTTTATTAAGACACATTTCCATCAGATATTAACCCCATCATTTACAGCTTCCCCAAACTCTATTCAGTTCTTATTCCTTCCGAACAGTACTATCTCTATTACACCTTTTCCCTGTCTCTAGGCCATCTTTCCCCATCCGCCTTCTATCAGAGATAAGCCTCAGTTTTGCATCCTTTCTCCTCCATCAGTCCCCCTTCATAGCATTCCCTGAGCTGTGAATGGCTGGCACCAACCAAGTTTACCCAACTCCTCTTTTCACACTCCTCTGGCCCTCACCATTTTGCAACTCCTCTCCATCTGTTTTTACCAGAAAGACAGCCCTGATGGGTGGAATCCCAGCCCCAATCCCATCATCAGTTCTGTCCCTTCTCCTCCCCCCCCCAACTGATGTATTGCTGCTTCTGATAGCAGCAGTAACCATCCTACCTGTGCACTCTTGGAAGCCTTCTCCTTACTGTAAGCAGAAAGTAACCTGAGTAAACAGAGAAAGAAGGGACCCACCGCACCCGAGTCCATCAGGTCCCTTGTCCATTCCCTTCAGAGCTTTGTTCCAAGGTCAGCTGAATCCATCTCATATCACAGTGGGGAAAAGGGATCTTTATCTTTCACAGGCTATCAACCAAGAAACAACACACACAGCAAAATCATAGCCTTTATTGATTAGCATCCACAAAAGAGGGGATCTCAAAAGGGACAGACATACATGGGGGTGCCAACAAGTTATTTCAACAAGGTTCCTGCTCCTGAGACAGTAGCTCAACAGACAGCTAACAGCAAGCACAGGGCCTCTTATAGCACCAGCTCGAAATAAGGAACTTCATCACCTGCTGCAAAACTGCCTGTCAGGGAGCTTGCCAGGATACAGGAGACTCCCTGGAACAAACAGATTAACAACTTGATGGAGAAACAGCTGGAAGTTTTCTGGTCTGAGGGGTGACCCATCTGGTCTGCAGGCTGGGTTGTGTACCTCTGAGAGCAACCTGTAAAGAGCAAGAGAACAGAGAAAATAACTAGTAACAGTCAGCAGCTCAAACACATAGCATCTGGTCTTCGGAGCACAGTAGGTGTTTGTGTGAAGCTGAGAGAGAAGAGTGGTGCCTGGGCCTGTAATTATCTCTTAGACTCACCTACCTCATAGGGCTGTTCTGAAAATGTTTTAGGAGTGGGAGAAAAGACCATGTACACTAGTTTGGCCACCTTGCAGGACAGAGAGAAATGAAATAAAATAACTAACTATGGCCATTTCCGCGCTAGTCTGTTACAGCAAGATGATTCCACTTTCAACATCCTCCGGCCAGCCCCTCCGGAAACTGCAAACCCCAGGATTCCTGAGGATGTTGAAAGTGGAATCGTCGCGCTATAACAAGCTAGTGCGGAAATGGCCTAAGTAAAATGAATGTCTCCATTGTCTCCTGTATGTATGGTCAACTTCTTACAGAGTTGTAGGAGAATGAAACGCCTCACCACCACAACCATACCCTACCAGGGTGCACATCTCCAATTAAAGTCCAGCACTTTATAGAGCAGCCTGTTTTATCAATGCCTGGCTTCTGTAAGTTAATGCTAAGCCAAGGTAATTACGGGAGGAGTGGCTTTTCTTTTCATCAGTTTTTTCATCAACCCCAAAAGCTAGGCACTGACAAAATAAGCTGCTTCCTTCTCTGGCAGCCATGTCTGACATGACACTACTTTTCTGATTCTGCAGGGAGGTACAAACCACTTGTTCAAAAGTGGTTTGATGCTCTAGGGACCAGGCCATTGTGAGTATACATACCTCCTCCACCTTAGCTGTGTTCCACTGGAGCAGAGATAGGCTGTTCTGCTTCATCCATTCGGGGGTGTGATCCCGCAAGTCAAAAATGTTTGTAAGTACTTGGCTAGCAATGAAAAAAAAAGGAACAAAAAAAAAAGACTGCATGATCTTTGCCAATAGAGATTTTACCTGTTTGAAGGGATGTACATCTATGCGGGAGACACTGCTTCCCCAGCTTGGTAGCAAGGGAAGGAGGAAGTATTGGAACAATACAGTTCCAACAAGACACAAAATTGACAAGTGCCAAAGGAGGTTTTGGAGACAGGGGACATTTGTAATAGGTTTACTTTGCAGCCTAAATACCCTAAAGGCACCAGATCCTGTCTGACCTTGCCTGATCTAAGCAGGGTCAGTCCTGGTTAGCATTTGGATGGGACCATCAACAAATACCAGATACTATACTCCATATTTCAGGGGAAAGAACTAGCAAAACTATCTCTGAGTATTCCTTGCCTAAGAAAACCCTATGAAATTCATGAGGTCACCATAAGTCCACAAGCAACCTGAAGACACACAGACACGCACACACACACTTTGCAGTATATTTGGCACCTTCCATTACTTACCTGCATGGGATGTTCTGTCTGGGACTGTCCAGTCACAGGGTGCTGTTGTGTGCCTGTATCAGGTGTCCTAAGGTGGATACCTGTTAGGATTCTAGGCAGAGAAGTATTAGAAATGTGCTCAAATTCCTGTACGTTTCTGTGGAAAATGTTTTTCCTACAAAGTGCTCCTTTTCTGTGCCAAGAGAAAACATCTCCTTTCACCAGAATCTTCCCTTGTGAGAAAAAGCCCCACATATTTACCTTATCCTCTCAGTTGTGATCTCCCTTTGTGGGGCAGTCAGTGATACACCTTTGATTGGGGCTGAGCTGCACCATATCTTACTGGTCATGGCAATGTGAATGGAACAGATACTGACAACAGACTGGTTATTAAAAACAAAGAAAACAAATAAACAAATCCAAAGTAATGGTAAAGAAATTTCTCATCCAGCTCACAGCTGACAAAAAGTCCCATTTTCTTTAGGAGCATAACTGTGGACTGAAGGAGTATAGGATATGGCACTGAGTGTGCTTCTCCATTATGTCACTCTATTTGCCCATCTCAGTTGCTTCCCCAGCATATCTGTACAGTTATTCTATTAAAGGTTACATGCCAGCAATGCATCTTGTCTATGCCAGCTGGGGATAGAAAAGAATTAATCTTGGCCCAGTTTTTATTAAGAGTTTATGAAAGCTCAACAGTTTCTTTGGAAGTGTGACAGAAAGGACTTGAGATTTCTTTTAAAAAAAAATTAAATTAGGGAGGGGAAAAACCTGACATAGTCGCCCATTTGCACAGCTGGCTTTGAGTGTTAAGCTCCAAAAACTCTCTGTGCGAATCCGTGTGTGCTTAACCTAGGAACATAAATCTTTGTTTATTTTGTTCCCCACATGCAGGAACACATAAATCCAACATTTTTCTCCTCACTCCATGAGAACGCAAAGGTTTCAGCACAATTTCAAGTTTTATTTGTACTTCTGGACTTTGTAGAACAAGACACGAGCTATTTCTGAATAGAAAATGAATTTTCAGGAAGAAAAACCTCTTTCCTGTATTTTGCACAGGATGAAGTATATTTTGAGCAAAATGCAGTGATTACTGTGCAAAAATATTGTAGGAATATTATAATATTATCAGAAACATTTCCCCCCCACACCCATGTTTTCAGCACAGGATTCAGTGTGTTTGTACATTATACACATTTATGCAAAGTTCATGTACTTGTACAGTTTGCAGTTATGCACTGATTCCTGCAAAGAAAACATGCTTTTGAGGGCAGAAAACACAGAAATTCCAACAGAAATCTATGTATTTGAATGTGGGAGAAACATAGATTTGATCATCTCTATTTCCATCACAAAATGACTTTCCATTGTATCCTGCAGCCCTCCAGTTGGCATATGCTGAGTACAGATTTAGTCTGTGAATTTTCTACATATAAGCAACGTATAAGGATCTTCTTAAAAATGCTCTATGACACACCAAGATTTTTTTGATTTTTAGATTGAAATCAGTTCTTACAGTTAGGACAGAAATACCTCTGAACCCTGATGCCCTACAAATTCTCGTCTTTTCCCATTACTGTCTGTAGGCTTGTTCTGTTGCTGCTTGTGTATCCCTTCCCCTCACATAATCACCAGGTCTCCCTGGAGATGGTCACATTGGTGATCCCAGCCAACTGGGAAACATGACAAGATAGGATGACATCATGACAATAAGCAGCTAATCAGGCCTGGTTAAGTAATGCTATCACAAAGAACCAATTAACCTGAATATTTCCATTCATCAACTGGTGCCAAAAGACAAGCAATGTGTTCCTTATAATTTTAACAAGCTATTAGACATCTATTGACCTCTTTCTCAAATACAGATTTGCGCTGATGTTGCTGCAGTTCCTTTAATGCTAATCCCCTCCCATAACCACAAATTCAGTGACCTACTTCTCTAGAATTATATCAGCAGGGGTCTAACAACAGCTCTGAACTGAGATGGTTATGCTGGATCAACGTGAGGCCTATTCTACCATAATTATCTGATACGTAGTCACAGACTGAAGTTATTCTGGCAAAAGACACTAAAAGATAGTTCTTATGTGACCAAATCTAGGAAGCTTCAAAGCTTTTAAGATTCAGCGAACACAATGAACAAATGAAATGAGGCTATTAACGAATTATAAATGGAGCAGTACACAGGAGAGGATAAAAATGGGTTGAGGCATCTGTTCTTTGGCAGTGAGTGAGAAGCGACCTATCTTCCAAGTTTAATTGAGTGACTCTGAGATTGGAAATATATATATTTAGAATCACGGAAAATGATACCGGCATGTTACTAACATAATGTTTATGCACGATGATGACAAGTGTTTGTCAGCATTAACTGCTCAGTCACTAGTCTGGTAGAATGACAGAAATATATAAAACAAAAATACGCAGATAAAGACTAGAAGAGGTAGTGTTAATTGCACAGAATGAAAACCAGAGGTAACACACACAGTCAAAGAAAACAGGAGAGAAGGAGCATGCTGTTAATGAATGGCAAGCAGTAGTTATTTTTAAATTAAGTGATGCTAAATAGACCATCATGTTTTCTTTGCACAAAATGGCTCCATTTTTCTTCTCTCCCTGAATTTCTAATCCAAAGCTCCACTGCATATCTAAACCAACCAGGGATTCTATCTTTCACAGCAGAACAACTCCCATAATGCTTCACCTACATTAAAATCACTGCAACTATCAATAAGTACCAGCAGGTGGCAGTTTAAAAAGAACAGTATTTATTACCATTTCTCTTCAACAAACCTTCATTGCATCTTTTTATTTTTATTTTTTTTAAAAGATGCCCTCAAAACATTGCCATAAATCTTCAGCTATACCCTAGTTAATAATAGCTGTCTCAGATATACTCCAGAAACTGTATAAAAATTTGCCACTCTTGAAAGTTACACGGTATTCTGCAACATTTGGACAGAAAACACAGGCGAATATTCTAATATAATAATGCTTCTTGGCACAGGAAATACCACTATCTTTAATTCTTCAATCTGAATTTTGCTTTCTTTAAAAAATTAGTTATCAATGCAACCAAATCTATCACTAATATTTATAGCAGAAACTATTCTGTATCTGTAAACCATGAAATAGTTTTTAATATTTCACAAACTATATTGAGAAAAAATACATTTACCTCTAACCCAAGAGCTACCTAAAGTGAAAGAAATTTTTCCATACCAGTTATTATCAGGGTTTTACGAGATCTATCTAATTTTATTTGTAAACTATTCCATTTTCATATCCACAAGAAAGCTTATCAAGCATGAATTTAGTTACATGCACATACATTTAACCACATAATGTTGTTAACTCAGATTGTACTATATTCTATTTATTCACTTTCCTTGCCTTATTTTTAAATCCCGTCATTATTCTGTGCATAATTTTATCATCCACCTTAATTTAATGTGATCACTTAAATTTCACTTACGAGATGAATGTATTCTGCATATTAATATAAAATGTAAAGCTGACAAACCTGACAACTCTTTTCTCTAGAAAGCCTAACTGCCTGCAGAAAACTTTAATCTCTCTTACCAACAGTTCCTTAAGAGTACTGCCTCCACTATATAGTTTCTATAAGTTCTTCAATTAGTCTTTTGCATGGCTGATTTTAACTGCTCTAGTTAATGGTAATTGAACACAATGCCAATTACTTATACATAGGTCTGCACCATGTTTAATGCTACTGAATGTACTTTGTAAGGCCATAACATTTATGTGTGGTTTAAATACAGTTCGCAGTTTATAGAGTTTATAGCATTTTCCTTTACTTGTTTAGTATGGCAGTAAAACAAAGTCCAGATGTAAAACCTCCATGTGTCCTTCTAACAACTTTAGTGTACATCCAAGTGTTTTAAAATCTGTTTTCTCCTTAACACAAATCACTCTCTCTCTCTACAAGTCTAATCATTACATAATATTCCAATCCCTATTTATTATGCTTTTTCTAACTGCACTTACTATAACTGTTGCTGTATGCTGAATCTGTACCTGATAACAGTTATACCTTGAAAAGCACAGCTCTCATAGAAAACTATTTTGCTATGTTACGCTGACTTCTAAAACTGTAAAGGTGACAGCATTTGTTGTGGATATTTTCAGATGCACTGCAAATGTACAGATTTACTCTTGATGACATATATTTTGAAAACGTATTTCCAGAGTCTTCAGTGAGAAACGGGGTAAACCTCCCCATCTACTGACTGTAATCTCAGTCCAGATCAGGGGATTCCACACTTAACATGTAACTTAAAAATGAAAAGAGATTCATCTGTACAGTGCATATTTAATGAAGCACATGGATTCACTGAATCTACCAAAAAAATGAAAAAATCATCACACCTGCTAGCAACACCCCCAACCTCAGTCTGCTCATCAGGAAGTGTGAAATGAACTACTATATATTCTAAGATACTGAAGGAAGTGTAACATAACCATGGAATTGCTACCCTTTTACGTCTTAATAATAATAAAAAAAATACTCCATTTTTTTATTTCACTAACACATCAGAATGAAAATAGCCTAAACACAATTGCACAAATACTCATGTACACACAAACACTTGTACACACTTTCTCATGCACACGCATACACATAATCACAGAGGAAAGCAAGGCTCTAATTAAATAGTAGTATCTTTGGTAAAAGGCGAAAGATTTATACGATCTGAAGAGAAAACAGAGTATTGTTCACAGTCAATCCTATTTATATATTTGTATCCTATTTTAAGTAGGTGTATTTTATCTATACCGTACCATTGGATAGTTTTATTATGCTGGATCTCTGGACCGTAAAATAAAGTTTGATTTTGACTTTGACAATACAGAATAGTAGCAGAAAACATTCCCTGCCATAGACAAATTGCCCTTTAGTTCATGGAAAGTGACAGGGATGTTGACAAAGGAGGGGCAAAGGTGGCACTCACATCCCCAATTTCCCTCTGGTTGGGTACCTCAAATTAGTTAGTATGTTAGTTAGTTAGTTAGTATCAGTATGATATTTAGACATAGTAACCCTTTTAACCCTGGTTTTGAAAATGGATGCTTAGTACGCTATACTGGAGTTTGCTAGGGACGTGAGGCAGTGTTTAATTCTCATGAAGCGACTAATAAGAGAATCAGGCTTACAGGTGATAACATCATCTGCACTATTAGCCCACCTTACTGAATAGAGAGGGCACTCTTCTTGTGTTTAAAGGCATTGTTACTAATTCTGGCCAGTGTTAGGTTTTTGTTTTGTTTTGTTTTGTTTTTTGTTTTTTCCCCCTGCTAAGCCTGGACATAATTGAGTGCTCTTGTTTGGCACCTAATTTTTCTGAATTCTCATTTTGAGTGTCATGCTTGAATGAACCTACTGTTCTGTGTGATAAGGACAGTGTATGATGATTGTTTGCAGCCAGACAGGTTTCTCCAAACTGACATGGTGAGTGAAACCACATTCACTAAGCACAGGTGTTCATCTGCGCATCACACTTCCAAACAAATGGACAGGTAACATTACCAATTATCTTAACCTTGCTTCTGTTGTCATTTTAAGAAGCTGCAGTTTCAGGTCACCTAAACAATGGGATCATAGACTAAATGCTGATCACAGGCCCAAATGTATGCTAAAGTGTTCTGTGCTAAACAATCAAACACAAAGAAAAACAAATGCACAAACGAAAACTGCTGGAGATGAAACATCAAGCATAAGCCTTTGTCCATATGGAAAGTAAAGTGTTCATCAGACTACCATTTAGATTACTTGCGACTATCACCATGACAACAGAAGCACCTGGAAAGCTGGCTAAGTTCACCTCTTGTTTCTTCTTTGGAGCAATTCTCTTTCTTGCTACCTTAGCAGGGGGAGGGATATGTGGACACACTTGTTTGCAATAACAGCTACAGTACTTTAAAGTCTTTAATATTTCTCCACTAACATTTATGGGCAGTTTTCTTTTGAACCCCTGGGAGCATTAAATAATACGTTTTTACTATGAACCAGGAACTAGATCACTCTTTCTGTCTCTTCTTTGCATATGTATGTGGGCGCCTGTGTTCCCCTGGTGCAGATTTGTCCTATTCTTTTCCTTCCTAGCTGTCAGTTCTTTTCCTGCTCTAGCCCAGTTTAGGAATTCTGCTGCCACATGTGCAGCATTATCATGGCAGAACAGACCCCTCTAGGCTACAATTCCATGGCATGCTAACAGTGTACACACAAGACAGACTGGGTAAAATGAGACACTAGAGACGTATATTGTGCAAAGGTGATATTCACGCTTAAGCCAGCTTTTGCTCTCTCCATATATCAAGAATGGTAGGATGTATGATACTCCAGATGCTGTTGAACTGCAACCCCCATTATCCCTCACCACTAGCAATGTGGGCTAAGCTTGAACACAATGGGAGTCTCATGTTCACCACCTCCAATTTATTTTACAGAACTTGGCAGCCGGCACCATGACATCAGCCTTATTTGAAAGGAGTTTCAGTCAGCTAGCCATTTCAGGAATTGAAATTGCAGCAGAAGGGGAGAAGGGAAGCTCATTGAACTGACAGTTCCTCACGTCAAAATTCCACAAACCAACTGCTTAATTTATAGTCAGTTCTCAACCATCATTCTAATATATAACACACCAGAATTAAGCAGAACCATTCAAGAGAAGCCTTGGAAATGACGGTTATATTACAGACCACATCTGAATGATCATATTTATTAAATTTATTTATTAAAACACTCCTGTCCCACTCTTTATCACAGGATCTCACAGCAGCATACAATACAAACAATTGAAAACATTTCCAGATTAAAAACACATACAATTTGAACAGTATGAAAACATATTAAACACAACAACAATTATACTACTTTAAAAGCAACAATTTAAACCACTTTTAAAAATACAACAGTTTCAAAACCACATACATGTACATTTCAAATAAATTAATCCTTCAAAGCTTCAACAAAAAGCCATGGTTTGGCTTGGCACTGGAAAGAAATCAACATTGGCATGAGATGGACATCCAAAGAGATGGCATTACATAATTGGGGTCCTCCTACTCCTCCAGACCTCAGTTCTCAGACAGATATATATAGGAAGAAGCATTCCTTTGAGTATCAATGTCCCAAGCCATTCAGAGCTTTAAATGTCATCCTGGGCACCTTTAATTCAGACCGGAAGCAAACTGGCAATCAGTCCAGCTCCTTTCAGACTGTTGTTATATGTTGTCTATACGTTATTCCAACCAACAATCTCACTGCTGCATTTTGCATTACCTGTAGCTTCCAAGTCATCTTCAAGGAAATCTCTACATAGTATAGAACAGTGGTTCTCAACCTGTGGGTCCCCAGATGTTTGTGGACTTCAGCTCCCAGAAGCCCCAGCCACTATGGTCAATGCGCAGGGCTTCTGGGAGCTGAAGTCCAAAAACATCTGGGGACCCACAGGTTGAGAACCACTGGTATAGAAGTAGTCCAGAGTATGGATTACTATGGATAAATCATCCCTGTCCAGTAAAGACCATAGCTGGTGGACTAGTCTTAGTTGATCCAAGTACTCCATGCCACAGAGTCCACTTGGGCCCCCAAAGGACAACGATAGAAGTACTCCCAAGCTGTGCACCTATTCTTTCAGGGTGAGCACAAATCCATCCATAGTAAATTATTCATCCAATTCCCCAACTTGAGAACCAGTCCACAGAGCCTCCTTCTTATTTGATTCATCTTCAGTTTATTGGTCCTCAGCCAGCACATTCCAGCCTCCACACACTCATCCTGCTCCTGTCCCAGCCAACTCTGACAACAAGGAGAAGTAGAACTGGGTGTCATCAGCATACTGATGGCACCGCACTCCAAAACTCCTACTGACCTCTCCCTGTGGCTTCCTATATATGTTCCACAGTATGGAAGATAAGAAGGCACCCTGGGACACCCCACAGCTTAATGCCAAGGAACTGAAGAAGAATCCTCCAATGCTACTCTCTGGAGCTGACCCTGCAGATAGCATCGAAACTACTGTGACACAGTGCCTCCTACTACCATTGGCCAAAGCTGAGATGGTTAGATGCCATGATCAACGGTATCCAAAGCCACTGAAATAGATCTACAGGATAGCACTCACTGTCTCTCCCTCAGAGTTGGTCTTGAGATATAACCACTAAAGCTGATTTGATGCTGTGCCCTGGCCAGGCACCAAACTGAAATGGGTCCAGTCTTTTCATTTCTTCCAAGAACATCTGGAGATGTTCAGCCACCACACACCCAAAAAGAGGATATTTCGCAATGAGCAGTAGTTGTCACATACCTCTGGGTTCAAAGAGGCACCTTTTCTGGCACAATGAGACATATATCACCTCCTAGACCCACTTAAACAACCTACTTCTGCTAAATTTTGTCAGCCACAATGAGCAAAGGTCAAGCTTACATGTGGCAGGATGGATCAATGCAAGCCTCTTGTTCACATCATTAGTTCACAACAACTAAAACTGATCCTTCCAAACCTTGGCCAAATTGAGTACTGGACACCCCCACAGATTGTGATAACTAAGTTCTGAGTGAATACGAACATCATATTCTGAGTGAAAATGAGCAACTTTGCCCTCGAAGTACATGGCAAACTTGTCACAGCAGGTAACTAATATCTCAGCTTAATAAACTACAACAAGGGGGATAACTTTTTTAGTCCTTCCCACAATCTATGGAATAACGTCTCCTGAGAAACCCACCTGGCTAAAACTATACATCTTTTTGCACTAGACATTTTTCTAGTACCAAGCATTTGATGGCATGTGGTTGATCAATTTTTAAATATATCAGCCACAGGCCTATTGATTATCTTTATAATTTGTTCTTGGAAATAGTTTCCAATTTTGTCTGAAATGGAAAACTATGGTTACCAGCTCTGGAACATGCAAGGATAATAAATCACAGTTTGCAGTTCAATATTTTGTCTCATTTTGAAAATGATCAACAGTTCTGCTAACAATGAAAAAGGATGCTGTGGTTAGTTAAAAGCCTCATGGTTTCACTGAAACTTCACAAAGGCAGATGTGAACGGAATATGTTTGTGGGCAAAGCACTTCTTCATAACGTAAGAACATAACCAACTGGATCAAAACACAGATGCATGTTGCCCAGTATTCTACTCCCACAAAGTTAAATCAGTAGGGCCAGCTCAAGATATTTTGATGTTTATGGCCTTTTACGCACAATGACGCTCTCCCATGTCATCTTGTCACAATTCCAGCAACGCCTCTGCTCGATGGTAGCATTTCCCCAACATCCCTCTCCACATGCAACTTGCTGCCTGTAGAAGGGAGTGCAAGGGACATGCTCCATCCTTCCAGACTGCAGCTGGCCTTCCTCCCATGCTGCAGTAGGGGAAGAAGGGTGTAGATAACATTTCCAGCCCTTCTGTACTACTGGCTGCAATGGAAGGCTTGCGCAATCTGGCGTCATTGATGGAGTTTCTCTATCAATGATATAGCCCAGGATTGCACTGGCTGGCGATGCGAGAAGGGCAGGACTGCAATGATGTCATGAGGGAACATTGTCACTGTCCTGTTTCTCTCATGTCCCCATGCTGGGACGCCATCATCATGCGGAAAGGGCCTATGTCAGATCAGAAAGTTCATAAGGCAGAGCAAAGAATGGTGGCCCTTCCGCTCATCCATGGCAAGGTTCATATTACTCAGCCAGCCAAATGATTCTGACTTATGATTTCAACTCCTACAACCACATTTCCCCATGCCTAGCAGTAAAAAGTCAAACATAAGGAAGCAAATAACTAACAATTTGCTGCTCTTTCACAGTATCCAAAATCTGCTGCCTAAGGTGGCCTCCTTATTCTTCCTGATGGCAGCCAGTCCTATGCCTATGGGACTCCAGAAGAAAGTTATAAGATACAACTGTGAGATCATGGTCATGAAGTTATACCATACAGGTCAATGCTTTGACAGCTCTTCTTGAGGCCATTAGGAGTCAGGTCCTTGCTGTTTTTATGAGTGCATGAGATGAAAACCAGATATTTATTTATTTACATTTAGCAAATGAACCACCTTTTCATCAATGCAGTTAAGATCGTTAGCAACTTAAGATACAACTACCTTCTTCAACAGATCCAAAGCCATGGAAAGGAACTCCTTCAGCTACTGTTGTCTATTTTCTGGTCATCTACTTACTGTTAAGAAAGTACGTTCCACATAGCAAAGAGCTGTTCCAACCTGCCAAAGGCTAAAAAACCTCAACCATGTCACCTTCTCAGTGCCACTTCCAGATGTGGAGAAAATAACATCAACTGGATCCCTCCTTGAGTGAGCTCACCTCTTCTTGCTGCTGTCTTTGCTGCAAATTTACTTAACATCTCTCTTTGGGCTTTAATTCAAATAACTGTTCAGCAGAAAAAGAAAAATTGCTGTTAACTGCTGTCATATAACTTTGACTTATGGTGACCCTATGAATGAGAGATCTCTGAGTCACTCTGTCATCAAAGCCCCTGCTCAGGTTTTGCAGATTCAGTGCTGTGGCTTCTCATCCATCTATAAATGCAGTCTTCTTCTTTACTCACTGCCTTCTACCTTACCAAATATTATGGTCTTTTCTAGTGAATCATGCCTTCTCATGACGGGTCCAAAGTACAACACTCTCAATTTAGTCATTGTGGCTTCGAGGGAGAGTCCAGGCTTCACTTGCCCTAGGGCCAATTTATTGGTCTTTTGAGCACTCCACAGTATCCACAGAACACTTATCCAGCACCATATTTCAAAGAAACTGATTTTCTTCCTATCAGCTTTCTTCACTGTCCAGCTTTCACACCATATATAGAGACCAGAAGTATAATGGTATAGACCAACCTAACTTAAGTATCCAATAATATATCTTGACACTTTAGGATCTTGTCTAGTTCCTTCACAGCTGTCCTTCCAAGTCCTAATCTTTTTCTGATTTCTTGACTCCATTCTGATTAATGACTGAGCCAAGGTATGGAAAATTTTGAACTATTTCAATGTCTTAATTGTCTACTTGAAAGTTATGTAGATCATCTGTGGTCACTATTTTTGTTTTCCTCATGTTCAGCTATAAACCTGCCTTTGCACTTTCTTCCTTGACTTTCTTCAGTAGTTGTTCCAAGCCTTTGCTATTTTCTATTAGTAGTATGTTGTCATCTGTGTATCTTAAATTGTTGATGTTACTTCCTCCAACTTTCATGCCTCCTTTCTTCAAGTCTAATCTTGCTTTACTATTATTATGCAGGAAAAGGCATGCTCCTTCTTAATTGCCCCAAACTGCACACTTCCTTGGAGGAGACATGTGAAGTAGCAGCACAGCAGGGAGGAACAGGGCTAGTAGGTTGCCAGGGTTGGCAGCAGACCCTTACTGCAGCACAGACCTTGGCTAGCGCAAATCTTGGCATATGCTCTGTGATGCTGAATGCTATTGCTGGCTTTGTACTATGTAAAAAATCAGACCAGATGACCATGAGACCAACAGAATGGCCTATTGGACTGGAATATTAAGGAGAAAAGTGCAAAAAAGCCATCAAAAGTTGTAGTCAAATACAGTCAAAAAGGTAACATTTTACACTTTGAAAGAGAGGGGTAACATGCTGGCTACGGGCTTTATGTGCTCTTGCCCCTGAATTTGGTGATGTGCTTCCAAACAGAACAAACTACGCATTATCACTAATGCCAGCACTGCCCACTCAAGTTGCTTGTCCCTTCACTGCAGAGCACCATCTTATAAAGGTCTCATTAACTTCATCAAGCATATTACAATCATTTAAGAAAACTTCACAAGTATAACAAAACAGACTACCTAAGCATACAAATTAAAGATGTATTCAGTCCTCCGTGGCCTGCATGAACAAAACAGTGTCAAAGATCAAACACAGAAATTTCACATCCCTTATAACTACTTAAAATACAGTGCTCTTCAGTGAAGTCAGCCCTTACATATAGCTGTGAATCATTGCTTGAGGAACCACTCAGTGATATATGCTGATGAAGGATGATGGGCGTTGTACATCTGTTGTTTGCCAGGTTGAGAGTGTTGCATTAAATCACTCTATTACCTGTAGATAGAGAAATTAACTTGCACATTGTTTTTACAAAATTCTGGTTTGCTCTGGTAGTTCTGGGAACATAAGATTGCTGAATCAAATTTGTTCATGAGGCGGTAGACAAGAACAGATAATGTATTCCATATAATTATATCAAAACAATCACTGTCAACTGCAATTAAGCACGCTTTCCGTTGTCATTAACAATGTCACACTAAAGGACAGGGAAAAAATTCAACTTTATACTTTAACAGTCTTTTCTTTTAGTAAACTAGAAGCTATCTATTCCTATTATTGTTCAGACAGGACAGAATACACTTGTTTGGGGACAGCAGAGCAACTAAGATGTCTTGAATATTAATGAGACTTTATCCTTGGCTTGGTGCTGTAACCACACAAAATGTCAGGCCTGTCAAGCTGGAATGGCAGCCTGCGCTTGCACTACTACAGCTGTGACAAGAACAGGTGCTTTCAGTGACTGTTTTGTGTGTTCTGTTCCCTTTCCCGTTTTATTCAGCCAAGGGCAAGATAGGCAGGAAGAGGGCTGGAATGGATGAGAAGCCATTGTTAATATTAAAAGCAAATAACTCCTTTTAAGAAAGAAAGCTGATAGCCCATCTGTATTTCCCAGACTCACCACAAATGCTGTTTTCTCTGAGCTGACCAGCAAATTCATACTATTTTTATTGAAAGAGAAAAGAAAGTTTCCAATGTTAGACTACCAGTACTAGAGATGTGAAGGTCTAGGAAAAAAAAAATTAGGGAAAAAAGTTTTTTTTCCTGTTTTTTTCCTGAAGCCTTTTTTTTTGTTTTTTCCCCCAAAAATGGGGAAAATGGGGGGGGAATCAATTACAGAATGTTTTATTTTAGCATGATGAATAAAATCTGTAAGATAAGTGTTCATATATTCTTCAAATCATTTCTAAAAGCTATGCACAGTATCAGATTATTCTAATTTCTGTGCACTGAGGACAAGCAAGTTCTGGGTTACAAACTGAACTCTCCAATGCAAGATCGAGATGTATTCCTTCCTTTAGGGGCATATAGTCCCCCTCCCTTTCACACACTCCCCCACCTGAATTCTTTTCATGGGAATGGGTGCTGTATGTTTGATATGTGGAGAGGAAATATAAATAATCTTCTTTGTTACTAATGTTGATGGTTTCTTCTTCTTCGTTTGTTTCTTTGCTTGTTTTTGCCTACTCCACACAAACTAGCAAAACCAAGGAGGTTCCGTACAGTTCTGGAGATTGTTGCTCTATTTGTTACCAATAATTTTTTTTTAAAAAACTCCACTTTTGGTAATTATTTGAATACACTGTATTTTTAATATACCAATGGTGATAATTCTATGCCAAATCAAATTGTACATAATCATATTTTATGTTCCTAAAGTAACAGAGTAATTTTCAATCTGTTAAAAGTGCTAATCTTGAATTTTTTTCAATTTTTCTGAAAATTTCCATTTTTTCTGGAAAAAAAAACTGGAAAAAATGTTTTTTTTTTCCTATGCCTTCAAAATTTCCAGAAATTTTACATTTCTAAGCAGTACCTCCTTCCTTAGTCAAAATATGACTGGTAGCCATAAACCTTTCCAGGCTCTCCTCTCAACATGTTTACCAGCAGTCTAATTAATATGCAGCCTACATCCAGTGATTAGTCCCAGTTAACAGTGACACACTGAATCAATGGGAAATTGGTAAATCTATACTTATATGAGTTCCACTAATACAATGAGGCTATTCTATTTAGGACCAAAAATTGCATTTAAGACCTGATTTTAAGCTGAGATGCTATTTATAAAATGTTTCCTATAGTATTTTTTAAATTCGACAAAAATCCATGACATAAACATATAAGCTATCACTCAAAGATAAAGATGTGAACACTCGTAGCTGCCGTGGCAAAAAAGGCCACCATGTTTATTACTTCTTCTTTTTATATATGATGTGCTCTGCTAGTTTACAATGTTAACCTTTCCCTTTTAGCTCAGATTTAATACACTTAAACAAAGGCCTTACTGTGCTTAACACTATGGCCCATTTAATGTTATGACAGCAAGCTGCAAGAATCCTCAGGCTCACTTCTACCCGATCCTATTCTGATACAACTGTGAGAATATCAGAAGCTTCTTATTCCATTATAGACTAACCACAATTTGACATTATATCCAGACTCTAAACTGTGGCTAACCATTACTGTAGTTGCTGAACACATGCCAGCTTTCTTAACTCGGGTTTGAAGTTGGCTTGTTCCTGTAATTATACTTAACTACAATTTGTCCAAGTTTACTTAACAGCAAGCTATGGTCAGCCTACAGTGGAAAGAAAAACTTACAAACTCCTCCTCACAGCTGTGTCAAAGGAAGAAGGAAAGAGAGCAGCATATGAGACCAAGGCTTTCTGTAGTGTGTCATCAGAACACTAAACTAACATTACACAAACATTCATTATACGTGAACAGAGCTAATGTCAGGGGGAAAAAAGTTTTCTGCTTCACAGACACTTTTTTTAAAAATCTCCTTTTAAAAGTAGTACCAATTTTGTTTCTTCTGAGGTAGAAAAATTTGCTCAGCGAAGCAAAAGCTGTTTGCATAATTCAGTTAAAATAGGGTACATCTAGATGAGAGATCATCTTAAGAGAGCAAGTATTAAAGCATCTTTTACCATTTCTCTCAATGTTTATATCTTTCTCAAAAATTGTCTGTGGAGACTACAAATACATTATACATTATTTTTAATTTCTGGCTTGCCTCTGAAGCAACAGGCTTGCTTCTTAATAAGATTTTCCATTAAAGCAGATCTATTCTGCCCAGTTTGGATTCTGATATACATTCAGAAACATGGACTCCTGATGTACATTCTGATGTACAGTCAGAAACATGGACTCCTGTCCTCAGCTGTACACTACGCTGCCAGTAACTTCTGGAACTAGCCATCCTTATATCAATTACCTAGTGATTTCTGGAAAACATTTTTGCATTATTTTCTGTGCCTCTTAAGAACATGCTCTTCCTGCCTGTTCGATAACTAGATTTAATCCTCTTTCTCTCCATAAGTAAAATCACTTTTCTACATTTACAGTGATAAATTCATTAAAAGGCAGACTTTGGGAACTGATTTCAACAACTGGTATATCTCCATACATCTGAAAATGTCAAGCCCTAAACATCCTGGTAATTTCACAAGTAAAAGGCCCTATTCTTAACATTCATGAACTCTTTAAAGATATTAAATAAATAGTCCCTACATTAAATTGCATTTTATCATGAAATTCACCCACCTAACAAGAACTACCCACACTGAGCTACACAGCATATGTGATCTTTCTATGTTTTATGTGAAATATAAACAGCCATTTGGCAACAATCTAACTCTCTACTTTTCATTGTTTAAATCCCCCTTTTTATAGATAAATTATAAAACTTAATTAAAAACAAAATGTAAAAAAAAATCTGGGACATAAACTGCTAAACAAATGCAAAAATACATTTGTTCCAACTGCTGAAAATTAGTGTTTGGAGGAGAGAGACAGGTAATGTGTAGGAGGTCCTGGTGACAAGAGGTTCTTCCCATACCCGCCTCTTTCCTTGGTTTACTGGTTCATTTCCTTATATTCCATCACCCATTTCTCCCAATCAGCAGAGCAGAGGAAAATTCTCCCTTCCTCTGCCCTGACTATTGAAAGATAGGGGGAAGGCAAGGACTGGGTCAGAAGACAGAAATAAAGCCACTGCTTCCCATGGATCTTTCCCTCAGAAGTTAGGAAAAATAGGACCTGTTCCACCCAGAATGAAGCCGCAGCCTCAAACAGTGGATTCTGAGTGTCATAATAGGATGGCAAATTATTACCTTTTCGGGGGGCTAGAGACAAGAAAAGGGATTTCTGGGATTTTCTGCCTCATCTCAAAGTAACTTGCCTGGCTCTACCTTGGTTTGGGTGGATAGGGGGCATCATTTGCTAATCTGTCTCAGGCAGAAAATGCCTTTGCCCAGTCCTGATGGAAAGGAAATATTACTGGGGATTGACTGGGGAAAGGGTAAGGAATATATTCAGTCTGACCCTATTCTTCACTTACCATAATGTTTTGTGGGCTGCTGCTTAAAATGATAAAGGAGTTATATGAGGGCACAACAAGTAGTTGGCTGTCCAAGTTCACTAACATAACTTGTACAATGCACCCAATTTTACAACCATGGTATGACAATAACACATCCTCCTGTAGGGTGGTTCTTTCTGGTATTCCATCTTACAGCAGCAGTTGGTGGCTCCAGTGGAAGTGGGTTATCAGCAGTAGGTGTTAGTCTGAACTTTAAAGGAGCTTTCCCCAGAATTGGTCCAGAACCTTGGTTAGTTTCTTTAACATTCAGACTAAAAGCTAGAATGGATTCACAGCCTCACTGCCATTGGAACCACCACTTGTCCATTCTATCAAACTCGAAGCAGTTGATTATAGAAAGAGTTCCATTACCAAGAGCCTGAACTGAGACTGTTGAAGAGGCTAGGTGAAGACAGACAGCTAAACTACACATTCACCAACAGCCTTCTAAAACCAAATGGCTTTTATCCGCCTCAGTTTCACAACTGCCAGTTAATTACTTAGCGCTGCAGAGCAAATAAATCAAAGAGACAATCTGTCTCCTTTCATGTACATAACATGCAATTCCAAAGTGGCAACCAATGCCTCTCTGTCTCTAGATATTGGATACTACATCTCCACATTCTTCCCAGAAGAACTAAGTTGTTCTACAAGTTGTTTACCCTTGTATCATATGTCCTTGCCAGCATACACCCTAGGTCATGGAGAAACTGAAATGATGAGAAGTTCCAACGGATGACAGAATAATTATCCGGAGAGCAAGACTATTCCAAATTATACCCCCGAATAATCAAAACCTTCTCTCTTACTACAAAACTGAGCCTAACACATGCATATTGTTTTAATAGTTGAGAAGAGATGAAAGAATTTCATTGGAGGGTTAAAAAAAAAGTTTGAAATAATAACTTTGTGATTGATAACTTTCCTTTTTGACGCCACCTGTTAACAACAATAGTAGCAAATAATATTTGCATGTTAGGAGAGAATCAATTTACTGAAATCTCATAGGATGATGAGCAGTTATGGATAATAGTACATCCCAGAAAATATAGTGCAACAGGTTAGGGATGGCTACTCTAGGATTTTACTATAAAGTAACATGCTCAGTGTGGTGTAGTGGTTTGAGGGTTCGACTACAACCCTGGAGACCAGAGTTTGATTCTCCACTCAGCCATGGAAATCCACTGGCTGACTTTGGGTGCATCACACACTCTAAGCCCTAAAACTTAAAACAAGAATGGAGAAAGGAGTAAAGGATATTTTTTTCTTCCACTTGACTATAGGGAAAAGATGTTGCAGCTAATGTTGTGAAAAGAGTTCAGGACAACAGAAACATAATTTGAATTTTGTTTAAAAAATGGACCATGGATTAAATTATAACAATCTGATGTGGCAGTGACTAACACTGCCAAAGATACATTTCAAGGTAAATGTTTATAAGTTTGTGTGCATTTCCCAACATTGCATGTTGGCTATATATGTATGAAATCTGGAAGCATCATCTTGAGAATCAAAGTCACATTTCAAAAAGAATCCCAGGCTTTTGTGCAGCCCATGGCTGGAATCCTTTTGTAGCGCTATGCCAGTGTTAACTACAACCATTAACAACTTTCTGTCAAATTCTGTAAAATATTAACAGCCCAGTTTTCAGTGCACTCATCACATCATTTGGATTTGGACTGACAGATCACTTTGAAGATGGCATTCTGAACATGCAGTCTCAATTAGCATTTTGCTTTGGGGTCAGCTAAAAAGATAAGTACAAAGTACCATTTTATTACAAAAGCTATCTCAGTACCAACACACAGCATACAAATTATCATCAGTTTCATATTCATGATTTCAGTTATCAGTATGCGAATAACATACGAGGTGAATTTTCTATTTAAATTAACCTAAATTCTGCTATAATCTGCAGAATCAGAGTCTTTGCTGCAAGAGACTGTTACAGTTACCCATCTAGAATTATACAGTATTAATCAGGGGTGGGCAAACTGCAGCCTTGTAGATGTTATTCACTGCCCTGGCTTGGTCTGATAGAAGTTCTAATCTAATAAGATATGGAAGTTCTTATTTTGTATTAAATTAATTCTATGCTGTTCTCTGTAGCTAGAAGGAAAAAATATTGAGGAATATGCCAGAAAATTCAAATGACCATGACATCTGCAAATAAGTTACACATCATCTCATTTCACTGACATTAGTTTGTCAGCATCCTGCACTTACTTTATAACATACTAGCGTATATACCCGGTGTTGCCCAGGATTTTATTTTCTCATAGGTCATACTTGTTAGAAAGATTTGAGATCCTTTGTCTCTAATTCCTCAAACTGTCTTGTTCAGTACCTGCAACTTTTGCCTATATTCCCCAATCCAATCTGTATTCAGAATTATTAACATACAGAGGTTGCATTCCCGAGAGAAATACACTGCCCTCCTCCTTGCTGCTAGGCCTCATCTCCATACCAACTAGCCTACTCAGAGCTCTCTGCTTGAGAATTTTAAAGGTCCCTCCCTCAACTGCAAACCCCAAGATTCCATAGAATATTCTTAGGTAGCCAATCATATGAGGTCTTCGCCTGACACAGCCAATCATATGAAGTCTTCGCCTGCAGCCAATCATATGAGGTCTTCATTTGATACAGACAAACTTTGACTTTTATATAGTAGATTTACAATATACGACAGGGTTTGAGTTTTTTTAGGGTTATCATATATGGAAAAGGAAACAAGGCAACACATTTACTGCCTGACTACTTTAAACCACTGATCGCTATAATGAGTCTCAGTTTAAAAACGCTGCAAGCTCTGGACAGCTGTAAGAAGAGCTACTGCACCTCTGTTAAGTCAGTCCTACAAACAAGACAGAGCTTTCTTACCACCAGGAACCATCCTGGCAATGGCAGCAGGATGCCTTTCTCCTCTCCACAATTTTCCTCCCTGGCATGTCTTTCTCTCAGGACAGAGGAGGATGGAGACCCTGGTGATTGTGGCAATCAGAACCTAGCTGGAAACCTGTGAATTATCCAGTACTGCCAACAGGGCTCAGACTGGCTGCTCTGGGAGAACCGCTTTCACCTGGCAGGTCTCTTTTCCTCCTCCTGAGAGCTCTTCTATGTGATTGTTCACTTCTTCCACTTCAGACCTTGTAAGAAAACCCAAACATTTTAAAAACTGTAGCTCTGAAAAAGAGGGTATGTCTTGCAAAAGGAAGATGTATAGTAATCATAGTTTCGGTTTAAAAAAAACCATACACAGTTCTTATTAAAAAGTCTTTTGTCACGCTTTTTTAGTATTACATTACCCAGCATGGGCTCTTCCAGATGTGGCAAACATGTTGGAAGGTGGCAGTATTTGTTGTTGTACTTTCTTTTTTTTAAAAAAAAAAGAAAAATCTAAACAATGGTTTGATAATTACATGATCTTTTGGGACATCTCCCCTCCTTTCCATAGTATTCCACAGTATTTTGTGCCTACATAAAAGTTGAGTTGTTTTTTAAGAACAATATTTTGCTGCTCAAGCGGATTGTGACGACAGTTGATGTGTCCACTTCTGCATCTTTCCTGATTTTCAGGATGTTTCTGCTCTCTGTCTTACTTCCTTTCCTTACCTCCACACTCCTTTTTTGATTTTTAAAGGCCTTCCTCAAATCCTTAGCACAAAAGTGATAGGCTCTAATAACAGTACAGCTGTACTGGGAAAAATTTAAAGAAAGAAACCCCACACACTTAACATAGTATTGTATTTCAACTGATGGTGATGGCGTGCGTGAGAAACAGAAGAATGAAAAATAAAAAAAGGGGAAACTGTTACAAGTTTTCCTCCACTTCAGTTCAAAAGACAGAGGAATGCAGCCTGTAATTTGCGCTTGATCTCTTCAAACAAAAGTCATGAGTTTGGAGGAGTTGGTGGTACGGGGGGGGCACAATCAACTCCAACTAGGGTGGGAGATGCTTTAGTCTTTCTCAGCACAGCAGTAGCATTATTGGAGCCTAACATTTTTGTTTCGGAGCGACTTTTTTAAAAAGGTCTGTGAACTTGTGTGTGTGTAGAATGGAATTGCAGGACAAAAAGAAATCTATTAATGCCAGCAAAAAAATAACATAAAATAAGAATCTCAAGAAAGCAATCTTGGGAATTTTAGGCTCTCCTTCACAACTTTGTGATGGACAGAAAGTAAAATCCAATCCATTCTCACTCATTCCTGAAAAGAAAAGGGGAATACAACTGCAAAATCTGTCAATGTCAACAAATATAGTGCATTTTAGATTATACATTATTTTCTCTGTATGGGATGAAACTCCCACTACATTGAGATTTCAAGCAGGCCCACTATATGGGCTTTGGAAAGAATTTCTACAGTAAATTTCAAAATAACACTAAAAAAAAATAGTCTACAACAAAATTTTGCTGTATATTTTCTCCTTTAAAAAATACTCATTTTCAGGATTCAAGCAGATATTTCAGGATTCAAGCAGATATCTGTATTTCACTTTCTCGTCACTTTATTTTCCACGTCACTTTCTCCTCTCTTTCCTTTTTATTTTCCATTTTCACTCAATAGTCTATGACTAATGGTCATTCTTGTGGTTTTTGTCCCTCTAGATTATTTTTTAATTATACTTCTGGGGCTTTTAGAAGCCTATTACTACCTCCCTGTTGTTTCTTAGCGGCACTATAATTGTGGGAAAACACGCCATTTCAGCTGAATGATAGATCTGCCCTCATCAATACACAGAACTAATATTTCAGTGTATTATAAAGCTTGTTGCCTTCCACCCTGACAGAATCAACATATTTTTGTTTTATTATGCAAACATAATTTTTTTTCTATTTCCAAGTCCATTACATTTGTTTTAAATATCTGTTATTCTAATGACTTCCCTATGGCAACACATGGCATGAAAGGAGCAGAATTCTGCTGCTATGATTTATATGGCATCTTTGAAATGCATCATTGTAAGAATAGTTTGCCTGGGGTACTGGTCACAAATATTATACGCCTACACGAATCTGGAAACAGACCAAAAAAAGATTAGAATTGAAGGTGATATAATAAAGGCATAATTTCTGTAATGGGACCATATTCACTGCATTAATGCTAAGTAAATTTGCAGATTTCTCAAGCACTATAAAATCTGTATTAACTGCCCATCGAGAAACAATTTTACTAGCTCCCAGTCTGTTTTTGTTTTAAAGCTCACCACTCAAGCTGACGATGCCTGCCTTTAAAGTCCTATACGGACTGGGCTCTGAAAAGTTCAAGGATCATCATATTTAACAGGGATCCTTCTATATACCAAAATTGTATTCAGAAGCCTCTGAAAGCATATGTGATTGAGGAGAAAATGACCAACGATCAGACAAATAGTTCACCACCCTCAGAATTACCTGCACCAGCGCTTCCTAAGCAATCTGTTGTAGGAGACAAAAAAAAGATTTTCTTTTCCCAATGTGCCAGGAACCAGTACCATATTTATGTCCATTGGTTACAACTGTTTGTTTATTTCCTGGAAACTTAGCAGGGACCAGCAGCCAATGGCCCCAGGCCATGGACCACCACTGACCTATATATATATGACAGCCTACTCTCCAGTTTCAGACAGAGAGAGATCCTTGCTCAATTCTTGAATTTTTTGCATGCAAACTAACTTTACCGAAAACAAGAGTTTTCTTTTTAGTCTTATATTTTTGTATCCCTTGGGGAAAAAAGTCTCCACCCTGTATTCTTCTCCTAGGAAGGGGGAATCAAAATGCTTCCCGATGACTGGATTAATTTGGAGTGCGGGGGTTGGATGGACAGTGTCACTATAGTAAAGTAGTTTGAGTGTTGGACTAGGAGCTTGGGAGATTAGGTCATTTCCGCACTAGCCTGTTATAGCACTATGATTCCACTTGCAACATCCTATGGAATCCTGGGGTTTGCAGTTTCGGGAGGGGCCTACAGGCCCCTCCCAAAACTGCAAACCCCAGAATTCCATAGGATGTTGCAAGTGGAATCATAGTACTATAATAGGCTAGTGTAGAAATGGCCTAGGTTCAAATTCTCACTCAACCATTGGTGACATCAGGCAAGCCACAGTCTCTTAGCTTTTGAGGAAAGCAATGGCAAACCTCCTCTGAATAAATCTTGCCAAGTAAACCCTACAATAGGTTCAGTCTAGGGTCTCCGTAAGTCAGCAGTGACTTGAGGCACACAGCAGAGGAGGATGGGCAAAATCTAAGAACTTTCAGCTATGTGGGTGGCCTTAGTGTAAAGTCAAGGGGCCAATGGTTTAGGAGAGGGTTTTTTTCTTTCCCAGAAGGAGGAGCAAGAAGGAGAGGTACAAAGTAGCAATAGCATCTCAGTAGCTTAGTGGTTTTCCTTTTGAAATTTGGGACAATGCCCTATTGGAAAAATACTGTGCCTATAAGACTTCCTGTCCCAAATTAGAAAAGAAACGTCACTTGGTAGCTGAAGGCTGCAGAGCCACCTCTCTGGGTGATATTAAAGCTTTTTGGCTATGTTTGTCATTAACCAAAGTCTTCCCCCAACCAAATGTTCTACAAATTTGCCTACTCCCTGAAATTAACAAAATGCCCCTGCTCTGTTTTCCTAAAGGTGTGTCTACAATATTCAATCAGACCTCTATTTTATATGGATTTTATCCATTATTCTTCTGATTTTATTGTCCTCTATATGTATTTTATTTTAAGTTACTAGCTGCCCTGGAAATATTTATACTGAAGACAAGCAATAAATTCTTAAATAAACCCATGAATAGATGGAATAACAGGTTGCTTACACATGCATGTGATATGCAAATTGCCCTCAGATCTTTTCCCAAATGAATGGACATTTCAGAAGTTTCTGAAAATGGGCAATAGACATCCTGGGTGTGTGCTTTGATGGTGCACTGGAGTTAGTTTCAGACCAAAAAGCAAAGCGGGGAGGGATTAGTGAATGTGGCTCACTCTTGTCTTTTAACCTCCAAAGCAGAAATGCTCATACACCCCATTTGCTGCCCACAGAAATGTGAATTGCACCTGGTCTTAATTGCTGTTGCATCATTTTGCAATGCACTTTTTAAAAAGAAAGCATGGACAAGGTCACAACGCAAATGTTAGTGATTCTGTATATGTACACAATGAGAAATGTTAGCATCAAAAAACAAAAACAAAATTTGAAATCTTTCTCTCCACATGGCAAACAGAGGACAAACTAATAATAGCTTCACCATTCCAGACAAAACTGATCTTATATAAGATTATCACAGTCCCTTGCATTTTGCTACAAGAGGACAAAAGAAAGAGTTACACTGTCCCCAAATTTAGAGTAGGAAGCAATGAATGTTGCCAAGTCAACATTTTTAAAAGAAGAGTCATTTCGAGAGTGGAGTCATTTTTTCTTTGAAGGTCTGTGAAGTGACAAGTTTCAGAAAAGTATTTATTCTTATATCCCACTTTTCTTCCACTGCAGAACCGAAGACATTGTCCCTAAAATTCTTAGCTGGTCTCCCGTCCAAGTACTGAGTAGGAATTTTAGCACTCTCAGATCATAAGCCACATTTCAGTATGGCGTAGCAGTTTGGGCTTTGGACTAGGGCTCCAAAGACCAGGAACTGAATCCCATGAAAACCAACTGGGTGACCTTGGGCAAGTAACTTTCTTTGAACCTTAGAGAAAGACAATGGTAAACCTCCTCTGAACAAATCTTGCCAAGAAAGCCTTACAACAGTTGCCATAACTTGGAGTTGACTTGAAGGGACATAAAAGAAAAGGTTAACAATTATTTTGATAAAGATGATTGTTTAAATAGAGTCTTTTCATTAAATGCCCTAGAGAAAAAGAGAAGGATGTGAAAGATGTGAAGAAAACCCAAGCAAGAATGGAAGGAAAAAACTTCCATCATAATGAAGTTCCAGTGAAACAATGGGAGTTGAATTAGTCATGCCTAATTTGTCCTGTCAATTTTAATTTGTCTCAGGCTGATATTTCCTGCAACACTACTTGGGAATAAGAGTCACTGAAGTCAGTGGGACCTCCTCCTCAGTTCAGAGACATGGAATTGTGCTTTTAAGAGAGCATAACTGTGTGTACTCAGGTAAAATACTACAGAAATCAATGGGTTTTATTCCCTAGTAAGTGTATAGGGAAAGCTACACGAGTAATGAGGCCTCACTTTAGTTGGACTGTGATCATACTTGCAACCACTAAAAATGATAATACACCCACCTTCATGTATTTTGGATTTGGTATCTAGGAATTTATTCACTAAATAAAATCCACTATGCACCAGGCTCATATAATTCATGGCAACTTTGTCTAGACTCTGGCAACTCTACCTAGAATCAAAAATTACTTTATGATGTATCAAAAATTAGCTTTTCATCAAACTGTCCCCAAATGATTTAATTTAATATTGACAGGCCTCTCTGCCCTATACCCTACAAATACTAAAACATCTGACTTAATTTACCATAAACATAAACACGTGCCACATGGTCAAGTGTTCTTCACTGTTAAATTTGGAGCACTCAGTGCTTGTAAAGCCAATCTCAGGTGCCACAGATGTCCATTTTAAGACTGTGACCTTTTGCTTAAGTATTTGTGCTTGTTATTTTATCCTTCCGCTTTCTTTCTTCTTTGCTCTCTTTTTCTTCCAGGGGGAGATGTTCTGTTTTCAGGAGTATTACCAGTAATATTAAAAGATAATCCTCTCCCCTGGCAACAGACACACATACACAGTTAAATTTAAAGCCAATGTTCTGCCACCAGCACAAACACACTTTATTTTCAAACTTGTGCTACTTGGATTTATTTAGGTATTAATACTTAAGGCAGAGCTTTCCAAACTTTTCATGTCGGTGACACACTTTTTTAGACATGCATCATTTCACGACACAGTAATTCAGTTTTATTAGCAAACCAGAGGTTAAACTAACCCCTTATAAGAGATACAGACACAAATTGTAATAACAAAATTTATGGGGACACAACATATGTCATGAAAGTCTTTCATATATTTTCAAAAATATATGATTTATAAATAATAACATGTATTTCCAAGATTGTAGGCAACACACCTACACACTTCAAGCGACAAACTAATGTGTCGCAGCACACTATTTGGAAAACCCTGACTTAAGGGATACAATTCTGTAACACAAAAACAGTAACACCACAACTTATCACAGGAAGAAGATGACTAAAGACCAGTCTAGATGATGTCCTCCAGTATCAAAGGTGCTGCATGTGTTGCAAGCTTAGATTGGTACTAAGGAGCAGTGCCAATAGTAGTAGAGAAACTGAAGCCATTGATAACACAAGGAAGGTGAAAATGCTGGTACTTGTGTCAGTGGAAACCAAAAGCTCAGCAAATCCTGGAATTTATCTGGAATATAAGGGAGGGGGAGAAGTAGATGAACTCAACCCTGGCAGTTTTCTCCCAATAAACTTGTTGGTGAATACAATATCCAAGAAGTTCATCTACTGAAAGCAAATGTACAAAAACCTACTTTATGTTCCACCTGCAGTCTCAGGAGACTCCCTGTGTCTGCCCTGACAGCTGTTTCTAAGCAGCCATCATACAAGGCCAAAGTCTACCAAACCAAAGCACCAATGTGCCAGTGAAAAATAAAAATTGAAAGTCTGGAACAGAAATATGTACATAACACTAAACAAATGAATAGCTGCTTTTGAAACTCATAGAAGGCCACAAAAAGATGATGCTGGGCTCAAAGTGAGAAGAAAAAACTGAGCAGAAATTCTTCAAAATATATGCAAGAAAATGCTCACAGATTATGAAAAATAATGTTTTAATTTATCAGAGATAACACAAATGATTACCCTCAGTCTTTTCAGGACTGAACATTTCAGCTTTTTGATGATTCCAGAAAAGTAAGCTAAACTTACTTTGCTTTTCATTCAAAATGTGCAAGAAATTTTATAATTTTCACCATCTGATTAACAGACTACATTTGTACCCTTCCTAGCCTTGTTTCCTATTTTTCATTCCCATGTTTTCACTATAAGAGTAGATGCCACATCCCAGACCTTTTAGCAATCTCCCAACATCAAATATCTGCTTCAGTTCAAAAACCTATATTCTTTCTCTTACAGAATGCACTGTGGAAGTACTTCCAAAGCATCTTACTCATAATATTAGCAATCAGTTCAAGAATCTCTGTATCAGCCTCAAAGGAAGATATTCCTGTATCGGCAATGCTCAATAAGCATTCCTTAATGCAGACCTATCTGTCACACAAGACAATCTATGCATAAGCATGATCTGTATTCAAAGCACATAGGAGGCAGTTATCATCATTAAATTCCCTGTGCAAAACAAAAACTCAGCAAAACCTTTTAACAAAATGGTTATCAATGGTTTACAGGCAAATTGATCAATATCACCCATATTTCTCTCTTGTCTATCTTCTCTGACACAGAAATTCCTACTTCTATATCTATAAACAGTTCACCAGAAAGAGAGCCGGCATGTTGAAAAGTGAGAGAAGGATGCAGAAAATGAAAGAGCCATGATCATACCAATTGGTCCCTTTCTATTCTTGTGCCTGATATGTTGGCTAAGTAGGGTGTGCCCAACCAGCACAATCACAGCCCTCTGCCCCATTTATATATCCATATATACCAGCAGTGAATACGACTGTGCTAGTTGAACACACTCAATGTCCAAGTATCAAACCTCACATACATTATGATCTATGCACATAAACTCCTATGTGTTTAACTATCTATGTTCAATATTTGGAGACTATTCAACACATGACTGGATGGTACATACAGTAGGTTTTATGCATGTAAGGATATTATAGACATTTACCATCTATTATGTGGACATCAGTCACAAGAACGGAAATGGATCAACTGGCATGATCATGTTTTTTTCATTCTCTGCATTCTTCTCTCACTTTTCAAAGCTGAACACAGCTCTCTTTCTGGTGAACAGACAGAAACAGCAGTGCCAAATATGGTTTTCTCACTAATGTTACTGGAAAGACATAATTGTAAAAGAGAAAGATGGATATTTCAGTGATGACAATTTCCATCATAAAGGCATATAGGAAGAGGTGAACCATTCAAAACTTTTATATACTAGGGTTTTCATATTAGTCCTTGAACTAAAAATTGCCTTTTCCCTCTAAGGCCAATTACATTTAAGGCTTTAACATTCAACAGACTAATAGACTGAATATTTCCCTAAATATATAACACAGCTACTCATTTTAAAAAAACGTGCTCGTGGAAAGGATTTTAGGAAGCAACTGAGCCTGGGAATACTATTACGGGGGGTGGGGGTCAGCATATCTAACTCTCTAGCGATCTATCTGGGAAAATACCCAACATTACTCTGGCTGATCTACTCTGCATTGTTTAGCTTGCTGTCAGTGATTTCATTTATGATTTAAGCAAAAGAAGTACGACTTAGTATGAAAATTTGATTTATACCAAGTTTGATGCAAAATGGACCCAAAATACCAGTTTTCCACCTACACAAGTGTGAAAATTTCCCAAACTTCCCTAAAAATGTTTGGAATGTCAACAACACCAGAATATCCAGTTTGGTCAAAACTAGTTCATAACTGCACTTTCTAGAGCAAAAAATTAAATCCACTGAGGTTGTCCCAGAAACACCTGAAGTAATTGACAGATTGGATCCTAAATCTCACTGTGGCCTTTATTGCACATCCACTACGTAATAAATGAAGCTTTATATATATTTATGGATTTATATAGCATAACAGAGAGTCAAACACTTCATATTTTAACACACACACACACACACGCACACACACACATTCTTTCTAGGCCTGAATTCCCTGCTGCCTATCTCTATGATGGTACTGGAGCTGTGTTCTCTTCTTGTAACCAAATAAAAAATAACTATGCCACGTCAAAGGGTTATGTCACAAAACAGGATTAATAGGTTGTCCTCTAAGGCAGTCTGGTCAAACTGAAGATTCAGAGAGGGGGGAAGTTGTTTTCTTAAAATTGTAGCCTGGTACCAGCTTTTCTACAAAAACTTTACTACCTGACATGCATATAAATGTGGACTGCTGTTTTCAATCCAGCTCAGTGCCTCAGTCTGTTCATCCCCTTTCATTATTACCCAGTCTGTTGGCAGCATACACACAGCACCTTCATTGTTAGAAATAAAGGAACATACAGACTAGAAATTCAATGAGTAAAAGGACCAGTGAAAAACAGCCATGCCCATTACAGGATGATTCAACACAAGAATTTTAGTAGAGAGAATCTCAGCACCTAATTCACATCCTACTTTGTATTTGGCCAATAATAGCAGTGGGATATTGGCCACCCCATTTTGGAGCAAACTACAAGCCGAACTACAACTTGCATGCAAATACACCACAGTGCATTCAGTTAAGTGTATTCCAAAAAACCATTAGGGAAGGGACAACAAAGAGCAGACATGTGGTACATAGAGAAGTTGGATGCTTAAACACTTTCCAGTTTCATCATTCCGGATCACAGACTGATAGGTTTTTCTTAAGCAATAACAAAATATTAGGAATCAATTATCCATCATTTGTTGATGTGTTACCCTGTGACTTGGGGGTCCCGGGAGGGGCACCCAAACAACCAACCAAACCAAGCAAAGATGCGGAAATTAGCTGGAGCACTCTCTTGGCTAACGAGAGGCAGGGTAACTTAGCAGGGATCTTTTACTCTATGTCTACAGCGCCTGGTCAGTGAGCAGTCAGGCAGTTCAAAATAGCAATAAGATTTATTTAACAATATCAAGAACAACACAACCACACTCCTAACTAGAAGAGGAAAATAGAGTTCAAGGGGAATGGGTGATATGCCACCTTTCTCGTAATCCCAAGGAAGCCGACTGTAGAAGAGGAAACCCGGCGTGGCAGCCGAGGGGAATTCGCTGAACCGAGTGGCAGCAAGGCAGTGTGGAAGTCCAAAGCAATCCAGCGAGAGTTCCAAAGAGCTCTCAGAACTGGGGGGTTTTTATCAGGGAAAGAACGACCGTAGGCTAGTCTGGTCTTGGGTGAAAACAATAAGTTTTGGGTTGGAGACAATGCCTCCAAAAGGTCAGAATTTACATGACTGAGTTACGTTCCAAATCGACAATGGTATGGCCGGTATGTAGATGCAGCTAGCTAGCCGGTTAAGCACTCAGCTCGCCAAAGTGCCCTCTCAGGGCAGAGGGTCTCTTTGTTTATCGCACATTGGTAAAGTGGGTGTTTGTTTCGGGAGGTCCCCTAAAGCAGATCTGGCAATCTCTGGCTTGGTTTGGTGTGAGCAGCAAATAGTAGCCATGCCTAGCTTCACGCTTGTTTGGTGGCCTCACAAACACTTGGCTGGTGGCAGAGTAGGGCCGAATTGTGATATCAACATGATATCTTTGGTTCACCAAAGGGCAGGCCAGTACACGGTGGTAACAGATGTACATGTCAATTAGGAGGTCTGGTGTACATCTGGATGTACAGTAAGTTTGTGGGACATACTAGGGTCAACTTAATTATAACCATGGCCATGGATACAGATGCACAGAAGAATGCACTCCACTGGAAATGGCAGGGGCAAGAAGTGGGCGGACATCTGTGAATCCATTAGAGCTTTTACATCCAGAAAACACAGGACTGAATACTCAGTCAACTCCTGTATTCTATCAGTCCCACACACACACACAAAAAATCAATTTGCTTCGGATTGGGTAGACTGAATAGATACTCTTTTCTTCTACCTTGTTCTATTATTCTATAATCACTGCTTTAAAAAACAGCATTTCGCAAATTATACTGTGTTTCAAAGTTATACATTTATTGACCACCCTTTCAAGTGCATTTTAACACCATGCAACCTTAAGAAACTGAGAAAACACATGCATGTATTGTCAGATTGTGAGCTTTAAGTCAGACCAAGGTTATAATTTGAGAAATTGCCCCTGTGAAAGAGATAGGTGTAGCAGGCATCTCTCTCCTGATCGAAGTCAGGACAGCTGAAGTGGTCACAATGATTATATGTTGGATAGGAAAAGTTTGCTTTGAAGGTAGTTAAGGAAACACTGTTCATCCCATACCCTGTGCTCCTTGTTCATGCACTCATTCAAAGCTCACTGGGTCTCATCTCCCCTGGACTTGCTCCAGCACTTCTGTCATACGCCGGTGTCAACTGCGCATAATATAAGCCTCTTGCTGTCCTTAATCCTTCCTTCTGCCGGATACTAGTGGAGCTTGAAAACTAAACCTGAACTGGAAAATATTTCAGATCTGGCATAGGGATTTTAGTTCACACAATAAATTAACCCTGCCTGCTCTCCTCTCAATTCTTCACCAGAGTAGAGAAGAAAAGAAAAATTCTCTCCTCCCCCCCTTGTTCAATAGAAGTCTCACTGTTGAAAGATCAAGGTCAAAGATCTTTCCTCACAGTTGGGGGGTGGGATGGGGTGGGGCAAGGAAAGCAGTTATCAGAATAAATACTTCCTTGTAATTAAGCTGTCATTTAAAACAAGAAACCCTCATTTTCAACTTGTATATATTTCTTTATTTACAGGCTTTTCACTATAAAATTCTCCAGTGTATAATATATCACTGCAATCATCAAAAAGAAGAGCCAGCATTGCGTAGTGGTTTGGTCACAGTTCAAATCCCTGCTCGGCCATGGAAATCCACAGGGTGAATGTAGATAGATGTATGGTATATAACCAAAAGACTATAATTGGTAGAAGTATATCTTTTTTTACATGTATCCGTTCTCTAAGAAGTTGGAAATCATTTGTGTGATTCCCTTTTTTCTTTTTGAGTTTTGTGTGTTTTTGTAAGTTAGAGTATGAAGTTGTAGCTGTTTTGTTTAGTTTAGCAGGTACAGTACAGCATTTGTAATGATGAGTTTTTGTGTTATTTCTTCTCATAAGTGTTTTTTTATATATCTTTAAAATGTTTTTCAATAAAAATATTTTTAAAAAAGAAAGAAAAGAAACCCACTGGGTGACCTTGGGCAAGTCACATTCTCACCACCTCAAAGGAAGGCAAAGGCAACCCCCGTCTGAACAAATCTTGCAAAGTAAACCCTGCAATAAGGTCACACTGATATTGATGTTGTGTGTTTTCAAATTGTTTCTGATTTACAGCATCCCTAAAGCAAACCTATCATGGGGTTTTCTGAGGCTGAGTGTGCGTGATGTGTCCAAGTTCACCTAGTGCAGTGGTTCTCAACCTGTGGGTCCCCAGATGTTTCTAGACTTCAGCTCCCAGAAGCCCTGAGCATTGACCATAGTGGCTGGGGCTTCTGGGAGCTGAAGTCCACAAACATCTGGGGACCCACAGGTTGAGAACCACTGACCTAGTGGGTTTCTAAGGCCAAGCAGGGAATTGAACCCTGTTCTGAAGGATTGTAGTCCAATGCTCAAACCACTACACTATACTGTCTCTCAGAGTCATCTTACGATCACCACAAGTAGGAAAGGACTTAAAGGCATACAACAACAAAGCAATCTTCAAAACATTCAACTTCGTGAACCAAACAAGTTTACAGTAAAAGAAAAAGAAACAGCAGACAAGAAAAGCAAAAAGGAAAATAATGCTTTTAACCCTTTTCTAGAAGACTGAAAGAGTGAACAGACAGAGATGTTTCACAAGGAGGCATTTGCAAGTTTCAAGCAGAAAATATCCTTTGTCTCAGAGAGGGAGAGTCAGAGGCCCTTACTGCACAAAATTGTCATACCACCAGAGCAATGCATTGTTCCCAGTCCAGGACCCGTGCTATTGGACAACATCATTGCTAAGCAGCTACTAACGGGTTGCCAACCATTGGAAATCTGCCCTTTTCCAATGCTGGAAAAAATCTGGTAATGACCCCCTTTCCCATCACAATCCCGTCAGCTGTGTGTGTGTGGTTTCTTATTAGCACTTGATAGCATTTTCTGTTCTCCTGGATCCAGGAGTGGGCATGATGTGAGTGTTCCCAGGTCATCCCTCCCTCAGCTACTCCCACGGCATGGTAAATTCAAAATCTATCACCCTTCCACGTTTATTTTAAATTTCTCCTTAAGAGTTAATTTTTTTTATTTTTTAAATACCTTTTTTAGTGTTATAGCATAAAATGGAATAGCATACCGATGTATTATGACATGACAATGTTGCTGCACTAGTACAGCTTAAAAAAACCCAACCAATCATGAGCTGTGGGGCAGGGAAATGGTGGGAAAAAGGACTCGCCAATGACACTGTAATGACGTAGGAACACCAGTGGCAATAACACTACTCATCTGCTTAAGTAAAAAAAAGTGTGGTAGAGAGCATTCAGAACCCAATACCATCACGGAAATGGCAATGCCGGGACTGTAAAAGAACAACATGCTATTGAAGTATGGTGCGGTAAGGGCCAGAGTGATACAGTGGCTGGAATGCTGGACTTGGACAGAGTTTGAATCTCCTCTTAGCCATACAAACCCACTGGATTAACTTGGGCAAGTCATTCTCACAGCCTTAGACAAAGGCAATTGCAACTCCTCTCTGAACAAAGCTTGCCAAGAAAACCCTGATCGATTTACCTTTTGGCATAAGTCTGAAATGACTTAAATGCATGTAACACATCACAAAGCCTCCCATTAAGACTGTGTTTCTAAACAGTGATTCATCAGTAAGTCTTATCTATATTGTTGGTGTTGGGTGCCTTCAAGTCGTTTCTGACTCATGGCAACCCTAAAGTGAACCTATCATGAGGTCTTCTGCAGCTGAGAGCATGTGATGTTATTCACTAATGTAAAATAGCCAACATCTCTATTTACAGGAAACATTAATGGTGAAATCTATGCTTGCTTCGTTTGAGGGCCTATCACGCTACACTGACATAACACTATTATTCCACTTAAGCTGCCATGGCAACACATTATGGAATCCTGGGATTTGCAGTATAGGGAGGGGTAATTATAATTCTCAGCCAGAGAACTCTTGGGCCTCACCAAACTACAAAGCCCAGAATTCCATGGGATGTGGCCATCGCATTTGAAGTGGAATGATAGCTCTATAACAGCATAGTGTGATAAGGCCTTAAAGCAACACCATACTAAGTGAGACTTACTTGTAAGTGCAATGTTGATCAAAGAAAAACTTCCTTTCAGCTATACAGAAATATGATTGCACCATAAGGCACTTAAGAAAGATCAAACGGATGTGACTAAGGCATAAAACAAAATACTACCTAGCCTGTAAATGTGAAAAAAAATTAAAAAGTACTACATGAAAATTGTTCCTTTTGTTAATTAAGAGTCCTCCTTAAGGGAGCAAACAACTGCAGCATTCAAGGCTGTTATTATTCAAATGAATTGAATGACTGAACAGAGGTGAGGAATCTTTGGTTCTCCAGATGTTTCTGATTTCCACTACCAACAGCCTCAGCCTGCCCAACTGTAAGGGATTATAAAGGATTTGGGAATTATAATAATGATAATTAACACTGTCTTTTGGAAAGACAGCAAGTCTTTGAAAGCTGAAGGGAGTGTTAAAAATGGAAGTCTCTCAGTGAATGAACTCATCAAAGCAAATAACGATGAGGAAGAATGCTATATCATGCTATCAGGCAACCAGCCATAAATGCAAATTATTAGAAAGCTTTAAAAAGTTACTTTCTATACCATAGCTTCCAGCAGCCTTCAGCAAGACTGGCAACAACAGATGAACGTTCTTCTTTATGGTGGCAGGGGAGGGTAGGAGGCATACAGTCCTGAAAATGAAGTGACATTCCAAAGTCTCAACACTGGGTGGGCAGGTAAGATGCACGTGCCTGCAGATGACTGTAAAAATTCACTAGCTGTATTAACTATCCTTAACTTAACCAGAATAAAAAAGTAGGGACCATTGGTTGCTGAAATGTCATTTAAAATAGGTACCAGAGAGGTTTCTTTTTGGAGAGAGTATGTCACTAGAAGCTTTTGGAAGAGTTACATGTCCAGTGGCCCAGTATGCCCCATCACATTGTCAGCAATCACAATGAAATGATAAAGGAGGAGTGTGGGAGAGGAGATACACATGTCTTTGTTGCTGCCTCATCAGTTACTGAATAGAAAGGAGGTATACCGGAAGGGAGTAAAGCTGTCGAGTATGGTGCTGGAGAATAGGAGAGTAAACAGAGAAGGGTGGGGAAGAAGTCTGGAATTTCCCCTATTGACTGGATCAAATCCCAAGTTGCAAGAGACTACAGAGGCCTGTAAAGTTCACTTCAAACCCTTGAAGTCCCTCTCTGAACTTCACTCAAGAGAACTTCAGAAGCATTTCCAATTCTTTAGGATCAAGTTGTAAGTATAGTTTTACAGAATCCATCAAGAAAAGAAAGAAGGTTAGCAACTCCTTACTTAAAACTGATCTAGCTTCCAACCCAGTAAGATGCTTTATGTTTGGTAATTCCTTAGTATACCTTTTATGACTTTTCTTGTAGTATCTACTACAGAGAAAGTAAATCAGGTTTGAGGGATCCTTATTTAACCCAAATAAGCACACATGTGTGCATACAAGTTGACTCTCCACACTGAAGCGGTTGATAAATTACACAATATTCTACCAAGAGTGGGTACTGAGTGCATTTCATATTACACTCACTCACTACTTGGTGGATGTGTACAAGACTTGGGAGTCCATCTGACAGCTGCAAAAGGAGCGGTATGGGTTGACTGAAGAGTGGCAACTGTGACAAAGTAATACATAGGCTGGCTCTAAGAACCAGATGACAGAGCATTTAATTAAACACCCAACTTTACAAGCTCTCAAGCTTTCCAAAACAACTGGAGGATAGTCTTTTTCTTTTTTCATCATTCAAGTACTCCCTAGCAGATTCTCTCAATCTGACACAAAGTAAATTCCAATGCTGGCCTTGAAGCAGTTTTTTAGGCTTAAGAAAAAAAATTTGCTCAGGGACAACAATCTGGTGGCTACTTTCTTTTCTAGCTATATTTTGTGTGCAAAAATAAGTCCATTTCTAACTGCATACACAGCTAATGATTCTGTTTCCTACTAGAAGAAATCAATGGCAGGATATTAAAGGGTAATCCCTTGTGCAGGAATGCAGAGAAAACGCTGGATCCAGAGGTCGTTTTACTGACTTATGGCGACCCTTGTGTGAAGCTATCACAGGGTTTTCTGGGACTGTGTGATGTACCCAAGGTTACTCAGTGAATTCCCATGCCATTTATTGATACTATATGTTGATATGACATCATGTGTACACCAGAATATGTCACGCAAAGTTCAACAGGAGATGTACATTCACCGGGAAGACATGACCTGAGAAACCCCAACTGGATGTGGTTCCTCAATCCAAGTCCACAGAATATTTGAATTAGACCTCTCCCCTCTTGAATTAGACCTCTTGCACTTTACATCAGTGTGGGCAAAGTGTGGCCCTGGGCCCCCACTGTGACATGCAGCCTACTTCCCAAATTTTGGATTGAAAACAGCAATTTGCACCTTCAAGGGGTTTGAATCATCCTTTTTACTATATTTCACTATATTCACTGTCTGTTTATGCTGACAGCTAAGTATCACAGTAATGAATGTTTAAAATGAGTAGGAAAGGCACATAAGAAATGAAGGGAAAATCCCATTAACCATCTGGAATTTCATGAGTGTATAGCTTGTAGAAACCACTGCAAGAATTAAATTTTCCATTCAATATCTAAAAGTATTCCTCCCTCCTCTTTCTTTCATTCTACAAACCATCTCTGGTCACAAAAACTACTCATCCTGAAAACTCAAACAAAATCTTGGTTCTATGTGCTTTGCAAGCCTGTATAAATAGTATTTGCAAATATCAGTAACACAAAATACCGAAATTCACTGAGTCTCTTCAATATGGGCACTCTCACTGGAAGAGGAGATTGCATTTTCCATTCCTGTGTAGTTGCTCTGTTTATACTCAGCTGACTTGTTATTTAATTCCCTTTAGATTGCTTTCTCCTTGGTGTCTGTTTTACCATTGTTTCCATTTGCTCAATGGAAATTCTACAGCAGCAAACACTGACTCCTAAAGCCCATGGCACTATGCTTTTTTAAAAAACCTAACATTAACACATCTTTCATTTTCTTAGCAAGCAGAAGCCAAGAGCATCCCTAAGAACTGCCAAACTGAAGAGATGAATTGTAACAGGAAGGTTTCCAGTAGGTCAGGCTATCATCTTGTGCCTTGATCCATGGTATCAAAGTAGGGAAGTGGGGAAAAAAGTAGTACAGGTAGGGCTACAGAACAGCTCATTCTGAGCAGCTATGACTGAAGGCAGGCCACCTTGAAAAACAATAATCAGCTCAATGGAAGTGCAAAACCTACAAGGCACATGACAATAAAGGGCTGCCTTTTAACTGTTATTGTGTGTATCTGTGCTATTAAGTTGCCTGTTGACTTATCGTGACCCCATGAAATTCATAGGGTTTTCTTAGGCAAGGATTACTCAGAGGTGGTTTTGCCAGTTCCTTCCTCTGAAACGTAGCCTACAACACCTGGTATTTGTTGGTTGTCTCCCATCCAAGTACTAACTAGAGCTGACCCTTCATACCTTCCAAGATCAGATGGGATCTATTGCCTTTAATATTTAGGCCATACTGTGAGTGGGGGAAAGACAATCACCATCACAGATTAAGGAGTTGTCACGTACACAGGAGACCCCAACCCCTCCCGTCTGCTGACTCATGTCTATTACCACCTCACCGGAATCTGGCCATATTTGGAAGGTCACTTGTGATTGGAAGAAACTTTATACTACCTGCCCCTCTGGAGATTTCCTTACATGATCAGAAGTCTCTGGACCTTTACCCTTATATGGTTAGAAGTTTCTGGGCAATTACCTAATATGGGGTGGGTGGCTGCAATGGGTGTGTATAATGTTTACCTGAATACTGTGATTGGTGAAAAATGCTGCAGTGGGTGTGCACCCTGATCACCTGGATCCCAGATTATAAAAGTATGTCCCATCCTTTGTTCAGGGTTCCGAATCTCTATCGGCACCCTGTTATAACAGAATCTTTTTGTATTTTTGTATTCAATAAATCTGACCTCTAGCCTTTGAACCAAGAAACGTCTGGCCCATTTGCCTGTTCCTCAGAAAAAGCTGTCCTTCACCAGGGCAAGAAGGTGACAATACAGCCAAAACCAGAAACTTAAAACTGACAGCAAAAGGACCTTCTGAACGCTTCTCTGGGCAAGTATGATCAAGCCTTGCTTATTAGGATCTTCTTTCTCTTGGAGAACTGAATATGTACTAAAATTATCATATTTCTCCATTAATACTTTCAGGGTCCTGACTCAGCTCTGGATTTGGTCAATGAAATGCAATCCAACTCAATTCAAGGAGGCTATTTTTTCTCTATCCTTATAAAAAAAGTTAAAGCAGAGTATTTGTCACTTCTATTAAGAATTTTATACTAAATTTTATATGTTTTCCCCTTAATGACCATAGCAGAAGATTGGACGGAATCAGCAACCCATTGTGCCACACCAATTGATACAGAACTGTAGGAGTGTGGCAAATCACACCCACTTTTAGTTTAGGATCAAACAACGTAACAGCTATTTACAGAAGAATGGTTCACAAATACCCAACTGCAAAGTGCACTCTTAAAAGGAAAATGATTGAGTTACACTACACAACGGTGTTTTAAAGAGCAACACTTGTTTCAGTTGATCAAACCAAGTCATGTATAAAAGGGGAAAATACCACAAAGATGTGGTAGGAAGAGGGAGAGGAGCACTTATCTCTACATAGAATAAATATTGGAGTTCTTGGGGCCATTTCTTTCAATTAGGTATGGGCTGAGAATGTTTTTGAAAGTAATAGAAAAATGCAATTGCCATATATTAAAAACTACTGTTTTTAATATATGGCAAAACTACATATTAAAAACTACTGTTACTTACTACAGACTAGAAACATTTCTATTCTTAGAAGCCTGACCAAAAAAAAAAAAATGCTTTCTCGAGAGAGCCAACTGAAAAACTATCTAAAATCTTGAGGCCTAAGTGCAATTGTCAGTCTGTACTCAAGAAGAGCCAGTGACTCAATGGAGCTTACATAAGTGTTGCCCTACTAACTTCTCACTGATTCAATGGGCCTAAGCAAATGGGGAAAACATCAGCCAAGAAAGTCCAACAGCATTTGCCATGTGAAAGAGCGTCGTGCAACTGTGAGGAGCAGTCCACACAACACACTCACAATCGCGTGATGCTCCAGGGCCTGGCAGGTGCCGATCGTGTATTATTTCATTTTCGGCTTTGAGCCGAAAATAGTGTGCGATTGCGCATCGCTCCAGGCCCTGCGCGCACTTGCCATGGGTGTGGAGCTCCGGAGCCGTGGCGCTCATGCTTCCTGCCCCAGCACAGCCTAGGAAAATCCCAGGCTACAATGCGGAAGGAAGAGGAGGGGCTCTCGCGCTACCTGCTCATGAGCAGGCAGCAGCTGCGGAGCTGAAGCAACGGGGACACGAGAGCCTCTCACAAGAGGCTGCTCGCGCGATCCCCGCACCCCAGTTCCGCAAAAAGATGAGTTGCGGAAAGGGCCCTAAAAAGAAACATGAACTGAGATGGCTACCTTACTCATGTTGTGCCTGCAGTGGTCCAAGGGAACAATTAAAAACATTATCTTACGTGAAACATGGTCTAGTTCACTGGCAACAGGAAAACATGAATTAATCTCAACAAGTCTCCTACCCCAAAAGAAATCAACAAACCACCATTCCTCAGAACCTGATGAAATAGTTTCTTTAAAGTATTGTCAGTGAGAACAAGTAGAGATTAAGCTGTAGTTTCAGACTGTAGCTTGTTCTTTAACCATATTTTAACCATCCAGTGGTGTCAAGCCTGGACATCACAGGGACCTGTCACTAGTTTAAAACTGGAAGTTTCTGATCTCCTCCTATGCTATCCAAACAGAAGAGGAGAAAATACGGAGTGCCTAAATGTCATTATAGCTCGTTCACATAATGGGAAACCATTTTCCCCACTACATCTGACCCAGGCCATCCTCCTCTTATGTTTCCAACAGTTATGTCTGATATCAAAAAAAGTTACTCAAAATCCACAAATCTGCTCTCTATACTTCTGGGTTTAATTCTGTTTCTATTACTCACTTTCAAGAAGCCACCGAGTTCTTCCTCTGTACTCTTCTAATCCTTCCTGATTCAAAACGGGCTTCTAAGTTTAATGTCATTCACTATTTAACTCAATGCTCTCTTATTCTTCCCCTCAGCCATTAGCAAATCTATTGGGAAAAGACTGTGTAGATCAAAGACTGATCATAGAAGAACCCTACTAATTTCATCTGTCCCACACTTAAGTTTTCCATTTAGCATAACCATTTGTTTTATCACCTCCTCTAACAATCATTATTTCAATTTAAGTGGAAATTTCCTATATTGTTGTATATTAGTCTGTCATTAAACTCCAAATATATTGTGTCAGTTGAGTGTTCTTAGCTCAGGAAACCTCTTGATATGTTCGGCTTGAATTTCCTTTGTTAAACCTCCCTTCAATTAATCTTTCCCTTAACACTGCAGCACTTCATCTGTCACTACAAGTAGCAGACCTAACCCACACAAGCCTGTAGTGCATTTTTCAGATCTGTAGTTTTGGACAAGCTCTACTTGGAACTGAAATCATAATTTCAGCTTCTTCAAAAGGCAATACTTTGATGATCATTCTGAGAATACTGTATTCTAGCTTTTCTTTAATTATCTTGATTTGAATTTAGAATGCATGTGTAACTAACATCTTTAAATAAGCAACTAAATGATGCTACAATGGTTTAAGCAATCAATTCAAGTATTAGCCTTGAGATAACAAAACAAAACCCTTCCAAATCAAGGACCAGGTGTACTGCTACTTCACAAGGTACAAATCACAAAACTCAACCCTTTTAGTATGCAATTTAATCACTATTATTAGATGCCAGTCCTACTAGACTCAATCTCAAGGTCAGGATACAGTTTTAACAATCAATTCATTTTGAAAGTGATGAGTCTGCTCTTTTAGAAGTTAACAGAGTCCAAATATCTTTGCTTTACACAGAAATACAGAGGTATCAAGTGATGAAAGGGAAGGAGTTCCGTTTGGTGAGAATCATAGCTTCTTCTGCAATATTAATGAAGCCGCTTTATACGCCAGAGTCTAAAAGGGATTTTGAATAATGCATTGAAAAGCAATGGCTCTTCAGCAGTCGATTTCTCTTCTCTTCACGCAGACACAGTTAACACATTTTAAAAATAGAAATGTTATCTAGGTTGTGGCGGGGGGACAGGAAGATGAGAGTCCATGTTGATAGGAAACTGTCCAGCAGTCTCTCTTTAGTTAAAGAAGCAAGATGAGAGCAAATCTACAACTATATGGAACTAAAATGGATAAAACTCAAAGACAGAGCAATGACAGTAGGAAAATCACGTAGCGTTGCATAGGGATTTTGCCTTAGCTTTACCAAATTCAAAATCCCTCCCCAGCCAATCTCAGTAATTCAATCATGTTAACCTGAAAAAAGAATTTCATTAGTTGCACTTTCAAACACTAAAAGGTTGAAGTTTAACAACATTTTGAAGAATATATTTAAAAAAAAACAATACTGTCTCTTACTTATAGTTCAAAAGGAAGAACCACAAGAAATAAAAAACTGCTTTAGAAGTGAAGACCACAGGACACATAGTGTGAGGTTTTAGATTAAAGTAGCCTCACTAAACTGGAAGTTTAAGTCTGCCAGTTTTGATATTATATAAAAGTCCCTGCTTTTTCAGAACTTGATGTACAGCTTTCAGAAGCTGAGTATGAGGCAGTAGCCCACATCACATACTAGTAAACAGCATGGTATGTGTTAGGCTTTAAATATTTATATAAACAGCAGTGTGACCTGCTTTCCCTATGACTGACAAGTGAAGATGTTGCTATAATTGGCTTTGGAACAAGTCATCCAGAAGGCAATGTAAGTACTTCCAATCAGGGCTGTCTTATGTGTCTCTCTGACACATAATAATTTTCAAATGCAATAAATTGTTACATATTAATCCAGTGCCTACAGACACAAACTAGACTTTGATTCTTGATCATGTTAAATGATGCAAAAATGAAAACACACTTCCTGCCCAGAAGTGTTTACAACCAAAAGACGCCAATCATAAGACACAAAGAAGCAATGCCAAACAGAAGTGGATGTGCTTAGTTATTACTATAGAAGCAGGATAAGTGGTTAGTGCCTCAGTGTAACAGTTCAGTTGGCACAATGTGATAAGAGGACGGGAACCATGCAAAAGGAAAAAGCTGAAAAGGAAGAAACAGGAGACGAGCAGCAATTAATCAGCATCTTCCCCACAAATCAAATCTTTAAGAAAAAAAACTCTCTGGAGCATTCTTGATGATGCATTGGCATTCTGAACCAAAGAAGATTATTTAGCTTTCCATCTGGTTGCTGTGACTTTAAAGGCTCTTTACCTGGCATTCATTAAACTGCTTTACAATCAGTAGTAAAAATATTATATGTAGTTAGTAATTTGAAGAAGACAAACCTTAAGAAGCAGCAATAATATAGATAAACTACCCACCTATACATGGTTGATAAAAGAGAGGTGGGGATCTAGCTAGAAGTGATGCGGATGCTTCTCCCAGGCCCTCTGGCAATGTTGCCAGTAGTGTTAATATTCCTGTTTCTGTGTATATGCTTTCCTTGTTTTATACAATGTATAAGTAATATGCTTCAAATTACTTCCAGTAAGACAGCAGCTCTGTACGCTTTGATGGCTCAGCCTGACGCTGTTTTATGATATAACGTCACGAAATGCTATAATTGTTTAGAAATTATGCACTTAAGGGGGGAAATGATATAGGTATGAATTAGAAATAATAAAGTAGAAATAAAGTAGAAGCTGGGGGCTTAGGTCAGAGGAACAGAGAAAGATTTAAGAAGGGTAAAAAGGTCACGAGAGCCAATGTATCACGTAGCTAGGATGTTGATCACGTAGCCAGGGTGTTGTTTGTTTATTGGCTGCGGTAATTGCAGATTGTAGATAAGCACTTTCCGGGGTCTGAGTGCGGGGGTAATTAGCTAGTAACAGCATGTGGTATTTGTGACCCCGGAGCGGCGGACCGAGACATGCCTGTGATCTTTGCCTGTGATCTTTGTGTATGCTGTGAACTTTGTCTATAAAAGAGCTGTGAAACTTGAATTCAGGGCTTTTGGTCTTTTGGAGACATCCAGCCAAAAGCCCGCGCGTAATAAATTACTCTTTTTCTTGCTCTGTGGTCTCTGTGTTCTCTGGGCTCCTGCAACAGCAAGAGAAGAGGCCTAGACACATGGGAGATTAAAAGCATCAATTAGAGGCTTTGCGCCAGTCGCATGACTAAGAACATACATCTCTGCTTCATCCTTTGAGTCTGTTTTAAAGCTCCATCTGTACAAATTTGAAATGTATGAAATTACTGCTGATCTCTGTATTTTTCTCCTAAACAAATTACGTACAGCTTTTCCTCCTCAGCACAGTGATTCATTTAACTGAAAAAAAGTATTGCAAGTTTAATTTTTTTAAAAAAAACTGATTTTTTGAAATGTGGTTAAGCACTGTCTGGTCATTATCCCTGTGTGTTTCCTAGCAGCAGCCTATGTATCCCACAAAGGGCCCGTCCAATGAGAGCTCACCTGCCAGATGTTATAAACAAAATACTGTGCTGGGGCGTCATTATAACAGCATTAAGAAACTCTACAATATGGTGGTATAGGATGAATTTTAAGTAAGCCTACTGTTCATCTGCCTCCTCTTAGACTCGAGTCCCCATAGGGCACATGACAGCTACCACAGACCTCTTTAAATACAGAATGTCAATTCTGCATGCAGGCTAGGGCTCTTGCCCAGTGTTCATGATGCATATGCATGATGAATGCCCTCATAACAATAATCATATATTTTTCTCTGACTACATTGAAAAAAACAGAATAGCATCATGAGATAGGATGAGGTTTGCAGATCACATCCTCGCTTGCTTTCATAATGGACATGAAGCCAGAGTTCATCAGATTGGACACAGCAGAGAATTCTAGCTTATTAGAAATCAGGTACTTCATGCTGAATTTAGGGGATGACAAGAGGGGTGAGTCCTGATGCTAGTCCCTAGAATATGGTTTATATAACACTTTGAATTATTGCCTAAACCCAGGCCTAATGAGCTCCAGATATCTACTACCCCCACCAAAAAGTTACTTCTTATGTTGAGAGCTTCATATCACAGGCACAACACAAGCCATTACCTCATTTTTATGCTAAACCTTCAACTATAGCTAGCATCCCTGGCAGGTGGGGTGGCTCTACCATAGAGACTGAATAGGGACTCGATAAGGAACTGGCACAATGGGGCATCTACCAAAGTCTGAGCCCTAACCTACTGTGAACTCTTAAAGCCTCCTGCTCCTACTCCACTGGTTCATGCTGGTTCATCTACACTCTCTGAGGGAACAAGAAGTATCAGAAGCCATGGGCAAGGGTAAGAGGAAGCAGGAGGAGATGCATTCAAATGCTGATCTGTGACATTTCGTGTAGTGACCTCTCTTTCCCTAAAGATGGCAGGTCTGGCTGCACAATTTTATTTTACTTTTACTCTGAACATCCGAAACTTTGCAGAATGAGCAGACTGAAAGACTCCAATACTCCACATCAGAGGTAGGCAAAATCTAGCCCTGGGGCCACATACTGCCCCTAAAGGGTCTTTTTGCAGATCTTCTCTAGGCTTCTCCTTTTTCTGGTCCCCCCAAGGGGTAAACTTCCTGTCCAAAAAGCCTCCAGGAGAAACAATTCACCATTTTAATAGGCTGTAGGATTCCTTGGTGCTGCTTAAACATAAATTGACATCCATTTTTTAAAAAAACAAGACATGGACTTCCGGCTATTCTTTTCAGGTTCTTGTTTCTTCTGGATTTTTGAGAAGTCTGTGTAGCCCCTTGAAAACTGGCTGCTGAAATCACTGCAGTTGCACACCCTTGCTCTACACGAGAAATGAAATAAAATAATTTCACTTCTTATCTTTCTCAGTGCTGAACTGAGTGATTTAAAAAAATGTGGACAAAACCCTCACCCCCACCTCTAAAAAAAAGGACAATCTATCTTTTTTTCTAAAACAAAACTACTCTCCTCTCATGAGATATTGTCAAACCTTACCTTTAAGAGCATCCAAAAGGGAAGCCTCTAGTAGCTGTTGCTCTCCTGCTGAATTGAAATGTATAAACTGTAGAAAGGAAGTCTCATTGCTTCACTTTGGTGCATAAATATGGATGTTTACTGTGTTCAGGGATAATTCCCAAGTTCATTACATTGCAACCCTAAATCCTGATGAACTTTTGGATACATCATATAGTAACAAAAAATTCAAATTCTCATTTTAAAAAAGTTACATACCAAATGAATCCAGACTAATCCAATTCTGTATGTAAAATGCTTTGCTTTAAATAAGAAATAGTAATTAAAGCTTGTACCTAATCAACACTCCTTGGTACCTCCTAGAAAGCACTGTTGCAGTAAGAACTAGGAGGATCTCAGGAGTTTAGCACTCCATAGCACAGAGGTTTGATGTCTCAACATGAAAACTCAACTTTCTTACTATGACTGCTCAATTATCAGGGTTGGTCTCAATCAGAGTTTTAATCACCAGTGAGCATGATTCCATTTCATCTTCATTTTTACTAGAAGCCCATTATTGTCTTAGCATAACTGTAAAACGTATTTAGAGATGTAGGTTTCTTCAGAAAGTAGGTACACTCTAAGCAATTATTCAGAATTGTTTTCCTATTGATTTGCCACTTCAGAAAAAAATGGAATCCTTTGTATTTATATGCAGGCTCCTCCTCCGTATTCTGTTCCACCCCAACTGCCCAAATTCTCTGTTCATTTTCCTTCCCTATCCCTGCATTCAGGAATACAGAGAGAGAGGGAGAGAGAAAGAGAATATTTAACTCTCTCTCTCCTTACTGTGGTCATCGGCGAATTCCTTCCCTTGAACTCAATCTTTGCACTGGGAAGAAATCTCACTGGCTGCTGCTATCTGCATTTTAAAAAACCTGCACATTAAATGCAAAAATACATTTAATGTCACATCTAGCCTAGCCATAAATCTCCAACTGCTACTTAATTCCTATGGAAAAATCTGGTCCATATTTTTTTATGCTAGATTCACATTTCCTTTTCCAGTTTTTCCATTTATTATACTTTCTCAAGATTATTTTGTGGTATTGGAAGATGGAATTGGCTGATCTGCACCACGCAATGTGTGTCATAAATACTACTGTGATTAAAGGATGAAGCAAACGGGATGAAAAGCAGCAAATTCAGCATTTTTGCAACCAAAAGGGCTACAATTTTAACATTATTCAGCTTAATATAAACCACACATACAATCAGAATCATTTCACTGGATAACAATATGTTGAGAGTTGAAGTTTAAGAGTGGATCTAAGTGTTTCCCAATAATAGCTCAGAGCAATAACATTGTATATATTTTACTGCAAATGACATATTGTTCTCAATATCACTGAAATATAAAATGCTCATAAGATAAAATGTATTCCTACCTTTTCTTTTAAATTGTCATTTCTAAATAATAATACAATGATACCAAATACAAGCAAAAATTATTTCTTGGTCCAACTCATGTGAGAAGTTTGTTGTTGAAGTGAATGGCTCATTTACGGAGCGTGCACGTTGTCACCAAAATGACACTTACAACTTCTTCCTTTGTATTCTCACATTTTGCAAAGCTGGTTAATAACAGCCCTTGGGAGGGGGAGCTTTATTGTATTGTCCTGGTAACACCAATATCAATATACAAAGTTGTGTCTATTATCACTCCCATAATCGTAAAACTGTAGAATTGGTAAGAACTCCACAGTCATCTAGACCAAACGCCTCCCCATGCAGGAACCCACAGCGAAAGCATCCCTGACAGCTGTCTATTTATTTATTTATTTGAAATATTTATATTTCATCCCATGTCACACGATCACAAGAAAGTGTACAGAAAAAATCAATTTAAAACAGTTTAGAACAATGTGAATTTTAAATATTGAGGAATAATTGAAAAAGTCTAAATCACATGTAACAATTAAAACACTACATCAAACAGATTAAAAAAGTTTATAATTTGTACAGATTTCGGCAAACCTGTTAGACTCCAGATATACACACACACACACATTCTTTTTTTAGAAAAGGCTTTAATAAGAAGCCATACAGTAAGCTGGCACTGGAAGGAGCCAGCACTGGTACCAAATGGGCCTTCGAGGGGAGGACATTCCACTAGCAATGTGCCATAGCAGAAAAGGTCTTCTTCCATGTCTTCCTACTGTGATTGGGTCCCACTGGTGGGACACAGAGGAGGCCCCCTTCAGAAGAACTCAGTCCCCAAGTAGGTTTATACGGGATGAAGAGCTCTATTAAACGCTGAACTCCCAAGCCATTTAGGGCTTTACATGACAAAACAAGCATCTTGAATTCAGAGTCAAAATATAAGTCAATGCAATTCCTTTAAGACCAGTGTTATGGTTTCTGTGAGAACTACCAGCCAGGAATTTAGCTGCCATATCTTGCATTAGCTGTAGCTTCTGTGTCTTTTTCAAGGACAGCCTCAAGTAGATCAAACTGGAAGAGTTTAATGTCAAAGCAGGAATCACTGTGGGCAGATTATCCTTGTCCAGAAGGCTGTAGCTAGCAAGTCAGCTGAAACTGGCCCTAACCACCCCAAGCCACCAGACCCATCCCACATTCCCCACAGTCATTTTACAAGACTTCCAAAAACCAAGAGCACTGTTTGCCACTGACAACCAGAACCAAATCACGCATATCAAATGATGAGCATGCTACATCATCCAATCTCTGTTTAAAAACCTCCAATAAAGGGGAAGCCTACCACCTTCAAATGTAGTCCAATTTCCTATCAAACAAATTTTATTGTACCATTCTCCTTAATGTTTAGTCAGAATTTCTTTTCTTGAATCCATTGTTTGGATTCTACTCTCTGGAACAGCAAAAAAACAAGCTCACCCCATCTTCCACATAGTAGCCATTTAGATATTTGAAGATAGCTATCATATCACCTCCAACTTCTCTTCTTCAGGCTAAACATACACAGCTGCACATATGTGGCAACCTTTCTTTTCTACCTTCTAATTGGGCTGGTGGGAGGGTGCGGCTGCTTGAGAAGTGGGTGGAAGAGAAAAAAAGATGGATAAATGAATGTAAAGCATTGTGTGCATGTATGTGTAAGAGAGATTGTGTGTGAAAAAGAGAAATAAGTGGGTCTAGCCATGTCTACTTTTGGAGGCTCTGTAATCATTCATTAGGAGAACCATCTTAACAGTAGTAGGTTTTTTATTTCCAACGTGGAACTACTGGCTTCAAGAGGCTGGGACTTTCTTTCAACCCTGGAAGTACTGAAGCAAAGATAGGAAAAACACCTTCAAAGATGCTGTAGATGTATCCTGCATGGCAGGATCAGGTTGAACTAGTGAACTTCAAGACATCTTTCAATTCTAGGATTCTACAAGGGACTCATCCATTCCATCACTAAGGAATCTTCAATAGCGAGACAGATCATATTCTAATACTAATACAGCTAAATTCCCAAAAGCAGTTTCCATCACAATCACAAAATCCACCTGTCATTAAATACTTCTTATAAACTGTATCATAGAACTCAGTTATTAAAATTTGATCTAAAATAAGTATACAAAGTAAACTGGATATTGAATCTGTACTGTGCTTTTTTAAATTCTTTGGTTCTACATAGTCAATAAAGATTGCCCAGAAGTTAACAGTTTGAATTAAAGTGCAAGATAGACATCTAATGCCTGCCACGATAAAAATACAAAAGCAAGAGGAAAAAGGGAAAATGGAAATCAAGCCACTACACAAACACATTTTTCAGATACTAGTGTATGAGTGTTCTAACTCTCTTTGTAGAAGTTCTGAATGAAGATAAGAATGTTTGAATCTTCTCCCCCAAAGATTTTATAGAATGTATAGAAAGCTCACCACCTCTCTTGAGGTCTGCAACACTTCTGTGAGTTCTTTCCTTAGTGCTTCTGTAGAAAGATAATCTTTATCATAAAGAGCCAGTGTGGTTAGTGGTGTGAGCATTGGACTATAACCCTGGAGATCAGGGTTCATTTCCCCGCTCAGCCACGGAAACCCACTGGGTGACCTTGGATGTGTCACATGCTCTCAGCCCCAGAAAACCTGAAGATAGATTTGACTTAGGGTCACCATAAGTCAGAAACCACATAAAGGCACATAACAAAAACATCAATCTTTGTCATAGCCACTCTGAACCCTGAGTAATGAAAAACGATCTAGGGCAACAGTCAGGTGGCTAAGAAAACAGCTGAATCAGACACAAGTCTGCTATACTTAAAAACAAAGACGGTAAAGAGGTCATGCTGAATATGTTACAGATAGCTTTAGTGTGAAGAAACAGATGGGAAGATTAATGTTTCTCAGACAACGCTTCAAGTGAATAAAGTGCAGCTGGAAATAAAAATAGTCATAGGCGAAGAGCAGGGCATTTGGATCTCACATTCCTCTTCTAAGGCAAATAATGTTTGCAGCTAAAAAAACAAACACTTTACAAGCAAAGGCAGACATTCATTTGGTAAACAAATCAGAGAAAGAGTCAGTCCTGAGCACATCCAAACAATACCTAAAATCCAGAGAATAGTTCTTATACATTATGGGAAAATCCAGCATATATGATTTTATTGCCGTCTCCTTCTATAAAATATAACAGAGGAACATGCAAACAACCATGACTGTGTGTAATTTGCTTATTTTTCATGTTTAAGGAAGTTCAATTCCCTGGGGCCAAAATCAGTGATGTATGGAGAGGCTAACAAGACTGATCAAGCCAACTGACCATAACCCCCTCCTTTTGATTCATGTCGGAACCAATGACACTGCCAGGTACAGCTTTCAGCGCATCACAAAGGATTATTAGGTTATGGGTAGGAAACTGAAGGACCTTGGTGTGCAGGTTGTCATTTCGTCTCTCCTCCCTGTGGAAGGACATGGCTCACGAAGCGAGAGAAGAATAGTAGAGGTGAACAATTGGCTCTGCAGATGGTGCTGTTGAGAGTGATTGGATTTTTGGATCACAGTCTCCACTTCCACAAAGTTGGTCTTCTGGCAATGGATGGGCTGTACCTCACAACCATCAGCAGGAACATTTTTGGTAACAGTCTCACAAAGTGGATCAGGAGGTCTTTAAACTGAGTTCGGCTGTTGAAGGAAACAGTATTATAAAGGGCAAGGATTCAGCGAGTGCTGGGAAAAATAGCCCAAATGCTATTTTGTCTATATAGACAGAGCAGGCCAAGTAGTGCTAGAGACCAACAGTGAAAGGAAAAGCAACTTTAGTACAGGACTTCCGGGAAAGGCACATGGTCTTAAGTGTCTCTACACTAATGCACAGAGGATGGGAAATAAGCAAGATGAACTCAAACTCTTAATACAACAAAATCAATATGATTTAATAGGTATCACTGAAACCTGGTGGGATGAGTCTCATGACTGGAATGCAGGAAAAGGAGGGAATAACCTATTTCGCAGAAACAGACCAAAAAAGAAAGGAAGAGGAGTAGCCTTGTATGTCAAGGATGTTTTCACCTGTGAAGAGATCCATGACTTAAATCCAGGAAGCCAGGATGAAAGCATCTGGATAAGAATTAAGGGAGCGAGAAACAATAGGGATGTGATTGTGGGGGCTTGCTACAGTCCTCCAGGCCAGCCTGAGGACTTCTATGATGCCTTCCTGGAGCAGATGACCACACATTCAAAAAGGAGAGATGCAGTAGTAATGGGAGATTTCAACTATCCTGATACATGTTGGCAGTCAAACTCTGCCAAGACCACAAGGTCCAAAAGGTTCCTCACTTGCCTTGCAGACAATTTCATGGTGCAGAAGGTAGAAGAGGTGACAAGGGGATCAACTATTTCAGATCTGACCAACAGGCATGATCTTGTTGATGAGGTGGAAGTCATGGGACCCTTAGGTGGGAGTGACCATGCTCTATTGGAATTTGCCATTCAGTGGGAAGGAGAAGCCAAGTATAGCCAGACACTCATTCTTGACTTTTAAAAAGCTTTTTAAAAAGCTGATTTCTGTAAACTTAAAGAGTTACTTGCCAAAATTCCATGGTCAAGAATACTGAAAGAGAAAAGAGTTCATAACAGATGGGAGATTCTTAAAAATGAAATACTGAAGGCACAATTTAAAACTGTGCCAATAAGGAGGAAAAATGGCAGGTGTCTAAAGAAACCTGAATGGTTGACTAAAGAACTCTCAGCTGAGCTAAATGTTAAATGAAACATGTACAGGAAACAGAAGAATGGTGAAACCACCAAAGAGGAATTCAAGCAAATAGCCAGGATATGTAGGGAGAAGGTCAGAAAAGCTAAAGCACAGAATGAACTCAGGCTTGTCAGAGACATTAAAAACAATGAAAATGTTTTTTTTTAGAAATGTCCACAGAAAAAGTAAAAAGAAGGAAATGAAAGGGTCGCTGCGTGGAGGAGATGGCCAATTACTAATGAGGGGAAGAGAAAACGCAGAACTGTTCAACACCTTCTTTCCCTCCGTTTTCTCCCAAAACGATAGAAGTACTCAATCTGGGGAAGTGGGGAGCAGGTGAGGAAAGAGGGGAAATGCAGCACAGAATAGGTAGAGAAGTAGTACAGGAATACCTGGCTAAACTAGATGAATTCAAGTCTCCAGGACCAGATGAATTACATCCAAGGATATTAAAAGAACTGGCAGAAGTCATTTCAGAATCACTCGCAATAATCTTTGAAAACTCTTGGAGAACAGAAGTCCCAGCAGACTGGAGGAGGGCAAATGTTGTCCCCATCTTCAAAAAGGGGGAAAAAAGAGGACTCAGATAATTATTGCCCGGTCAGCCTGACATCAATATCAGGAAAGATCCTAAAGCAGATCATTAAACAGTCAGTTTGTAATTACTTAGAAAGCAATGTCGTAATCACTAAAAGTCAACATCAATTTCTCAGAAATAAGTCATGCCAGACTAATCTTATCTCTTTTTACGATAGAGTTACAAGTTTGACAGACGAGGGGAATGCTGTGGATGTAACATATCTTGATTTCAGTAAGGCCTTTGACAAAGTTCCCCATGACATTCTTACAAAAATGCTAACAAAATGCGGGCTGGCCAGGGCTACTGTTAGGTGGATGTGTAATTGGTTGACCGACTGAACCCAAAGGGTGCTCACCAATGGCTTCTCTTCTTCCTGGACAGAAGTGACTAGTGGGGTGCCACACAGAGTTCTGTCCTGGGCCCAGTACTATCCAACATCTTCATCAATGACTCGGATGAAGGAAAAGATCAAATTCGCAGATGACACCAAATTGGGAGGGGTTGCTAATACACCAGAGGACAGGGTCAAAATTCAAAATCACCTTAACAGATTGGAGAGCTGGGCTAACAAAATGAATTTCAACAGAGAGAATGTAAGGTCCTGCACTTAGGCAGAAAAAATGAAATGCACAAATATAGGATGGAGGACATGTGGCTGGATAACAGTATGTGTCAAAGGGATCTAGGAGTCTTGATAGATCACAAGCCGAACATGAGTCAGCAGTGTGATGCAGCAATCAGGAAAGCCAATGTGATTCTTGGTTGTGTCAATAGGAGTATGGTGTCTAGATCGAGGGAGGTAATGATACCATTTTATTCTGCTTTGGTTAAAAGTCATGTGGAATACTGTGTCCAGTTCTGAGTACTTCAATTCAAGAAGGATATCAACAAGCTGGAGTGTGTCCAGAGGAGGGCGAGGCTGAGGTTAAGAGGGGACGTGATAACCATGTTTAAATATTTGAAGGGATTTCATGCCAAGGAGGGAGTGGGCTTGTTTTCCACTGCTCCAGAGACTAGAACAAGGAGCAATGGATTCAAGCTGCAGGAAAGGAGATTCCACCTGAACCTCAAGAACTTCCTGATGGTCAGAGCTGTCCGGCAGTGGAATATGCTGCCTCAGAGTGTAGTGGAGTCTCCTTCTTTGGAAGTTTTTAAGCAGAGGCTGGATGGCCATCTGTTGGGAGTGCTTTGATGTATGTTCCTGCATAGCAGGGGGTTGGACTGGATGCCTCTGTGGTCTCTTCCAACTCTACAATTCTATGATTCAACTGTTACTTTGCTTTACTCCTTTTTTGCATAATTTCAGTAAAATAATTAAATGTAAAGCTCTGGTTCATCAAATAAGTAAACTATGCAAATTAGGTAAAGCTTCATGCTTGAATGTGCAATGGTATGAATCTCAGAGGGAAATGAAGCAAGCACACAGATTTTACTCCCAGTTTCTGGCAGGCTTATTTGTTTTGCAAGATCGTCATTCTAGTGCAAGACAGGAAGTAGACAAAAGTATAGTGAACAGGACGTATTAGGAACCAGGAAAACATTCTGGCGATAGTAACAGGCACAATGAAGAATCCAGGTCAGGTAAATGATCCCAGAAATTGAAAAGCACAGAGGAACTAGTCCAAGGAGACTAAACCCTCATACGCTAAGGCCATTTCCACACTACGTTGTTATAGTGCTATTATTCCACTTTCAACACCTTTTGGAATCCTGGGATTTGCAGTTTAGAGAGGGGCATTTAGAATTCTCAGCCAGAGAGCTCTTTTACCTCAGTAAACTACAAACCCCAGAATTCCACAGAATGTTGAAAGTGGAATAATAGCACTATAACAGTCTAGTGCAGAAACGGCCTACGATTTTAAAAACATGTCAGTTTATAAACCACAAAACCCCACAAAAATTCAATATGTTGCAGATTATGGGAAAGTTTATGAAATGTAGACAGTGAGGAAGGGTGACAGGAAGTACATCAACTCATTTGAAATGTGGTACTGAAGAAAAATTCTACAGATACCATAGACTGCCAAAATGACCAGTAACTGGGTTCTAGAATAAATCAAGCTTGAATTCCTCCTTGAAGTCAAAATGACCAAACTAAGGGTACAATACTTTGGTCGCATTATGAGACAACATTACTCATTATAAAAATGATAACCCTTGGTAATGTGAGAGGCAGTAGTAAAAGAAGAGCTTATTACATGAGGATAGATTCAATTAAGGAAGCCATAGCCCTGAGTTTGCAGGACCTAAGCAAGGCTGTTGATCACAGGATGTCTTGGAAGTCTCGCATGCAAAGGATTGTGATTAATTTGAAGCCTGCTTTACAACAACAACACAGGGAAGATGAGGACTGGGGTTCAATTTACTCTTCTTGCAGGGTGGTGTATTTCCTGACTGCAGTGAGAACTCCAGTTCCCCTTGTCCTTGAGGTAAAAATCTAGAGTTTTCCCTGATGGCTTCAGACTACCCACAACCAGAGCATGTCATCTCCGCTTCACTGCATCTTGGCTCATTGAAAATATTTATTTTTAAGGGAAAAAAATCAGGAGACAAAGAGTAAGAAGATGCCACCTCACCACCACTATTGAAATAAATCTTCATCTCTATTGCCCCCCAAACCATTTTGGAAGTCAAATCACAGCTCCCAAAACTGCACAAAAAATCTGAGTGGATCGGGTTACCTCTTGGGGTTATTTTAATCCGCCAGGGAATAGGTATGTGAGAAAGAGGCAGAACAAGTACCACATGATGAAATCAATGGCCAATCTGTCTATCCCTGGGGGAGCGGGAAGGCTGTAGGGACATTTGAGGTGGTCAGGCCTCCATAGCATCCCACCTGTCTATAGCAACAATTCTGAAACCGCACTGAAGTCCACACAGTCTAGCTTTCCTGAAGGCCTCCATTATTCAAGCATGTTGACGTGTCTCAAGAAAATGACATTAGAAAGCAGGTGTTCAGCCTCTTCAGTTCATCCCTCAATGTCTTTTACTGTTCCTGTGTTGTCTCTTTGCACCTTTCGTTGTTACAGTGCAGAACAGAAGGGTCACACCTCCTTGTCACGGTGTCAAGAGGAAAGAGCAGCATCTGTCTATTTCAGTTAGAGGAGTCTTAGTCATTAGAATTCATTTCACAAGCCTGCACATGTTTAGCTTTTTAAGGGTTATCTTTCATATTACCAACTTGTTCACCCGTATTTTCTACACATATGTCATAGTGCAAAGCAATTGTATTTTCAGAATGCAAAAGCTGCTGCCTCTCAAGGTTGAGAGCATATTGATCTTGTGCGGAAAAGATGATCAATACTGTAATAAGAAAATCTGGTCATCCTAGCCTAATTTCCTCTTCTGCTAGCCTTTTAATAATTTTAATGGATTTCAAGTATACACAACCCCTCTTGCTGCATTATAAAGTATGTGGGATTAGAGTGCAATGTGCTTTACATCTGAAACGTTCATTTTAGATGTGTCAGTAACAAGAAATACCATACTGCGATGGAGTGAAATTTATGGTTCTGTGCACACTGGCTGAATTCAAATATCAATTTACATAATTTTCTTCTGGTAAAAGTCACTTTCCATACTTTGCTATCCTCAAATTATATGTAGTGCTAGAACCTACCCTGAGAAGTCATGCTATAAACCAGGACATAAGGATATATTTTTTAAATAGTTCAGTCACACAAAAACCTCAGACAAGCATATAAAGCATCCATCAAGCAGAAACACTTTGGTCATGAGTACTGACACATCCAGTCCAGCTCTTCACAGCATCGCTGACACAATGTCCTTCTACCCCAACCCCTAGCCCCACGTGATTAAAAAACAAAGCTGGTCAGGAGAAAGGGAGTGGCAGCCAGAAATCTGAACTGACATAGTTATTTCCCAAGCACAGAGGCTTTGCACTGCCATTCTACTATACTAAAAGCACAGATCTGTGTTTGTTTATTCAGAAATAGGTGCTACTATGTTCAATCTGGCTTATTCCCCTGTGTGCATGTTCAGGAATTCAGCCTAAGCAATTATCTGACAGAACACCATGTTAATTCTGTCAGTGCAAATGCAGTGGTATCACAGTATCAGGCTGACAGAGGTCTGTGGCCGCAACACAGGGAAGCAATATACATGATATAACCCAGAAAGAAACCATTTCCATGGCATTTCATTAAGCTTGTGTAAATATCATCTGTTCTTTCTAAAACTATAAAATATAAATAGCATATTTCCACAGCAATAATCTCGTGAGATGAGGTGGACAGTTACAAAGGAGGTGGGGGCATTTTCCACCCCTACAACCCCCTCCCTAGGCTGCACCAATGGGTCAGGCCCAACTAGAAGTAACATAATATTACTTCCAGTTTCATTTTCAACTGATTTTTGGTGGATGTGGTGGGGAGGTTTAACTTATAAAGCTATTTGGGGGTCCATGCCTTGCAGTGGTACTGAGCTGCTTTTGCCATTTGTGTGTGTGGGGGGGAGCATAAAAATTGCATTTTTTTTTTAATCAAACTGGGATTCTGAAAGACTTCAAATCAGGAACCCATGGAGAAACCTTCCCAACCATCCCTTAAGGTATTCCTAGCCCAGCCATTCTCTTCTAACTTACTAAGTGACTGCCAGTATATAATGCAAATTAGACAGTAAACTATCCTCTCTCAGGTGGAGTCAGATACAAGCATGATAAAAGAATCAGCAATTCTGGACGCAGTCCTAAACTGGATGCAATTTACTTCTGGATGCCTGCGATTCATAATGCTGTGTAGAAAACTTATTATCTTGTTTCCCTGTACAAAAGATTTAGCAATTAGCTGGCCTTTGAGACTATTCAAACTGAAATGCAAGCTTGCTATGACCAAGAACAGGCAACAAAACGAAAATAAAGGCCAGTAACAGTATTCTTTAAATAAATGTTAAATTGTTTAACTGTACTCCATCCTGATGTTCTCTGACACAGGGTGGGACAGAAATATTTTAATTAATAAATACATTCATTATAGCTATAGGATCGAAAGAAAATGGAATCCAAATTAAAAAGTGATTGTACATGGAAATCCAAATACAGTCATATGTTACATATATCTTATCCTCTTAGGAACACATGCATTCTTAAACCTAAATGAGCAGCCATGGCTATGCCATGGGTGCATGAAGTGATACGACCAGTTGATTTCTAGACTGAGCTGCATGCAGACAGAACCTACAGTGGATTTTGGTGGAATATTTTCCAGCTCATATAACAACCAGATCTGCTACAAGTTTTATTTGAGGACCACAGATATGATACAAATACCTCCCTGAACAATAACAGACAACTATTTAAGTATAGTCATTCTTTCAGTCCTGTTGAATGCATTAAGACTATAAAGGCACTTTGCAAATTAAATAATAAAAACACAAGTTTTACACATTGATTCATACTGCAAGAAACTATAGGCGAATGAGAAATTCCTTGTGCTAGGTATCCACATCACACATGTTCTAAAATGTTCTTGACCTCTAAAACAGGAACATGCCTTACACCAAACATTACATTTTCAGGATGTACAACATGGTATATACATTGAAATAACATTGCAAGCAACCTTGATTTACATGCAAATGTTCTGAGATTAGGCCTGATGCACTTTACTTCTCTAGACTACGCGATCCACACTCTTTATAACCGTAGAACATTCCCTATTCACTGAATAACTCGGAAAACTTTGAACAAGAAAGTAATCTTACCACGCCTCTCTTGCTTAGGCTAGGTTTTAGCAGACCTGTATATTCAGACACATGAAATTTCCCATTATCACACTTGCCACTGTTTAAAAGCCATCTTAGGAGGCACATCAGCCACCAGCTGGGAAAAACAGTCCTTGGAAACAAGCACAAGGAGACAAAACTGCAGAACAAAGGGAAAAATTAGCTTTGTCACTGCTCACCCTCAGAAGAATACTTTTTGAATAAAAAACTGAACATCAAGAATATTCAGCACAACTTTATTAAGGAGTTTTAGCTATAATTGTCTATCTGACTGTCTTACCTCTATCTATCTATCATACTTCCCATATTTTCAAAAGTAGTACCTGACTACATTAGAGGAGCCAAAGCCATATTTCATGCACATCCATTTTGACTTCTTCTGAAATAATCCATCTAATTCAATCACTGCAACAACAACAACAATAAAAAAGCCAAATTAAAGCTCTTATCTTAATAGCTATTAGATTGATCCCATCCATCTAGCGACAACATTAAGAAAAGGTTAAAGGGGACATTGAGAGGAAAAATGCTTGCCCCATATAGTGTATCACTGCTACTACTGGATTTTCTTTTACTATACCCATTTTTATGGTGATGATATATGTACAACCCAGAAAGCCTGCATCCAGGTTTCTCTTTGAAGAGTGGCAAAGAATTGTTCACTCTGTAGAGTCAAAAGGTCCAAAAAGAACCTATTTTAAGAAGGAAAGCAGCACAGCTGTGCTAGCTGATCTTCTCAAAATAATCTGCTGACAGTGTAAAAGCAGAGCTGAGTTGGTGAGCAATAAACTAAAGCGATCAAATGAAAATACCTTTTGAGAGGCACAATGTTGATTCCAATAACCGAATTAGACAATCACAAGAATGATTAATACTATTAATAATTCAAAAACAGACACTGTTATAAGAACAGACTAAATTTACGGTTCAAAGACACAGTTTGTGTCTTGGTGGATGGAACTGGGTCCGCAATTCTATCGCAAGTAGTGTATTAAAATGATTTTTTTAAAATCTAAACACAGTTAGAAGAATATTTGTATTTCAGCTATAGACACACACACACACAAACACAGTTATTGTTCTGAGATTTCTAATGTAAGGTTTTCATGCTTGTAATTAAGAACAATTTACGAAAACAAAACTAACATATAGTTTAAGTTGCAGTTGTGAAACGTATGCTAATAAACAGAGACTTGTTATACTTCTCCTTGTTATACTTCTCCTTCCCAAAAATACAGTAGAAAGAATTTCCATCTCCTATTACCTTCCCTGCCTCCCTTTACCTTTCCTGTTCATTTAGTGAAAAAACAGTATTAAAATCTCAACCTTTGTTTAGATTGAAGACAGACTATCTCTGCAACAATAGGCACTAGACTAGATTAATAAATGTGGTGTCACTGTTGTTTCCATGTTCCAGTATGTGTATGGATTCAGGGAAAGAGCTGATATACTGAAACCATCACCGAGTGATTTTCAGTAAGTACCCATGTATATGCTATACATTACACCAGGAGATCTGACTGGAACCCCTAAGCTGCTGCTAATTTGATATGTTGGTGGCAAAGGGCCATCTCCCATAATCATCTTCCCAATCTAAATAGTCCCCCTTTAAGTTGCACAGAAAAAAATATACTGTAAGCATGACAGAGGCACCTGTATTGTCTCCCACAGAGTAAACAGCAATTGGGGAAAGGTGATCTGAACTGGAAGAACTGCAGAGGAAAAGCATCCTCACTCACTCCAATATCATTGATCAAAGCAGTCCTTCCTCTCAATATACCTACATTTAATTGTTATCACTGAAAAATTAATCACAGGTCACCTAATAACATGCAGTTTAATTTTGACACGTCATTGACTGTATCTAAGACACAATTCTCACAACCCACCTGTGACTGCAAGCCACTTCCCCATAACAAGTACTGACACTACGACTGCAAAGTATCAGAATGTCAGAACCATATTAACAGGTATATAGTTGGCCCTCTACGTTTACTAGAGTTAGGGGCACCAGACTCTCTGAAAAGTGGAAAAATAGCAAATATCAAAATGTATGTGTGTGTCAGATGCACGGTGGGGAGAGCAGACAACCTGGGTCCAGAGCAGGTCAGGGAAAGGAGAGGGGAAAGGGACAGGTGGCATGATGGCCCTATATTTCTTCTCTCTCACCCACCTCCTTTTTTGGATGTGTGTGGGGATATTAGGGGAGGATTTGTAGTGCCGAGAAATCAGGCTGCAACTCATACTTAGGTGGCCAGGCAGCAGCTGGTGAGGAGGAGGAGGTGGAGGGCAACAAGGAAGAGGATCACAGGCAGTTTTTTAAAGGGTTGTGTGGCCTGATTGGAGCTGCTGAGAAGGAGGGTTCCCTGGCAAAAGAAGTCCCTGAGGTTGTGGAGCAAAAGTCAAAGAAACTCACAATCACATCCATGAAAGTCAAACTCACAAATGTGGAGGGCTGACTGTAATGATATCTTGCTTTCTCAGTTGAACATCAACTTGTCAGGAAAGAACACTAGATTCACCTAGCTCACAAGTATTCACTAATAGTGGATATCGAAAAGGCCTCAGGAAGGTTTCTCATCTGCTCTAAAGACACCTCCCCTCATGTTCCCCTTACACTTCACTGCACTGAGCCTACATGACCGACAGTATAATCTTTCCTACTACTGGATAAAGCAAGTGTCAGAGGAACGGTGGAAAACAACAGATGGCTGTATGAGTTAAATTGTTTCCAATGAATAGCATAATTACAACAATTTAAAAACATTAGCATTTTTTAAAACTATCCTATTTTACTGGGAATTTCTTTGTTTTTTTAATCTTAAAGCAAATGTTTACATACCATATCATCGATTATAAATGTGTGTCATGGTTGCTTCTTCTTTGTGAACCCTACAACTCATCAGAAATGATTAAAAGAAAGAATCCTGTAAATCAGTGAAGCTTACCTGTTATCTCCCCTGCGTTCCAGCCATTTCACATGCATCTATCAATCAAATGGTACTAGTGAGACATAAAGAAGCTGCAACTGTATCACACCTGTAATATATCAGTCCATACTAACATTCATGAGCAAGTCTTCTGCCTGAAATCCAGGCACAGAGCATTGTGAACTGTCTTAACTCAATTTTTCTGATTCACCTTGGTCCCTCTTAATTTCAACTATATAAAACTGCTTCACAATTTACATTTCGATGAAACAAAAAACATCTATATTATCACATATGAAATGAAGCACAAGGGCTTATTTTGTGTCAAGTATGTCAGCATTATTCTGATAAAGACTACTCTACCAAAAGGGCTGGTTTGCATACTTTTTTAAAAATTATCCTTGGATTACTATTCATGAGAATTGGTTAGGCAGAAAATAAGATTCTCCGGTCCACCCAGAGAATAAGATTCTCCTTAGCCAGAGAATAAGATTCTCTGATCACCTACAGTAAGTCAACACTTGCAAAGATAATACCATTTCCTAACAACATTTTTAAAGGGAACAATACCAGATGTTTGGTGGGTGTTGGCATTCAAATCATGACAAATAGTGCAAGGATCCCAACTTCTGTACCTCAACTTTACCTAGACAAACCACTTGTAGGTGTAAGAAGAGGGTAACCATGTCTTGTTTCCCATGTAATCCAGTCCGCAAGCAACATAAGCAGAGGTTAATGAAAGGAGAGATCGGAAGAACATGTCACCCAATCCTAAGCATACTTAACTTGGAAGTCAGAATTAAGTGGGACATACTTCCAAGTAAAAATGCTAAGAAAGCAATCTTCACAAGTTTTTAAAACAAAACAACAAAGGAGCTTTATAAAAGCAATGTATGGCACTGGCTGCCACCCTATACTAGAAAAATTATTTGCTGAACAGAGATTAGGAAGAAAACTATTTTATACCTTGTTGCTGCATTTCACATAACACGGTTATTAAAATGATAACCTTCAATAAACTTCCTCCACCCTACCTCCACATAAAATGGCTAGCATGTTTCAGTATATTGTATGGCTGATGTGCAGACTGAGGACTCTAAGAAACACAATGGGACCACTATACTGTATGGTGATTCTGGTGCACCAAAAGATCTTTAATCAGCCAATCACTGTCACAATATGATACACTGTTTATATCTATAATCCGATGAACAACAGGCTAGTTTGGTATGAACATTTCAGCCCCCAGAGGCTATTTAAAAATCAGGGGTCATGTTACTCAAGTCCTTTTTAATGTATCTGGGTCACAAACCATAATAATACCATAGTTGTAATATTGCACTAGCAGAAAGAAGTGGAAGATTCATCCCTCTTGTGACAGAGCAAATCCACACAAAGCTGGACATCAGCTTGAAGAAGAACAAGAAGAGAGATCTAAGACCACCAACCCTTCAAATAATAAAATTGATGCTATGCTTAGAAAAACTGCTTAGCAAAAGCAGCATTTAGTTTGGAAAGTCAGAGATCACAAAGTCTCTTGAAATCAGTACTCAACGATGCAAAAAATGCACAGCCAAATACTTAGCCAATTAAACCAAAGCAAACACTACATAATACATTTATCTGACCTCTTGATTCTAAACTCATTAAGCTGCCAACAAGTCCTACTGGCTTCAGCGGAACTTGCTTCCATATTTAAGATGGAAGCAGAGAGCAGCGAATCCTTAAGCTCCCCTGCTTGGAATGCATCTTGTGTTTCAACTTAACTGTACCGTGAATCAGAGTGTCTGTTTTTATTACTGTGATCGGTAAACAGTGAAAAGGTGTACTTCAGGGCTATCTTCTTGTGAGTTAGCAGTAAGATTTGGACAGCGAGAGGGTAAAACACAAGTCAAAGAGAAAATGTGACATTTCCAAGCATCTTGTTTTGCTAGGCAAAGCTTGCTTTCTAAAGCATATGACATTTGTTCTCTATTTCGCATAACCTTCTCATGCCAGCAACTGCACTGACAACAGCTATAGGGAATGAACAGCACAGCAATAAAAGTCAATCTCACTAAATGCAGATGGTGTTTATCCAAATATAATCCTGGGAGTGGGCAGTGCTTGGGTGGTTAGAAAAGCAGTCTGCAGCTAGTACAAAGCAGACGCCATGGAGATAACAAGCTTCTTTGGAAAGGTCTACTTTAAACACTGCTGTTTATTTTAATATGAATTTTTACGTTAAAAAAAAATCCTTCCTTCAGCGACCTGCCGGCCACACTTCTCAACAGTAATGATGGGCAAAAGAACGCAGAGACAATATAAAGCAGGTCTATGGCTTTAATGTACAGCACTGTGTGTTGTTCATGTATGATGTGCCAAACACGATAGATCTCTTTACTAAGCAAGTCTTTTACAGCGAGTCTCATCTATCTGGGATGAAGGCTGTAATGTAACAAGTCATTTCAGGTGGTCCAAACGCCTTGAAAGCTGTATCTACATGTGCACATAACGTTTTGCAAGCATAAAAAGGGAGCAGCGCTGTGTGAGGCACAAATCCTTCTGGAAAATCCACAAGGAGATACTGTCTATTCACAGATATGATTCCCGACCGCAAAGCCATGGCAGTGCCAACCACCCTCCTCGATAAGAGAACAAACTGATTACGAAGTGTTACTGCAACGCTTCAAGTGCCGTAGATATTGCAAGACCCTGAAATGATGAGGCGGGGGACGGGAATCTATCCGATCGCAGAAAGAAATGCAGGGGGGATGCATGACGCCTGTCCAAGCCTGCAACTTTCTCTCCCGAGCTGCCTCTTTGGGGGGCTATTTTTAAACGGGAGAGCGACAGGGTGAGGGGGGTACAAATCAGGCACACAAGCCTCCTCTCCGCCATTCGCAAGCCAGTCAATGATAAACTAGGTGCAGGAGCCGGGAACGGAGGGAAGCGACGGTTCCTGCTGCAATATCCCCGGGCCAAATAAATAAATAAATAAAGAGGGCAGCCTTTTGCGCAGCAAACATTAACGCCGCATGTCCCCTTTGCGAGGCGCGCCGTCCTCCCCCTCCTCCTCCTCCCCCTCCTCCTCCTGGGCGCCCGCGCAAGAGAGGCACGGACCCTCCCGGCATGGGAGAGCCACCGGCTTCATTGCCGCCGCCGCCCGATCGCCGTCCCCCCCACCCACCCACCCACATAGCCCGGTAGGTCCCCCCAGGGTCGAGGGGCTGCTTCCAATGGGCTGGGGGCCACTCACCCAAAAAACGAAGGAGTAGATGATGAGGAGGGTTTTCAGACACGTTATCACGGGTTTGGTCTCCATTCTCCTCGATGCCATAATACTGAAATCCCGGCTGCTGGCTCTGGGCAGGGGAGGGAGAGCGCGCGAGAGGAGGGGGAGGAGGGGGAGGAGGAGGAGGAGGGAAAGGGAAGGAGGGGGCTCGGAGCTCGGTTCGCGCCTCCACGCAGCGGCTGTCCCTCCGCTGCCGCTGTGGCTGCTCCCACCGCCGGGAGGGCTTTCGCGGCAGCTGCTCGCACAGCTACTGCACCGCACGGAGAGCCGCCTTCGCCGCCACCCGCCCCGCCTCCTACCGCCTCGCCGCCACCACACGCCGCAAACACAGCCCCATTGTGCGGTCACGGCGGCGAAGGAGAAGGCGCCGCCGCCGCCGCCTTCGTCCCCCTACCGCCCTACCTGTCCGGCCGCGGAAGGCAGGGCCGAGGAGGGAAGGAGGGGGAGAGTGGCCATATTTCCCGCTCCCCGTTTTGTTCATGAGAAAGGGGCAGCTGGGGCAGGGGGCAACGGGGGAACGGGCGGGGACGTGGGGGGAGCAATATGCGAGTTTTCGGCTTCGTTGAGGAAGAATACATAGCCGTGGCGCAGTAAAGAGGGCGGCATCTCTTCCTGAGAAGGCATTTGGGCAGGGGTTGAATGCCTCTGAGGGGAGAGGGAGCGATAGCTATTGCTGGCCACCACCGCCACCCCTCCAAGAAACAGGCAAACAGGGCACAGAGAGACCACCCTGCGCTGGGTGTCTGTTAATGAAGATAAAAGGCTTGGCTCATACGACTCGCGGGCCTGTGGTGTGGCTATGAAACGATTGAGACACATGAACCAGCCTACTCCTTCCCCATCTGCGACATACCAGCTTTTCCTTTGGAATTTGCCCCCAGACGGGCAGAATTTTGTGTGCCTGACAGCTTGGTCTGTGGGCTTCAGTGGAGCTCAGCTTCTACAGGCTTTTCGGTCACAAGCAGCTGCCACACCTTGACCGGGCAGTTGGAATAGGGCCTTGCTGGCTGAAGTCTAACAATCACATCTTGCTGAAAAGTCAAGGGTTTAATGTCTAAAATGAGAGGAGATGATGAGGGTTTGAGCCTGCTTGCAAATCACATCTGAGTGAAAACATCATGCCCTTTGTCTTCCCCCTTCAAGAGTGATGTGGTTGCTTAGGGGTGAAGGAGATTAATGCTTTAAACAGGAGAAGGGGATATTTGCTAGCCCTGGTGAGAAAAACAATAAGCAAGTATGGGGATGCTGTAGTGATGAGAGAGGATATGGGCCTGCAATTGTGTCATGGTCATAAAAACAAAACGTGGGCCAGAGAAAAGTATATTTACTGAAGCAGCAGGATGCATTTGTGATGTGCGTTGAACATACTAGGGCTTTTGAGCTGCAACTTTAAACTGCTTATTTCAAATTAGGTCACTTGACACCCCCCCCGGTAGTATTCCAGATGAATAGCCTGAAAATTACTACAAAGTTCAGATAAAACCTGGCTAAAATCAACATTATTGATCTGTGGTTAATGAACTAGTTAATCACCACATGGATCAATTAATGATTTCACTCCTTGCTGTCACTATGGTCTAGTGCAAATGTAAATCAAAACTAAAGTGAGAATCTAAAATCATTTACTTTGGTCAAAAGTAAAGGAGACTGAAACAGCACTTCTGCTTCAACCATAATTCAGAGGTGCAACTTTTCTGAAAAAATATCCACTAAACATGAAATTAGTTTTAAAATCTGAATCCAACATGACAGGTATTTGTGAAGAAATATGTGAAAAATATTTCATCATATGACACAATTAAAAGAATTACACCAAAATGAAAAGTCCAATCTAAAATACAAATATTGGCATACACTCTGTGAATTGATGCAAAACACGTTTGGCTTTTTCATGTTCTGGGTTTTATAAATAACGTGAGCCTAATATTGACATTGAATTTTTGAAGAATACTGGGCCGTGAAAATTAGGGAAGAAAGTGCAAAAAATGGGGTTCCGGTAGATTAAGAAGAAAATAAAAAGAGTGACTAAAGGTGATTTACATAACTTAAAAGGGAATATTTAAGACACCTAAATAGTTAAAAGATTTTCTATATCTAGGTTCAGTCAAGAAATCAGAAAACTAGATTTAGAATACATAAGATTCTCAAATACAAACATACATCATTGAATAGTAAAGTCAGAATAATTCATTTCATAGTATTTCTGATTCCTATGTTGTGATAATGGGGCTTTCCATTATCTAGGCTTAGCAAAGGGAGATACTTCCCTCTTCAGGTAAACCAAGGGTTAATGAGGTCTTGGGATTAGATTACATTTTAGTGTGGGTCAACATCACAGGTCACAGGGTGAGAACTGACCAACCACAAGGGAAAGAGGTGGGCATCTTGGAGATGCTTCGAGATGCTTCCAGGGAGGAAATATAAAACTTCTGGGGGGCCATGTGGCGAGAGAGAGAACAAAGAGACATCCGAGAGATGAGATCTGTGCCAGTCGTAGGCAGGCAGGCATGCCTTGCCTCCTGGCTTCTCTCTTCTAAGAACATCTGTGAGTACTAGAATAAAGTAGTTAGCTGCGTTAGGGCTGGTTATTATTTTGGAGACTGGCTGACCTTAAGAATGTATCTGTACTTTTATATCTGTTTTTGTAACTACTTGTAACTTAAGCGTGCCTGGGAGGGGGGAGCCTCTCAAGTGTGATATTGTCTTGTTTATTTGCATGCCTGATTAAATACTTTCTGTAAAACCTCTGTTTCTCTCCATTCCCACGTCAGCCTTTGGCACATGCTAGATAGGACTGCTCTCACTCGGAGGGAAGGTCCTTAAACACAGGGATTGGTAATCTACTGAACAGTCTCCCACTGTGCTGTTCAGTTAATTCATAATTCAGTGGGTGGTGGCAGCAAGAATTAATAACGCTGAGGGAATTGCCAGCCTTTGCCAAGGATGAGAGTCAACCTTGGGGGGCTGGTATGAACCCCAGTTTAACGCTGGAATCCCCATTCCAGTATGACATATGTATGGTTGTGAAAGTGGGACAGTGAAGAAAGCTGACAGGAAGGAAATCAACTCATTTGAAATGTGATGCTGGAATAGTGTCTAGGATACAATGGACCACCAAAAACTAAATGGGTCCAAGAGCAAATCAATCCTGAACTCTCAGTAGAAGCCAAAATGACTGACTGAGGCTATCATACTCACAATGTCTCATGAGATGACTCATTGTAAAATACTATAATGCTAAGTAGAGTAAAAGGCAATAGTAGGAAAAGAGGAAGGCCGCATGATAGCTGGATTAGTTCAAACAAGTCATGCCTCCGAGTTTGCAAGTTATGCCTCTGAGTAGGGCTGTGGATGTCCAGTGCTCTTGGAGCTCAGAGAGTCACCACAAGTCAAAGCTGACATTAGCAAATAACAGCAACAATGGCCACATATAATTGCTTTTTCTGTCAACAGTATAATTAAAGAGGAAATGGGGAAAGTGCCTTTGTGGAAAGTTTGAGTTAGTATGTAGCTGAGTACTCCTGGGTTTTCCCATCACAGAACTAACATTGTTGTAACATTATCCTCTATGGACAATTAGTAATCAACGTGGTCTCTATGGGTATAAGATACTAATTGTCCCTTATAAGATTCCACTAGGAAGTGGGCTAGACTTGTAGAACATGGAAGATTCTGTGTAAATCAATTAGCAGTATAGTGTACTCCTCTGATGTCAGCAACTTTGTTCTAAACTTACTTTGTTCCTCATACATAATAGATTGTTATCTCATTCTCATTCCCACTTTTTATGGGCTGTTGACAGATTTTAAACTTTCTCATTGCATTATTCTGGTAGCACGGAATCTACAATAGTGGGTCCCAAATGTGGGTCTTCTTGGTGTTTTGGACTTCATCTCCCAGAAGCCCCAGCCAACTTGGACAACAGTAAGGAACTCTAGGAGCTGAAGTCCAAAACATCTGGAGGACCAAGTTTTGGGAACCACTATCCTACAATGTGGCTCCTTCTTTGCAGAAAGATAATTTAAGAATTTCAGTCATGCTCCTAAGTGTTCCTAACTTCTGCTTTTTGTGCTGGGTTGACACATTATTTACTACCACTAGGGCTCTTCACACTTGGCCTGAAGTCTCTTCTACTAGCCTGGTAATGTAGTAAAAGGGGGAAAGGACTCACGTGTTCTCACAATTAAGGTAGAAAAGGGCTATAAATAGTAGGCACTTGAAATTTCCTGAGATTTTGCAGGCTAAGCAAAGGGGCTTTCTCAAATTATTCTTCCCACAAGTAGCAATGGCATAGTATATGGAATGCTAAGGATCAATTCTCCAGCCAAACTCACAGTGAAACAATATCTAGTGGTGCCAAATGTACAACATCGTTGGATGCAGTCTAGTCTTACTAAGTCCTCCTAGCAGCTATGGGCAATGCAGACTTTTCACTACACTGTTTGTGCCTTGGATCCTGTTAGCAACAGGTGCATATATAACTTTTGAGTTGTGGTACGTGGAGGAGTTCTACAACTCCATCTGCATGACTCCTTCCCCATTGTTTTGTGGTTGACAGTGACGTATCTAGCTTCAACAGCACCTAGGGCAAGTGTGGAAGTTGCACCTCTAGGTACTGCTTCTCTCCCCGCCACTGCCCCAAACCGAGGAAGACCCTGGCAAGGGTGGCGGCAGGCCAGGCCCAGGTGAAGGGGTTGCCTGTCCCACTACCACCACCACCACCACCCTTGGCCAAGGAAGAGCCTGGCAAGGGCAGTGGTGAGCCAGACCCAGGTGGAGGGGCTGCCTCCCCCACCACCCCAGGCGAAGGAAGACTCCAGTGAGGGCAGCAGCAGCCCAGGCCAGGGTGGAGGAGCTGCCTCTCCCACCACTTGCCGCCCCAGACCGAGGAAGACCCTGGGTGAGGGTGGCAGTGGGCCAGGCTCATTTGGAGGGGCTACCTCTCCTGCTACCACTGCCGCCACTCCAGGCTAGGAACAACGCTGGCAAGGGCAGCAACAATGGTGGGGAACACTGCTGCTTTTAGGGTACACTGCTGGGTTGGCTGTTCCAAGCAATGGGCCTAGGGGGCACATACCCCATTTGCCCCACCGTAGATACACCTCTGCTGGTTGAATGCCCCTCTACAGACATTCAAGTGGTCAGAGGAAGACAAGAGAAAGATGAGGGCCTGCCAGACAGCCACCTGGTTCTGTTTCTCTCATCTTGGGAAGAAAACAGGATATAAATTCAATAAACAAATAAAAATAAAATATAATCTGCCCTCAGGAAGAAAAAGGCATACTCCTGGACCTCCCCTGGGTCCTCTAGAAGTCCAGGAAGATGTTTTCTTCGTGCTACTGTTGGCTGCAGGAATGAAGCTGGCCATTTGTGTGGCTGACCCTCCCCTTCTCTCCATCTTCGTCAGGCCACTGAATAGCTATGGAGGAGGTGCCCAGCCAGAAAGCAGGTAAGTCATGCGTGGTAAGGGGAGAAGACATGCAACTGACAAAACTTTATGATCCACCAGCATGATGAAGGATCTCACAACTCTTTGTTTATAAAACCAAAATAATGACATTCCATCTCTTTATATATTACCCTGAAATATGGAGAGGAGGAGTGCTGAACGAAAATCAGTTATTGTAGCAACACTAACATTTGGTCCTAAGCAATACAACATACTCATAGTGGCAATCTATTATGTAAAATTCAGGCAGGAGAAGACCTTATATGATTGGCTGGCTGTGAAGATTCTATGGAATCCTGGGATTGGCATTTCAGGGCGGGGCCTTTGGAATTCTCAGCCAGAGAGCTCAGGCCAGATGCTATGCAGCAAAAGGAGAGCAGCATATTCCCTCAGGAACCCAAACTCTGTATGTTAATAACTCTGAATACAGATTGGATTGTAGAATATGATGAAAAGTTACACATACTGGACAAGACAGATTGGGGAATTAGAGACACAGGATTTCAAATCTGCATATTTCAACCACATCAAATTCCTAAGGTAAGGTAATTTCTAACAAGAATTAACTATGAGAAAATAAAATCATGGGCAACGCTGGGTAAATACACTAATTCACTATAAAAAGATTTTTATCTTTCTTGTGCACCAAAGGCATTAAGAAAAAGAGAGAGATTACTCTACTCCTTGCTTAGTACTCCCAAGTCCAACTGGCCTAAAAAGATTAGATATTAGTGACTTGAAGTTTATCTGACAGGAGTTTAATATATTTTGAGATGGAATTCTTCAATTCTTTCAAAATTCTAGGACACATAGGAACACTGGCAAGGCTTCTATGTCTTTTACTGCTGTCTGATATGCATAAATTTAGCAGATGAATCTCTTGGCATGCAGATGAGAAATGCTTTGCATGTGAAATCCCTATAGGTTATGCACAGGAGGCATGCCAGAATAAAGTTTTCAACCCTGCTGAATTCAACATTGTGATTGTCCTGCATCATGAACCGTAAGGACAAACTTGTATAAATCTCAGGAGGGAAAAAAAAAGACCTGCAGCAAGAGTTTAATTCATGATGTTCAGAAATAATGTTTTTATAACAATTCTATGCCAAAAGGCATGTATGAAGCTACTGTCAAACAGCTTATTAATGTACACTTAGGATATATCTTCATGTCTCATTTAATAGGCATCTTCTTCAAACGTCCCCACCCCATCTCTTTAGAATGATGGACTGAGGGGGGTTTGCCATTTGTCTGCTAATCTGTATCTGTTTGAAGGTCCCTTTTATCATTCTAGTTGCCTGGGCTTCCATCTTTTGAATTAAAGTGAAGTCCAGACAAGCAGAATTAGCAGCAGCACTCCACTTAAGCATCCTTAAGTACTGGAGTCTCAAGATACATATGTGGGAGAATGATCAGATTCTCTGTTATTCTTTTTAAGATTTCATGGTATGCAGTAATAGATATACAAACATACATATTCTCCTTAGGAAGAAACATAGACTTTTCATTGTCTAATTGCATTACTTTCATTACATTTTATTGCTCATAAAGCATCATACATTCATTACATTATAGTATATGGCAAGTAACATGTTACACTTTCATAAGGACTGATCTGTGTATCTTCTGCTCTCTGCTCTTCTGCTTCTGAGAAGGTTGAGAGGGGACATGATAGCCATGTTTAAGTATTTGAAGGGATGTCATGTCGAGGAGGGAGTGGGCTTGTTTCTCCTGCTCTTGAGACCAGGACAAGGAACAATGGATACAAGCTGCAGGAAGGGAGATTCCACCTGAACCTCAGGAAGAATTTCCTGACGGTCAGGGCTGTCCAGCAGTGGAATGTGCTGCCACGGAGTGTGGTGGAGTCTCCTTCGTTGGAGGTTTTTAAGCGGAGGCTGGATGGCCACTTGTCGGGAGTGCTTTGAGGGTTTTCCTGCATGGCAGGAGGTTGGACTGGATGGCCCTTGTGGTCTCTTCCAACTCTACATTTCTATGATTCTTCAGCAGGCATCTCTATATTTACACATTAGCATCTTAAATATTATCGGGATGATCTAACTCATATACCGTCTGCAGAGGAAACACACAGGCATCCAAGGGAGATAATGCCTGAGCATTGCTATACCTGGTGGCATCCATTACAATCATAATGAAAAAACAGCTATTTAGCATAGCTGTTACCAGTCCACACATTCTACAGATTTGATATGGTCTAATTGCCAAAATATAATTTAATTTTGCAAATACACATTAATTGGCATTAATATAATGTGAACCCTGATGTGACTGTAAGGCCAAGCTGGGCAAAGAAAAAATACTGGCTGAACATGTGTGGTGCAAAATAGGTCAGAGATCCCCTCTAGGTGAGCCAAAGTCATTGTCAGGACAGTCATTGGGCATTTGAGAGATAATAGACTTAAAATGAAACTGTAATGTCTCTGCAGCCACACAATAGCTGTCAAGGTCAGAGACCCAGGCAGCAAGCCAGCCCGGAGAAGTGAGAGGGAGAGATAGCAGAGTCCCACCAGGAGGAGTCAAAGCAAGCAATTACTCATAGGGAGTCCATTTACCTATGCCTGAGTGACAAGCAAAAGCCATAGTCAGAGTCCAAAATTCAGGAGTCAGAAGCCAAGAGATCAATCCAAGGTATCAGGAGCCGGGTGCTGGAAGCAAGGAACAGGCAAGGAGAGGACTTGTAGAAAGTTTGCCACAAGCAAAGGAAAGCTTCCAGGCAGGCAGTTATATAGCCCAGGCACAGGTATGGCCAGTCACCGCTTCTTGAACTTGATCAAGGAAGCCTCCCTTTGCTCAGCTCTCTTGAGTCTCTGCCTTGTTTGTGAGCTGATTGACGCAGGCTCGAGGGCATCCTCAGGATCACAGCTGAATCCCTGTTGCCCTAAAGGAGCAGGCAGAGGAACGTCCGAGCCTGCTTGGTCCATGGCAGCAGGGGGAGCTCTTGAGCTGCAGGACTCATCTCCAGCCAGAGCCACAGGGACCAACAGTTGCTGCTCATCATCTCCACCCTGAGCAACAGGGACCAACAGCTGCTGCTCGTCATCAGCAGCTATGACAGGGGCTTCAGTTATCACACTAGCAATGGAAAGTTCCCACCAGATCACTGATTGTTTCAACCCTTTCTCCTGGCACCTCAATGCTCATGTGCATTGTTCCTTTACCTGTCCATCATTACAGAGCTATTACAACACACATTAATTCTTTCTCACCTAAAACTAAGACCATTAACTCCATCTGGACCCCATTGTCCATGTTGCAATCTCCACTGTTTGCTCAGCCAGAGAGCCATTTACACTCCTGCCCTCCAGGCAGATTTTGGGTACAAAAACTGTTTTGGGCAGTCAGATGCAGTCTCTCACTTGCTGAATGCCACACTGTCACTTTGATTCCCGAACAAATACTGTCCTTAGGCGCAAGTCTAAGCTACATCGCTGCTTTCTTCGCTGCTTTCTGGACTGATAATTATCACCTGAAAAACCCTGGAACTCAACTATCAACCTTTCTTCCCTTTTCCTTCGAGTAGCTCTTGTGCGAGTGAGTGAGTGCTTGGATCTTCTACGTGTGTGATTCAACTTTTCAATAAAATACATTTTAGCTTATTTTGGAATCTCTGGCTGATTCTTTCTGGCAGAGAAACAGTAAACATTGGTGAAAGATTTTGTTAGGTTGCCCCCCTCTCTCAGGCATCCTTATTAAGGTAATTAATGCCCCATTGTCACATAGAGGTGTTGGCATCACGGGTGGACCCCTGGCTTACTGGTGTTTTGGGGTAACATAGCCTAGATCTTACTAGCATTGTCTGGGCTTCTACCAGCTAGGAAATGTGTTGCCAGCATGAAAGCTGTCATGGACAGCAGTCTTTATATGTAGGAGGCAAACTCTTGGTTTTCCTACTTTCTATCTCTTCTCAGACTCTTTTATATCTTTGCTAGTCCATTCAGCTGACAGATCTTATCAAAGCAGATGAGAGATGTTCACAGGTCCCAACAATTATGCCCCTCCAATCAATACAGTGATCTTAGAGGTGACATAACACACTGGGATCTCTTGGGTTTTGGCTGCCTTCCATGCTATGGCATCAGACAATAATCTTTTAACAGGACACCTGTTTTGGATTCATTATAAGTCAATTCACTCTTCATGTTTTCTCAATAGTGTATAGTTGATTATACTTAGGTTGACTTTATGCCCAGAACTAGTAGTGCTCTCAGTGACATACACACATTCCATAATATGTAAAGTTTTTTGCTTTATAGTTTATGTTTTATAAACACACTATTTATATGTCTGGGTCTTAACTTTCACAAACTATAACCCAAATTAGCACCCAGCCTGTATCACTCTCTTCCCAAGGAACTCTAGGAATAGTTTTGTGTGAGAAAGAGCTAACAGTCTTAACAGAAATGTCAGTGCCCTTATCTATATTTACCAGGATTCTACGGGGAACTGTAGGAAACTAAATATGCATTAGTCATGTAGATATATAGTTTCTGAAATATTTCTGTTCTGGTCATGCCTACAAAACAACTTCATGTTCTTCTACGTGATTTTAGCTAAAATTAGATTTTCTTCATCTGGAAAACATGCAGCTTGGAGTCAAGCCTGACCTCAGTTTAAATGTCATAGAGACAAGAGAGGATGAATATGGATTCCACTTTCATACTCACTAGAGAAATGGGATCCATATCTGTGACAATTTCCTACATGGAATCTGCAAGAAGAAAAATCATTGCCCACTTCATCACATACACTACCCTTTACACTAGCAAATTATGTATTCTAAAAGAGGAGTATGGGACAATGTATGTGAATTGGTTAGAGGCTCTTAGAGAAGATTAGTGTGATGTCCTCAACTCAGAAATCAAAGTGTTTGAAAGATAAGAACTCAAAAGCTTAAGATGACTATACACAATACCCCACAACTGTGGGAAACCCAACTACACATGATTCCTAACATGTGACTGGGAAATGAATCCCATTAGTCTCCAGGAAATGTATAATTCATGTTACTGAAGTGTACAAAGCTGCAAATGGGTCATCACCTAAGTAATGGAAAAGAAAAATATCAAACGGGAATGTTATAGGAGAATGAAAATGGCAGTAGAATATACAATGTGGCAAGAGAGAAGAAAAAAAGAGTTGATATGGACAGTGGTGGCTTTTGGCTCCCATGTCAGTGGAGTGATGAATTTATTCTGGGTTCTAGTGTGTACTTTAAATGATCTAACCAAAGCAGTGAACCTATTTTGTGTGTAAATTCAGCACCTTGGATAACACATTTACAATTTGGCCTAAAATCAAATTTACCAGCTTTCTGATATGAAAACTACCACTGGTAGGAGAATGGAAAGCTGGATATTCTCAGTTGGTATATAGTGTGAAAATGATAGATGTAAACAGCTTTGGGGTGAAGTGAGAGTGAAAAAAAAGATGTAAAAGGCCAATCCTATGAATCTGGAGTAGTGTGGGCCCATGTAGTCAACATGAAACTCTTGGAGTTTAGATGGAAATCTTAGCATATTCTTTGGAACAGTATCAAGTATACATGTACTGATTTTGGAACAGCTTCAGGAATATTCAGACAATCTTATTTAGATGTTCTGTGAGACAGAAATTACAGTATAGTTGACAGTAATAAAAAAAAGATCAGAAACTGCAAGCTGAGGTTGTACTGACATGAAAGAGCAACTATTTCTCATAATTTCAGTCATTAAAACACCACTACATCAAGTTCTGTTACAACACCTTGTCATTGGAGGCACAGAATTTATTGATGGCGAACAAGGTGTCTACTTGCTCAATTTAGTTTTGACATAATCCATTTGCTGCATTCCAGACTGAGAGGACCAAGACACTTAAGTACAACTTGGAAGTAACTTGAAAGTAACTTTACAGGGATGGATCAAAAGAGAGTTAGGTTTCAGTACACAGCAATGTATGCATTTGGTCCTTATTACAAGACAACGGTGTCAAGTACCCATGATCCCCAGCAAAATCCTGCCCTGCATACCAGATGGCATGCATTTTCCTTCAAAGTATCCAGGGGTAAGCAGAACTAAAGGGAAAAAACAATGTTCCATGTTAGGGAAACAAAAGTGTTGAAAATGAAAACCTATTAGACTGAGATTAATGTATATGGTAGGGGGAATTACAAAGGTGGCCTAAATCTTTTACTTACTGAGTATTTAACAACCTCAGGAAGGATCAGAGGAAACAAAGATAATAAAGGAATGAGTAGCTCACAGAGAAGGAATGCCCTAAATCCTTTTTAGAACATTAGTGAGGAGCTGCATGATATAGACAGGATGAGAGGTAGTCAGAGAAGTATGGAAGAGAACAGGAAGACCTAAGTGGGACTTGCAGCAATATATTGCAGTGCAGTGTGGACTGTCCTGGCCAAGGTGCCATACAGCCACCCATCTCACCCTCTTCCAGGATACTCCTTCCCATTTCCTCTCTCCCAGTTCTGAGCCCCCTACAAAAGTCAGTATCTTCATGGCTCTGAGAAAGGGTGTAGTAAGCACTCGACTGTTTAGGGTCAAGTGAGTTACCTCTTCAACTTTTTTTCCCCTCTAAAGTTTCTTGTATACTTCTACAAAACCTTGGAGTTCCCTTGAGTCTATTGTTATCTCTCTCTCTTGTGTGTAAATGATGCCATTTTGGCTACTAAAGGGCTCATAAGCTGCGAGTGATGTTACTGTTGTGTGCTTTCAAGTCATTTCCAACTTATTCAACCTTAAGGCAAAACTATCACCAGGTTTTCTAGGGCTGAAAGTGTGTGATGCACCAAGGTCACCTAGTAGGTTTCCAAGGCTGAGCAGGAAATTGAACCATGGACCATTTACTCACGAGACTGTTGTAGCACTATTATTTCACTTTCAACATCCTATGGCATCCTGCGGTTTGCAGTTTCAGGAGGAGCCAGCTGGCCCCTCCCGAAACTGCAAACCCCAGGATGCCATAGGATGTCGAAAGTGAAATAATAGCGCTATAACAGTCTCGTGCGGAAATCGCTCAGATTTCCATGGTCATAATCCAGTGCTCAAACCACTGCGTTGCACTGGCTAAATGATGTTACTACTAGAGTATAAATAGGGTCAACGATCTTTCAGTTGCTTATAAGGTGCTGCCAGCAGAGAGAGAAGCCTGTCAAAATATACTCTGAAGGTTGTTTTTTTTTTTTATCTCTTGCTCTTTAGTTGGTCTTCTGTGGTAAAGGAAAAAATTAAAGAAATAGTAGGAAAATATGGGAAGGTTCTAAATGGAAGTTGATGACATCTGGATCCTCTGTAAACTTCCATTAAGGAAGCAAAGCAATTGCACAATAAAGGCTTTCTTTGGAAGCCCCCTAAGACACAGGTTTTAGTGCTTTGCAAGCTCAGTCCCTTGAAAGACTATTTAGGATTTTACCCTTTATTACTTAAATGTACAGCAATCATCCATCAGTTTGACAGAGGTTCTCTCATCTGTTGATTTGTTGATAGCAGTTCTCTCATTTGTTGATACTACAAAAGTATCTAGTGCGACTGTCTTTGATCTATTCAGCCTTTCATCACAATGTACATGCTAAGCAGCTCATCTATGCTAAGATGTTTGTGCTCCTGCCTAATAACTGTTAGTTAATTCCAGTGAAGTTAATGATCATTTCCATTCCCTCTCACCTTATTAATTACATTAATTACATCCACTCACTCTCATCATTTGTATAAATATCTGCCAAATGAGGGAGCACTCCACACATTTGATAGAAAAGCTTATATGAAGTAAAACTTATTAGCATTTAAGGGTAGATATTTCTGGGTAGACAAAGGTAGTGTTGCTTTTGCTGTGAAAGATTCACACAACTATCCCCTGAAAAACTTTGAAAAGTATTCCTTTGTGTAAGCAAAATAAATATTTCAGAGTAGGTGCCAATTCAATATGGCAAATGTGTTTCCCTTGCTAACAAGTCTTTGTATTACTCCTCAATGTAAACCCTTTCTGCATCCTCACTCTTGTAGCTGCTGTTTTTGTTTCCCTGATGATATATTGTTGCAGGAAATGGTGTTAATAATAAATACAGATATATAAATCTGTTATCACATTTAACTCAGCATGATATTTACGTGTGGAAACAGTGCAAATATCTATACCATACCTCCAACATAAATAAATGCAGAATTAGTCCATCTTTATTATTGTTTGGATCCATTTCCCCAAAAACTGAAAATTCACATCAAGAAACTACCTTAATAAAGTTTTCCTACCCTTTCCATTTACCTTTTTCATCTCTCCCATCCTCCTGGAAGATGTTTGCTGCTTGTGTCCTGCCTCCTTCACTTATGTCCCTAACTGACCCTACCTACATTCTTCCCTTTCCCTGAACTTACCTCATGTCTCTGCAGTGCTTCCTTCTCTTGTTTTTTTGCACTCTGATACTATATCTTCTACCCCCTTTCTTCCTGCCTGCATTTTGTGACACCATCTCACTCCTTTACACCTGGCCTGTCCTTATGCTAGGGATGGGAAAAAATATTCAAAATTATTCCAAAAATCTTAGCATCTTTGTGGGGGGGGGTGTTGACAAACCCTGATGAGAAAAAGCCTGGGTTGATGAGACTCTTCACAGGGTGGAACTTACTCTGCACTGAATTGACACATGGTGTTTTGTATAGAAAACAGGATTTTCTGACCAGGAAACACCGTAGGGGGGAAGGGGCAGAAAACTCTGTTTCTCGTGCAGAAAAGGCTGTTTTATATGCAGAACAACCACATGAGAATATTACACAGAATAGCCTCCAAACTGCAAATAGGTTTGAAAACTGCATGGTTTTTTAACAATTGGTGAAATTACTCATTGCTTCCTCTGAGAAGAAAATTAGTGAAGAATTTCCTCACTGTCTTATGCCTACCTCTCTCTCACTCCTTGTATCCTGCCTCTGCAGGTTTTGGGAGCTCCTGTCAGGCAATTTTGAATTATTTAAAATTAATGATCCCCTCATTTATAAATGAATACAATTACATGCCAGGAACATCCAAACTGATAGACACAGAATCAGTCAAGTACAGTGTAAAAACGATGACAAATGGTGATATTGTTAAACTGTTACCAGTGTGAGTTATGTCTCTTGACAGAAAAAAATGCTATCCAGATTATGTTTTATTTTAAATATATTCACATGATCAACACTCAGAGGTTGCTGTTGGCTGCTGTATGTTATTGTAGTTCTTGTTGTTTTTCAAACAGGTAACATTTGTGTTATCATGGAGAACTCAGTGGCAGTTCCTAACACCACCAGCAACATTTGAGAATATATGGGACTGGAGAATGCACTTGGACAACCCTTGCTAGTTGAATAGACAGGCAATACAGAGGAGATGATGTGGACATTATCTTGGTGGAAAGTGAACATCCAGCTTAGTGAAATTGCAGCTGGCCTGTTTTCAGCTAGCTGGAAAAGTGGTCTCTATGCAAGGTCACACAACACACAACTATGGAGAAAGATCAATCTGTACGGGTAAGGATCAGGATGCACTTAATGAATCCATTGCACGCTATATAGCATAACCATAAAGATCCATGATGAATCTCATTCCTGAATTATAATTTGTGGATTCCTGTAACATGAGGTGGAGTTGTATATTATCAAGTTCCACTTACAGTACAGAGATGAAGAAAAGATTTTTAAAAAAATATTAAAGTTCTGGCATAAATTTGTATTAAAAATGATTGACAGATACAATCTTGTTTTATTTTCAAAAGAACAATAGCAGCCATGAATTTTTCCATCAAACAGCAGAAAGCAAGTTATACTTCACAAACAGATTGCTGCAGACTGCTGGAGACTAATCCGGACAATCTACCTCACAGCTCACAGTGTAAAATATAATACTGTGCTTTGATAAAGTCAATGTTTCCAGTGTAACCTTTGCATTCCTTTTGTGTTTTGGGTACCATGGTATTGGCTATAGGCACTATGAGAATGTTTGGGTTGCACAAATGCATAAGGCCGATATCCCTGAGCTATTTATACAGGATAAAGTATTGCATTCACTTTTTAAAAGACATCCTGCCAAACCAGTCATATTTAAGCTGTTGTTCAGCTTAGCATTTTAAATGGCTTCTAGTTATAATACTGGTAGCAGTTCCTCAGAAGACTCAAAAGCCATTTAAACATCTTTTATTCAGACTACAGAAATAGAAATGCTCTGCAGCAGCAATCAATAAACTTTATTTTACCCCCCCCCCTTTGTTTGTTGCAACCTCCATTTCTGACATCTCTGAACTGGTAACAGATGCACAGTTCACATATGGCACCATAAAGCTTTGGAGGGAGTCAGTCAGCCACATGTGAGTGAAGTGCCATCTTTGACAGCAGTTCTCTGCATAAGTTTATTCTCTAAGACCTTTGGTGACTATCTTGTTCTGCCTATATGACTCAGAAGCTTGATTGCTGAATCATATGGAGGATGACATCAGTAGCCAAAGACTAAAAAAAGACTATGCCGTCACAATGACAGCAATTAAAAGCATTTAATTTGCTGATGCCAATGCACAGACAGGTGCTGGGAAAAGATACATTCCTAGTTAAATCTTTTTGCTTCTGAAGCAGGTAAAACGTCAAGTGAAACATCAGGAGCAAATACTAATAGAACACAGCCTCAAAGCCCAGAAAACCCACAACTTTTTTGCTTCTGTTGCTTTTTTCCCCCCTGCATGTCCAATCTGTCTGCAAATGGTCATAATTTTTCAAAGGAAGCCTTCTATATTCATAAATCAGTGGTGAATAAGCTGGGGAGCTGTAATCACATCTCTGCTTTTTGCATATCCACCATGTATCTCTATGTGTTGACAAACATGTCTGTGGTGGAGCCTTCTTATTTGAGTAAATAAATGTGCCAGAATTAGTACTACCCACATGGGATTATGAATATTGGCCTGTTCTGAGAATTAGTGAGATAATGAATGTGAAGTACTCAAAGCACTTAAGAAAAGTGTTATTACTGTCATAATTAAAACACTCTCAGCAGTGATAATCACACTTTTACTGAGAGGAACATCAGACTAATGAAAGACATAGCTAAACAAGGTGCAAGATTCCCATTTATCATACTCTTATTTTTGTTTCTGAAACACACTGACCTGTGGGAGCTGTTTCTCTACATTCCACTCCCCCCCACACTTTTGTTGCTTTCTTGTTGCTCATCTGTATGCATTTCTTTATTCCATAAAATGAATTCATGACAAGCCTACAAGGCACAATAATATCTTCTACATCTTTCATAACTTCTGTTCAGCTCTCACCAATTGCTTTGTAAAGTTTTGCAATGATCTCTTAGGTGGAGACAAATAATTTATCACCACCATTTATTGGGAAAAGTAGATTTAAGTAATTTACTGGCTTGACAGATAAGCACATAATGTTTAAAAAAAGTGAAATAGACGAATGCCCCAAGCAAGAATGGATTTAACTAGTTTAATTAATTGCTACTGCTTTAATTGGCATCTAGTTCTTTGGGCTTAAAAAATCCCACTTGTATCTCACTGCTGATGTTTGGAAAGTTGAGCAACTAGAACTGGCATGCTGACAGCCAGTGATGTATGGAAAAAGGATTGTCTTTCAAAACTGCAATGGCATATGGGATGTCTTTCTGAAGAGCACTGGTTACCACAATAATCTCCAAAATAGCAATTAATGTGATCAAATACTCTGATGCCTTGTTTAGTTGATACACAACAAGCTATTCCCATCCACTTCCTTTAAATATAATTTGTTTCCATTTTATCTTCTCTTTTGTTTCTGATCTTCCCAAGGCAGAAGACTAACACCCAATGGTAACATCAACGTTATTTATTATCTAAAGCCTCTTTACTTTCTGAAGGTTGTTATACCCAAAAGGATGAAAAATCTGATTTAATAAAAATTTGAAATTAGAACAAAAAAAGTTATTATTCTTTATTTTTGTATTCTCCTCCATTTAACTATTTATTGCAATAAAATATAACTTTAAAAAGTACCTTGGAATAAACAATTGAAGTTTCATTAGAAACATTTTTCAATAAGGATATATTTTAAAGAAGATCCTTAGCCTTCCTCCAGGGACATCTTTTGGTCTTCTCATCATCAGCTGAAGTAAAGGTAGTTTTATATTATTGGAGATATTCATCTAGAATAAATAAGATGGATACAACTACAGTAGTTTCAGTAAATACTGTTAGCTAGAACAACCAAAGGTCAGAGGCTGGACACAGAAAAGCTGGTATCAATTGCTAAGTATTCACTGTTGAAGGATTTTTGGCCATAGGCCTGTGTTGTATCCAGAGGGATTGTGTAGCTGGCTGTGATGCTCAGAAAGCTACTGAGATAAGTTAAGATTAGAAGAGGTCACAGTGAAGACATACAGTGACTATTAAGAAGGGGTTGCCCAGGATTTACATTCCAAGTAACAGCTCTCCAAGGTTGTGGAAGGCAGACATTATACATTCCATAATGTAGGCGCAAAAGCCCATTTTTCAATGTATTTTGATGAAAACAGTACACTATCTATTGTACTGTCATTTACACTTCAAACACCAAATTAAAAAACATGTGTTCGTTTTAGTATTCCATGTTATACTTTATCAGATGTAGATGAGAAATTTTAATGTTTTAATTCTAACATTGCTTTTATATTTAGAATTATTCTTAGTTGTCTTGAGCATAATTTTTAGTGGAAAAGTGGGATACAAATCTAGTAATTAAAACGCAGTACACCCAGCACAAGGTATTGTTACAGAACTAATAATAGATCACTGATGTTGTACTACATAGAATTGATGGGCAAAGAACAAAATGATTTGTGAATAGGAAGCCATAAGCGGTGCCTTCTCAGACAATATGTCAAGCAACAGTCCTTTTGAACAGGGCAATGAGGATGTCATTAAAAGTAAATTCATTTGCCATATGCTTTAAGGAAACTTATTGCTCTCAATTAGGGATGGAAGTATCAGCTATTTCTGACCCACTGCAGTTCTGTAGATATTCAAGGGCCTTCTTAATGGCTCCCCCCAAGCTGTGGAACTCCTTTCCAAAGGAAGATAGGCTGGTCTCCCTCTTTGTTGTTTCCTCTAGTGGCAGTGAAGACTTTTTTATCCAGACAAACTTTTGATCACTAATGGGATGCTGAGGAAGACTCAATAGACCCTTTTGGGCTTTTTGAGTCTGCTTTTCCCCTTTCTTATGTTTTAAGTAGCTTTTAATTTTTTAATACAGCACTTGGTTTTAATATGATAGTTTATTTTTAAATTATTCTTAAATGTTATAACTGATTGGGATTTCAATTGCACTCTGTTTAATTCATGTCATAAGATGCCTTGGATCCTGCACTAGAAAAAAAGAGCGATATTAAATAAATGAATAAATTAGTCTATTCTGACCCATTTCCCTTTAATGTGCAAATTCTACAAATTCACATAAAAATGCACACCTATATAGGGATTTGACTATATTTTTGAATTCATTTTTTCCTTGATAAAATGCAGGTTTTTAAAGGCATTTATCTAAAGGTATTCCTTGGACTACATTTTGATACATTTTTAAAGCCAGGAATTTCACCTAAACCATCTCCACACTACACTGTTATAGTGCTATTATTCCACCTAGGGTTTTTAGTTTACTGAGGCCAAACAGCTCTCTTGCTGAGAACTCTAAATGTTCCTCCCTAAACTGTAATCCCAAGGATTCCAAAGGATGTTGAAAGTGGAATAAGAGCACTATAATACTATAGTGCAGAAATGGCCCCAGAAATTCAAAGTTCAAAATCTGAGCGATAATTATCTTCTAACACATTTATTTGGATTATTGAAATTAGGTCAATCTAAATTTGCAAGGATCAAGTTCCTCAAGCATCTCTTGTCTGAACAGAGAATTTATTAGCCAGACCACAGAAGTTACTCTCTGTGGGAAAAGTAAATTCACGGTATAACTGGCCAACTCCAAACCTACTTTCTGAAGATAATGATTTCAGATTCATTCCAACTGAATTGGAAACACATGCTGGCTTTTCAGGGGAGGTGCATGATCTCTCCCTGTCTTTCTCACACAACCCACATCCTGTAAGATAGGCAGGATGACATGATAGTTTTTGAGAATATTGCTTTGATTCTCACTGTACACATCTACTACACACATTTATGATATCAGGTAATGCCAAACTACTGCCTTCATTTCTGACTGATCTTTTATTAAATTGTAGCTATTTAAGAGACTAATCAATATGCAGAATATAGAACAAAAAGGCAACCAGAAAAAGAAACACAGTTGTAACGCTTAACCAATGGAACAAATATCATAGAAACTTCCACAGAGTTAAATAATTATCATTGGTTTGATCTTCGATGTGTGTGTGTGTGTGTGTGTGTGTGTGTGTGTGAGAGAGAGAGAGAGAGAGAGAGAGGCTTCATAGAGTAAAAAGTATTCTGCTGGTGAGGAATCTTTTCCTTTGACAGAAATCTAAAAATCAGAACGTAGGCTTTTGCAGCTGTGGTGAATAATCTGTCAGCAAGGAAACCATGACGGCCTAGGAGAGAGAATAAATGAATAAATGAAATAACTACTCACACTGGGAAAAGGTACTATATACACTGTGTATGCTTAATCAGCTAGATCCAGAAACTCAGGCCATTTCCACATGACATTGCTATAATGCTATAGCAGCGGGTTGTTACCATTCCAGTAGCCATGCTTCAGCATGACATTGTCACTATCCAGCTGCTATCCCATCCCCGTGCATCACCAAATCACCATATTCTATTTCCAGAAAAAATCTGTTAAGAGCCCCCTATGGCACTTCAATCCTGCCAGCCATTGTAGTGTCATACCAATATAGCGCTTGATAGCACTTCCTGTTATGATGGATCTGGCAGTACGCAGGCTGTGGGTGTGCCCAGCTCATCCCTCCCTCAGCAACTCCCATGGTGTGGTAACTTTCTATTGCCTCTTCTTGTTTATTTTAAATGTCTCCTTTGAGTCAAAACTCGTTATTTTTTTAAATACATTTTTAAACAGTATAGGGCAAAAGTGAAATAGTGTACTGGAATGTTATGCTGTTACGACATTGCTGTGTTAATACAGCTTCCAAAAACCAATCAACCAACCAACCAAAAATCACTGCCCTATCAGGGGTGGTAAGGCAGGGTGAAGGCCGGGCACTGGCGTGGCCAAGGATGCTGTAATGTGGAAGGAACACTAGTGGCAATACCACTACTCATCCACTTAAGGGAGAAGGGTGCAAAAAGAGCATCCCTAACCTGATGGCATCACGTGAATGGTGATGCCACAATTATAAAGGTATAATGCGCTAATGGCCTCTGGTGCAAAAATGGCCTAAGGTGGTGAAACATAGTTCCCAATGAAATCAGCTTGACTCATGTTTAAGTCACAATTAATTTGGCGGACTGATTTCATTGGGACCCACCTTCAGAAATTCATTTGGAAGCAAATAGGAGGAGCCCAGGTGAAAGTACAGACACATTCTCAAACATTTCTCACTTCCTGGAGCTCCATAGTGATTGTGGGCTACATGAAGACAAACAAAAAAAAGAGGGTTCTCAGATGAAATTACCTGGCAGTAGGATCTTCAGCAAAGAGGAAGATAGAAGATGGATTTTTTGAGACACACATGCTAGCTCCATCCCCAAGATACTGCTGGCTCACTCTAAAGTGGGCATCTTCTACATGCATACACGTTTCTCCCCAGGAAAGGAACCTTGGTTCATCATAGTCCTATCCTAGTGTTGGAATCCCTATGCAGGTAGAAGGCATCCCCCTTCAGACTGAGCGAAAGACACACTGGCCAGGAGCATGCCCTGCGAAAGCAACAGCATCAAGAGATTTGTGCTAGCCCTGCACCTTTCCACTTGCCCATTCAGGAATTTGGTAAGCATAGGTAATGAATGGTGAAATAAAACAGATTAAAGTACAGCCTAATGTTCTGAACGCTAATAACTTTGGCCCTCAAGGAGTTGATATAGGTAACTTTAAATTTTGACAAACAGCAGCTCTGGGAAAGGAGTAATAAAGATCAGAATTGCAACCCTCAAGGAAGAGTGCTTTCAGTTGTTTCTCCATCATTTTCATTATGAAAATAGCATGGGAACTACTGTTTGATCAGCTGGGAAAAACTGGGTGTATAAATGCATGCAGATAATTTTTTTTCCTAAAGAGTCAAATAGTAGCTAAGGAAATGTGGATTTGCATGGAGGCGGCTAAGTGAAAGCCTTTGTGATAAACAATGCTTCCAGACAGAGGGCTCCTTATGCTAATGCTCAAAAACATTGTGTATCAGTTCCATTTTTTTCATCCCTGATATATTTTCTGGGGACAGGAAAAACAAGGGAAAAGTGGTGGAAAAACAAGTTAAAAACTATTTATAAACATCTTTAGGTAAGGCTGGAAAATTCTGATGTGGAAGTATCCTAAACCCTACACTGGATCCCCCTCTTCCACTACTATTTGCAAAAATTTAATAACAGAATATCCAATAATAGAACTCCATTATCTCATCTAGTTGGCTCTCAATGATAGCTTTATTAAGGCCAGGGCTATAGTGCAAGTAGCAACTTTCCCCCTGTGTCTCTGCCTTTACAGGAAGTAGCTTCCCTCTTCTGTACTAACAACTAATTTGTCTTATTGATAATGAATAAAAATTCATTATGTTGCCATGTGGATAAGATCATATATATAGACTTCTTTACTCAGTTCCTCTATATTTTAACTAAAAAGCATACAGGATAGGTCCTTATTTTCCCTTACTCTCTACCCATCTAGCACCAATAACTTTCCTGATTTTACTAAGAGAAAATAATCTTTGGAATAGAGTGGCACAGTGCTTCTTTGGCCCACAATCAGGAGAGGTGACGGACATGCAGTCACCCCTACAAAAGCCCTGTGGACCAGTAAGCATAATCTGCTGGGAGGCATTCAATCAATGACTTGCTGGTGGAGAGAAGAAGTTTTCAACTGCCTCAGGATCCTCTTTTTGCCTTGAACTCTGCACTTTTTAGGGACCCCATTACCACCAGTGATGACCTACAGCAACCTCAATTCCCAGGATGAGACCCACTCTGTCTTGTATTATCCAGTACCAAACAGAACTTATGAGCTGACTGCAGGTTTCTGTGGGCCTTTGGGCAAGAGGCTATCAGTAGGTCCTCTCAGGTTCACTTTAATTCAGTTGCATAGGGATGGGGGGTGATGGGGGCAGTGTACCCACGGCGGCAATTTTTGGGGGGCACTGCACCTCCCTGCTTGTCCTCTCCCATGGGCTGTAGCCCCACCACCCACACATTGTAGCCCTGCCTTGTCCATCACAGCCCTGCCACCACACACCATGCCATACCCCTGCACACAATAGTCACCCCCATGTGCCATAGCCATGCCCATGTGCACCGTAGCCATGCTTCTGCTCCTCCACCCACCCCTCTACCCACCCTCTCCTCCACATGTTCCAAGCTCCACCACTGTTTTAACCCATTATGTTTATGAAAAAAAGAAAAGAATGCCCTTGGCTAATTCTAACTGCTGTCCTTTATCACACTGTACAGCCACATCTGGCCCAGCAATATCTGAAATAAAAGGAAACAGCTTCCATGAAAAAGTCTGTTCTTTCCAAGCACCACTTCTCTTATTTCAGCTCACACTCAAATGTCCTGTTCATAATATTCATGGTTGACTCCATATGAACACAGTAACAGGGACCATGGCAACTGGTTGACGTCAATAGGGAGCCTCTCAGTACTAAAGATGTCCATTAACTAAATAAATAGATATGTATAAATAAGAAGTAACACTTGTCTTTTTTAATCACATGAACTAAGGTGTAAGCACCCAGGACTGGATGTAAGAACTATATAGTTCACACAAACTTATAACTTGCCATTACTTATACCCGTGCTGTTTTCTGCTATTACAGTACAATGGCATTTGCTGATAGTACTACAACAGCAATAGCCAGCATTGCCCAATGTGGCCTCAGTGGAAAACTGCCAACTTGTTACATGGCACAGAGATGGGGAAAGTGGCTGGGGTAGATGAAGGACTATAGGATGTGGATGGGACTACAGGATAATTAGAAATCATCCAAAGGTCTTTTGAGTCACTCCTGAGTAGGGCTGGATAGAATATTTGACATTATTCTCTGGATAAAAAATGGGCTTCCTGACACTCAGGAAACCTGGTCAGAAGAATTTTGCAAGAATTTTGCACAGTTTTTGCTCACTGTTCACACATCTGGAAGTCTTTCAGGAAATTATTCTGCCTAGAAATGCAAGTGTCTTTTTTCTCTGTGTGTGTGAAACAACACTATTGTCCAGATAGTCATGTGTATTTTTTTTTAGCAAATTGCTTTTTTATTTTATTTTTTTGCATGCAACCCCATCACTCTTACACAAAAATATCATGTGACTCTCTGGAAAGGCTTTTCTGGGAAGCGATCTGTTCTTCATACAACATGTTTTTCATGCAAAAAGAGCACTGATTCTAGATGGCTATATGAGTTTTTCTTTTAAATGGAAAATTGCTAGGCTTTGCACAAAAATGTCAATTTTGTACAAAAAACACAGACATGGTTATCCAGAGAGTGGGTTTTTGTTTTTGTTTTTTTTGGAAAAGACAGCAATAACAGTGTTTCTTTATGTGAAACACTGCATTTGAGAGGGGAAACAGATGCATTTGGGAGGGGGAACAGATTTTTTTAAAAGAAAAAAATCTTTCCAAATAGCAAGGGTGATTTTTGTTTTGTTTTTGTTTTTGCACAACATTGTGATTTATTGGAGGGCTGTGCAAACTCCAGCAAATTCGGCAACGCTCCCCCATGATTTTCATGGAAAAAACACAGATGTATTTCTGCACAGAATAATTTCCTGAGCCACTTTGGGATGTAGAAATGGCAAACGAAAACTATGTTTTCCCCCACAGCCCAGAGAAAAATGTATTATTCATCCTTGCAACTGAGGTCAAAATAACGAAATATGTACTGCTCTGCTCCTAAGCCAGCTGTATCAACATAGGCCTCAAATGGGATATATTAAGATAAAGGAGAATAGGTTGTAGGTTGGTAGAGCAGAGTGGCATCATCTATATGGCAACACAATACCCCATTTGTGTCATTAGAGCTATGCCTGTCTATAAGATTTTAGTGCTCGTACCATAATTGTCCATTTCCTGTTTTCAGCCTCTTGAAAAACCAGTGACTGTGGAGAATAAAACACTTCATCATCAACTTCTTCTGGCTTTCTAGGCAAACAGTGTAAAAATGTCCAATCAGGAGCAGCCACTTTACAAGTCTACAGAATGAAAACAAAATGCATATAGGTTTAAGATATATAACATGAATAACATAAGACCACACACCAAGCTGACAGCGGAAACGATGTATCACCTGCAGAATTTCTTCAGATTGGTTTCCAATTTTGGCAAAACTGTTGGGATCATGTCAATGTAACAAGAGTCTAATAAGCCAAAAAGAACTGGGTGCGTATTCTACTTCTGGTTGTTTTGTCCTCCCCACAGTTATTAAAGTAATTGCTCTCTTGCTCACTGCTGTGTGAGCCATGAGCAGTCTATTTCAAGTTATGTGCTTTGCAGTCTGATTAGGAGACAGAAAGTATTTAGCACTTTCTCTGCAAACTCAGCTTTCATTTTCTTTCAATGCCAACGAGGAGAAGTATTTGGCATACATATGCCATCTTATCACGTTTGTGCAAAATATGACATACATGGCTTGTGGCAAAAAAAGATATATAAAATGTTCTTTTACACCTATTTCACCTAGTACTGTCAAATGAAACAAGAGAGAAAGAAAGTTTTCAGAGTGCCGGTATTTATTAAAATGCTGAATATGTTTTAGAAAACTTCGGGGATTTGACTTCTCAATTGTTTCTGAAGTTCACGAATTCTTATCAGTTTGGCCCTGATGAAAGAAGCATAGGCTTTTCCAAAGTGCATTATAGATCTTAATAAATACTGTACAAGCAATCTGGGAACTCTGTCCCTTTTCCTCTTGTTTGCTTTATTTCCAGTGCCCTTGTTCCTCCTTCCAGTCTCGTTTATTACAGTGGCACCATCGTACTATCAAAGATGGTCTGACCAGGCACCATCTTATCAACATATGTGACTGAACCACCTGAGTGCTTCCCACATAGTTACTAGGTATCCTCCGTCTATCCAACTACAACTATGCACCATAGCTGGAATCAGGCAGCTCCTCATGGTCTAAGCCAAGGGTGGAGAAAGTACAGCCATGGATCTCAGCACACAAAACCCCTCCAAGACCAGCAATGCTCTAGCCCACCCCTAGTTCAAAAAAATCTGATGGCAAAACATTTGGAAAACATTTTTAAAAACCCCTACTGAAACCCCATAAAAGTTGACAGCTTTACTTCCATGGCCCCTCACTACCTTCTCTCCTATCAAACTAAACAAACAAACCTTTTGGGAAATTGGCTCTATTCAGACTGATTCTTAGAACCAAAACTGAAGCTGCATAATTGCTTTTCATGTCACGTAACACAAAAAAAGGGAGTGGCTCCCACCCACTCGGCAGTTGCCCACCCTGCTCTAACCATTCACATACAGTATTTCTTAGCCAATATGAAGCAAAGCTGTTTCTTTGATATCTACCCTGAACCTCTACTGTTCCTTATTAACTGGACAATGACCATCAGTATTGTAAAGTACCACTAACACTACTGGAACCTAAGGTAAAATGTTAGATTTAGACAGTTTTATGAAACGAAGCAGGCACCTGTTCTGACCTGGCTGTTTGCTTTCACATGTGCATGTTGCTTGTTTTAGATATAAAGTTTGCTGAAACACGTCAAGCTATTCTTGTTTTTCAGGAGTAGGAATCTATCCCTATTCTTTCCATGTTATTGCTGACTTTGGTATCGAATTTTCTATTAAAGAAGAAATGCTCGGGAACATGTCTAAACATACATCTGTTTATCAATCAATCAATCAATCAATCAGTCAATCAATTTGTTTATTTATGGTCATAGACCAAATAAAAATACATTAGCTTATGTGTCATCTACTTCAGCTTTCTCTAGTAGGTGGGCCTGGATGCTCCTGATTCTAGTGTCCCAAAGTGCATCTAGCTTTGCGCTTCCCTCCTGTTCTGTTCTCTGCAGCCTCTCCTTAATACCACAAGAGTCATGCAATTGGTTGATCTGTCAGGGCCAGCAACTGTGACTCAGTCAATTATATGAGGTTTGTTCTTTGGAGTTGTTCAAAATATGTCAGGGTAATCAAGAAATATTGCCTATGGCTTTTTATCTCTAGCATGAGAATAAAAAAAAAATGGGGGATCATTAGTACATTCTATGTATGCCAATATAACGTTTTTGTAATGGCAATACTTGTGTATTAAATCATACCCTAGAAAGCCACAATATATTCCTTTGTATCAATAACTCATTACATATTAATTTAATATATACACAAAGGTTCATGGTGGACCTGTAAGGTAGCAAAAAAGTTTTGGAAAGAAATACATGATGAAATTCAAAGAATGTATGGATTAAATTTTGAAATGAAGCCAGAATTTTATTTGTTAAATATGTTAGGGCAACAAAGAGAAATAAGATCTCATCAAAAGACATTGTTATATGTAATAACTGCTGCAAGATTGACATATGCTCAATACTGGAAAGAAAGAAATTATATTCATATAAAAGAATGGAAATTAAAAGTTCTGGATATGGTAGCAATAGAAAAGTTAACTTTTTCACTTAAAAACAAGCCAATCCAGAGCTTTGAAAGAGAATGGCATGAAGTGTTGAATTGGATTAAAGAATAAGAAAGAGAAGAAATAATGAAAGACTGTTGAAAAGGCGGAAAAGGTAAATTAATGTTGTAAAAGATAAAGCATAAGTTGCAGTGTAACAATATTAAAAGTAATAGTGTAAGATTGTTTGTTAAATAGAAACAATGTATGTATGGAATGTAAACTCAGATTCAACTGGAAAAAAGATGCTTGGAAACGGAGAGGGGAGATTTTTTATTCAAAATTTCAATAAAAATTAATTAGAAATATATATATATATATACACACACAAAGGTTCATGTCACTGTTAGTAGTCTGGAACAGACCTATTACAGATATTCTGGGAAATCAATTTAAAATACAATCAATTGACCCACTGATTCTAATAAAGGGAATGTTTTTTCTTCAAGTACCTACTTTAAGTATTTAATAAGAATCAGCTTTCAATTTTTGTAAGGAATATTTCACCTAAATAATTGGTTTATTTTTTTAAAAGAAATCCCATTCATTTTATATTTTTATACAAACATTGTGAACCCTACTGTACTTGGCATATTTTATTTCTAAGATTTCATATCACAGTAAAGATACTAAAGCTGCAACAGGAGAAAGGGGTTCTACAAACAAATACAAAATAAAGGTCACCTTAGTGTATATACCCAACATCCACCAGAAAAAATCTATTAGACAACACAAAACAATTCTCAAAATAAAATCTCAAAGAAGTACCTTAAGTATCTCCTTAAAAAAAAAAACAGAGAAAGAGAATGGCAAGAGATAATAAAGAAGTAACACTGGTTTCACACTAGAAAGAAAATTTAAAAATCTGTGTTATGTTTGCATTTCATTGAAAGCCCAAGGCTTCAGAGTCAAAAAGTATCTGTTATTAACAAAGGTTTCCACTTCTGTTCTAAATGCTGAACTTCCCTACCAGTGTTGCTTTTTGTCCAGTTCACAATGAAAATAGATGCCTCTCTCTGACTACATTCCATTCATCTATGCAGCCATTATTTATTGCTCTTTGCTATTAAAGATTTGAACACTGGAGGTACTTTCTAGTTTGGGGTAAAGAATGGATTAAGAATTCCTGATTTAGCCCACTCTCCTTATGTGTTTGTGGGGCCCCTCTGTCATATGTGGATCTTGAGGAAGGAGTCAGGCTCCTCAGCAATTACCCAAAAGATCTTGGTCACCTCATCCCTGTCTGCCCTTGGTGGTGACAGGACTGAAAATATTCCTGGATTCTTCTTATGATTTACATGAAACAGGGAAGGAAAATTTCTCCCATATTGTATCTTCTCGAATACCACCGCCTTACCTAAATACCCTGAAGACACCAGATCCCATTGATCTTGGAAGCTAAGCAAGGTCAGCCCTTGGACTGCCAAGGAACACTAGGGGCTGTTAGGCTATATGTCAGAGGAAGGCAATGGCAAATCTCCTCTGAGTATTCTTTACCTAAGAAAACACTATGGCCCTTCTCACACCTTACCTTGTTCTGGAGACATCCGATGTTGGTCCCAGTGCCGGCCCTGCTGGGAGGGGAGTACAACAGGAGTGCTCCCCTCTGCACCGGCTGCCCCTGGGACCCAGGAAGCACAATGGCCATGCCTTTTCCCAGTTCAGCGCAGCCAGGTACTGTCCCAGGCTGTGCCGGGGCAGGAAGAGCAGCCATTGTGCTTCCAGGGCCTCTGCAGGGAAGGTAAGTATGGGCACATGGCAGGATGGTGGCACAATCACCAGTCATTGACTGGGAAAACCCATCAATGATTTGTGGCGCAGTTGCACCACCTGGAGACAGGAGAAGGATGGGACTACGACAACATCTGCGTAAGTATTGTCACAGTCCCATCCTTCTCCTGTCCCTATGGCGGGTTGTGAGGGTGGAGCAGAAAGGACCTATGAAATTCAAAGGGCACCTATAAGTCAACTGGCAGCTTGAAGGCACATTACACACAGACATGATCAGCAGTTACTTTAGCATAGCTGTATTCAGCATTGTCATAAACAGAAATATCTACTCTTTCAAGCTTTCGCAAAGAAATACCATAAATGTCTAATGTAAAATAGGCCCAATATGTTTTTGAAACTGCTGGAAAATAAAAAGACGAAAAGAACAGGCTTTCATATTTTACCTGCATTGTGATCTGGTAACCCTGGAAAGCTTTCAGTCTCTTTTGTTTTTCTTCTTCTTGTCCCATGCTTATCCATGTGTCTGTGATCAAAACATTAGCTCCACTGGCAGCTTCAAGAGGATTGGTGGTGAGCAACAATTTGGTGTGGTACTAACATAAACAAAGCAGAGGAAGTAAACAGAGTTTACATGGAGTACAGAATACAGCACATTTGAAAAATCTCATGTTCTTACCTTTCTGGAATAATCTTCAGCTACTTGAATCACCATGGGATCTGGCTCAAAACCCTGTTGAAAGAGATGACAATGATACCATATATTTCATTTTCACTACAAACACTGACATTAAGTACTATATAGAAAAAACTGGTGCAGTTTTTCTATATAGTGTGGTGTAGTAGTTTGAGCATGGAACTACAACTCTGGAGAACAGTGTTTATATCCCCCCTTGATCATGGAAACTTACTGGATGACCTTGAAGAAGTCACACTCTCTAAGCCTCAGAGGGAGGCAAAGAAAAAAAATCCTCTGAACAAATCTTGCCAAGAAAAACCTGTGATAATTTCATTTTAGGGTTGCCATAAATCAAAAGCAACTTGAAGGAATACAACAAGAAAAACTGAGTGTACAACGCCACTTCTTTCTTCTTATAGGGCATAAACTGTGGGATTTACTGTCACAAAATGTAGTGACGACCAGAAGCTTGGACTGCTTTAAAGTCAGATTAGGCACATTTATGGAGCTTGGGGCCACCCATGGCTACGAGTCAGAATGACTACATACCATCCCCAATATCAAGAACCATAATGCCTCTGTATAGTACTTACCAGGGAACATAAGCAAGATAAAGCTATTGAGTTCATGTCCTACTTGTGGGTTTCTCATAGGCACTTTGGTGGCCACTGTATAAACAGAATGCAAGCCTCTGACCTGATCTAGCAGGGCTTTTCTCATGTTTTTAACCAATTTGTCTTCAGTGACAAGGACCTCTATTCCACGTGGGGTCATCTGTCAGGAACTCAAACTGCACGTTATCTCCAGTGTGCAACTCTTTGTCTCACTTCCCTGGGAATAATGGCAGCTGTCGATCATACATTAAACTGGGCTTTCTGCCTGCATGGTGACTAACATCAGTCAATGTAGCAACTAAACTCTCTATCAAGGTAGAAACATCTAATTGATTGTTCCTTATCTCATTTTCACCCCACCCTAAGCTTCTAATCAAAGGTCATCTGGGTTTCATATACAATGCTAGTATCTTTGATGACGTTGTTATTACTTTCCTTTTTCAAAGCTGATAGTTTATTCTACTGCACCAAAGTTTCTAAAAAAATTCTTCTCTCTCGAGGTACAAGATTTCCTTACCTTTGGAGTAGCAACATGCAGATCCATCCCAAATTTAGCAGCACTCATCATAATAGAATTCAGAATATTATTTCCATCACCTATCCAGCTGAGGGTTAATCCATTCAAAGACCCATAGTGTTCCTAACAACAACAACAAGACAGTGAAAAGACGGTGAATGATCTAGGCAAAAACACTATCACAGCAGCACAGTCATCAACATTTGTTAGCCATGGAATGTATTATGTTTATAATCATGCTCATAATTTGTAGTCTATCTTGCCGGTAGGGATTATTCCTGGTCATCAAATTGACAATTGAAATCTCTCTTGTAGTGTCAGTAATATATGGTGCATTGTTCTCTGTAACAGTTTTATCACTGCATAGAATTATAGAACTACAGTATAGAGTTGGGTCATCTACTCCAACTCATGCCAGTGGAAGATTTCACAGCTAAAGCATCCCTCACAGATGGCCATCCACTTAAAAACAAAACAAACAAACAATAAAAAAACTCTTCTATTAAAGGAGAGTTCACCATACTCCAGGGTAGTCAAGTTCATTGTTGAACAGCTCTTACTAGGAGGAAGTTTCTCCTAATGTATCAGAATCTCTCTTCTTATTGGAACCCATTGTTTGGGTCCTTCTGCTGCCTCTGGAGCAAGAGAAACAAGCTTGCTTCATCTTCCAACCTTTTGATATTTGAAAATGGCTATCGCATCACCTCTCAATCATCTATTCTCCAGGATGAACACATCCAACTTCCTTATTCATCTTAGCAATCAGTTTCCAGACACTCTCATATCCTATATGTGACACTTGCCAGAAGATAGGCTCAGGCAGAGACAACACTAAGGCCAAGCTATGCTCTATGCCAGTGACTGAAGAGCCATTCAGTTGTTGTGGGCATAGATAGTGAGAAAGTTAGAGGTTATGCACTGTGCAGTACATTTGGCTCCTAAATGGCCTGCAAATGAACTAGCATGAGCTATTTCTATTAGCTTAGCTCTATACTTGGTTGGTGCTAACAGCTGTCTCGGCTTTTCCCTGTCCTGTTGCAATGATGCCTAATGGACTCTCTATACAAGTTGCCCTCAACCAGTACAAATCTGTCTAGATATTCTGTGGGCAGCTCAGGAGGATTTTAATTTACCATTGCAAACAAAGGCTTCAGGCTTTCATCCAGCCTTTGTTCTTTTACAAACTCTGAAGATGGCGTTTCAGCAAAAATATTCATCTGCAGCCAAATCCTCTTCTACACTGGGTGCACTAGGCTCACTGTTGCTAACCTCTCGGGCAGGAGTTTCTTCACTAGGCTCCTCCTCCCTTGTTAACTCTGGCTGAGCAAGCTGTTGCTGCTGTGCCTTGAGGTGGGTAGTTACACAGACATGTTTGACATGCTTTGCCAGATCATTCCCAACCAAGCATGGGGCCAGAATATTAGAACACTCAGCAACGTTCCAGAGCCCTGTCCAGTGTTTATACCTGATAGGCAACACTATGGTTACCTTTTTTTGGGACACATTCTAGCTTTTTGGTATCTTCTTACATTGTGGTGCCCACATGCATGCTCCAGATGAAGTCTGACCAATGCAGAATAGAATGGAACTACTACTTCCTTCATTTGAACACTGCAGTTCTGTTGACTCAGCCAGGAACTCTGGAATGTTTGTGGGGGCGGGGGCTTGGTTTGGTTTGGTATGGTTTGGGTTTTGTTTTGTTTTGGATGAATGCCTTCCCTCAAAAAGGAGGAAGAAAAAAAATAAGCACCCCTATATTTGGGATCTATTATATTATATTATATTATATTATATTATATTATATTATATTATATTATATTTATATATTTCCTGCAGCTTCTTTGGTTTTCTGTGGTTTTCTCTTACGCTTTTTGGGAATTGATCCCAATTAAAAATTACGTCTGTGTTGAATGATCAGGCTATTTTAGAGACACTAAGGGCATTATGCATAATGTACTCGTTTACAATACAGTGGTTTTCTACCTGCATCATACGTAACAACCATACTAAAAGGAGTCCCCTTCCCCTCCCAGGGGTGCTTTACTGTGAACTTATACACTGGCAGGGTGTTAGACTAGATGACCCTTGGAATCCCTTCTAAGTCTATGATTCTACAGCTCAGAAAAAAGTGATCAATGCCTTAAAGATCTAAAGCAGTGGTTCTCAACCTGTGGGTCCCCAGATGTTTGTGGACTTCAGCTCCCAGAAGCCCCAGCCACTATGGTCAATGCTCAGGGCTTCTGGGAGCTGAAGGCCAAAAACATCTGGGGACCCACAGGTTGAGAACCACTGATCTAAAGTATTAAGAGAAATTATCTCTATATCATATGCAGAATGCAAACAAAAATTACAGAAAAAGCATACTTGGTGGATGCTAGTCACTCAGAGATGACTCTGAGTCACAATGCTTTTCTTCTTCAGATTTTTATCCTATATACAAAATAAAAGTGGTAGCTGCAAGCTCCCTTATTCCATCCTGCTACTCTAGGTGGTAAGCCCACCCTTGGTGCAATGAAAAATCTACCAAGCATAGATACTTCTCAAAGATCACTGACAGCAGGGCAACTTATCTCCCTGCTATGATTTGGAATTTCCAGTCGGGCCACCACACCTGCTATCACAGTGCCTGAGGACATAGTCAGGCACTGTGATGGCATCCTCCCATCACATATCATTCAATCATTCTTAACTACAAACACTCTCATGAATACAAACAGTACTTAAAAGTCCTCCTCATGTCTTCAGTATAGATTATTACCAAGTAAGTGTGTACAGGATAGACTGCATTCAGCCTTTGTTATATGGAGGTGAGTTCAACTATAATAGCTGTCTTTTGAAAAATGGTCATTTAATTAACAGCTAGCTGATAATTCCTCAGAGGCTTCAGATATAGTAGTATTAGTAGTCCAGTTTTGTCTGATCATTTCTGAAAGGGATCAGCACCCCCAGTCTCGTCTTGTAGGGGGCTGGAGCCTCCTGCTCCACTCTCCCCATTCCAGAGTCTAAGGATGCAACCTAGAACTACACTAACTTCTTTTTCCCCAGCACTCACTCTTATTTAGCTAAGCCTCACAGTTTGGTGTTATGGTAGCATCCCTTCTTCTCCTTTATCCAAGTCACTTACAAAGATATTGAAAAACACTTTAGTGCTGAATCCTGTACTAATCTACTTGTCACTTTTCTCCAGGTATCATTGTTGAGTCTCTTTGGTTTTGGTCTGTGAACCAACTACAAATCCATCTATCAGTAGAATCACCTAGCCCACGTTTTACTAGCATATCTGCAGAAATATCATGAGGGACTTTGTTCAAAGCCTTACTGAAGCCAAGATACACTACATCCACGAGATCACCGTTATTTGTTAAGCTTGTAACTCTGTTTTAAAAAGAATGAGAAGATTATATGGCATGACTTGTTTTTGAGAAACCCAGCCTGGCTCTCAGTAATGACAACATCACTTATAGTGCTCATAGACAGACTATTTAATGATCAGTTTTAGAAACCTTCCTGTTATCATTGTCAAGCTAACTGACTGGAAGTTGTCCAGGTCCTCCAATTTACTTTTTTGAAGACAGTGATAACAGCAGCCCACCTCTAGTGTGCAGGAACATCACCTGCTCTCCAAGAATTCTCAGGGATTATAAATAGAAGCTATGAGATTCCATCCATTAGTTCCTTTAGCTGTAGCCAATGTGAGATAGTTGCGTGGCTCATACATAATACATAAATTAGAAGCCTTGGACTAAATCCAGTGAAGGACCTGCAAAAAGGTTATGTAAATGATCAAACTTAAGTAAGTTATGACAAACTCCTGTTATTTTTATAGGTTTACTCTATATAGGACTAATGTTAACTTTAACCCATTCATTCTCATTAGATTATACTTGTTCCATATCCATACATGCATATAATTCTACAGCAAATATCTTCAAGGCCTTTGGTATATTTCACAGACCACTAGTGTTGTCTTTATATGAGATTAAAAACCGCCACACTACATGTTGCAAATTCCCCTTCTTTTTCTTTTTTTAAAAGCATGTTTCTAATTTTTTTCTTGTAGTTGTGGAGATAAACTGGAAAATTTGTGATCAATGAAATCTTTAAAAAAAAACTCAGCACTATTTTCATTTCTGTTGAATGTTCTTGTTTATGTATATAGAAATAGAATAAACTATGCAAAATGACTCCATAGGGTTGCTTTAAATCATATAATGTATTCAAATTAAAGGCTATAGCATTTCTAGATACAGCTTTGAATTCTTTTCTAGTGTGGAACAGGCCTGAATCAAGCCAATAATAACTAGGCTATCCAATCAAATATTTACTTTACATTACATATTTCTGGAGAGACAAGGCATAATTTACCCAATGATGAAAGCCAATTATTAACTCCCAATTGTTGTGTCCATCCTTCTGAACCATGCAAACTAGAGAGAATGAAATATGAGTGGGGATACAGCTCTAAGCTGGTATCCCAGGAGGTGACCGGCAAGGGGATAAGTGCCAGCACAGCCAGCAGGCAATGAATTGTTACATAAGAGAAATGAGTCATTTGTGACTACTAAAAGCCTGTCAATCCTTGGCGATAAAACACATTGTATGAGTGGTAGGCAAACGGGACAGGCTGTTAGCAGACAAAAAGTACAGGTGAGGTGATTTGTTTCACCCTGCACTGTAACAGGGCCATGATTTCTTTTTTATTATATCTCATGGTATTTATTACATCTTTCAAAGCTGCTTACACAGGCTGAAAGAAAATAGCTTCTCAAAATATCTCACTGCCAGAGTCCCTGTTCCTCCATTATTGTGTAGTCATGCTTTTCAACTCCCAAATATTTATAGCAGAAAAACAAAACAACAACCCCCCAAACCCCCCCACATAATATACATTTATAGAAAGAACCATTTGCTCTCACAGGGCTCTCACAATTTTCCATTTTTTCTCTGTTTCCTTCACATATACGTAAGAACACCCACTCAAAATCTGAGTGATTCATCTTTATGCAGCAAATGGTTTTGCCATGAATATACTGGTGTTTCCTGAAGCAAGTATATAAAGTGTAAGCAATAGAAGTATGTCCATAAATACCTATGCACAAATATAGGAGAATTGCAGGCCAATAAGGGCACTGATGTACACAGATGTGAGTGTTCAAGGAAGGTTACACATCTGTCATACTTTGCATATTTCTGCATAAAACACTTATGAACATAATTACCATGCACGATGTGGAACTGCTCACAGAAAAGCAAGCTGAACTAGTGAGGGTTTTCATACACGTGGGCCAGATCAACTCTGAACCATCCTGTTCGCTATTTATGAGATTGTCTGAACTTGAACAGTTTCCTAATTGTTAACTTTTACCAGCTCCTGCTGCTGCTGCTGTTGTTACCACCATCCTGCCTTTTCCCTGCTTAGGACTTAAGGCAGTGTACAACAAAGAAAAAAAAAGTTAAAAATTAAATTGCTTTTGATGGATGTTATTGTTTTAGCTACTGTTATATTGTATCTGCTTTTATCGTAAATTGCTTTGAATTTTTTAAAAGATGAAAAGTGGTATAGAAATGTTCTGAAACAATTTGGGTAGGTGTTTTGAGGATTGACTATGGCCATTTCCGCACTACACTGTTATGGTGCTATTATTCCACATTCAACATTCTGTGGAATGCTGGGGTTTATAGTTTACTGAGGCCAAAGAGCTCTCTGGCTGAGAATTCTAAATGCCCCTCCCTAAACTACAAACCCCAGGATTCCATAAGAAGTTGAAAGTGGGATAATAGCACTCTAACAGTGTAGTGCAGAAATTACCTATGTGACAAACTCAAAAAGTTTCAGATAAACCTCCAGAATCAACATTTGCCTTTTCAAAGACCATTCAACCACCCTTCAAACACCATTGTAAAGTAAAGTTTACCAAATGTCTGCTACAGTGAATTGGTCCAAAATCGTGAGGAAGAGCTGATATAACATGAGCAAACTCCTTTCTTGCTATTGTGTATATGTATGTGCCTTCAAATTGCATATTGACTTATAGTGACCCCATGAATTTCATAGGATTTTCTTAGCAAAGGAACATTCAGAAGTGATTTGCCAGTTTCTTCCTCTGTTGTTACCCCAGTAATATTGGAGCAGGAATTTATCCAGGGCAGGAACAGAGTGGCAGGAGGAATGAGAGATGGCTAGAAAAAGTAATTAAATTATTGCGTAGAGTAATTTATTTTTTAAAGAAATGACACTTACCCCTTCTCCAAGATTCCCCACCCCAGACCTGCATACCAAAAGAGCCATACCAGGCAAGAGTACAGCCATATATAAAGAGAACAGAATGTTCAGAAGAAGAGATGGAACAATGACTGATGTGGATCTGTTGGTGGCAACACACTTTGGACAATGGGGTATAAAAAATGGTTAGCATCTAAACAACCCAGCTGTCATGACCCTAGAATCAATCTCCCCATCTTTGCCAAATGGGGCAGGCCAGTAATTCACAGGAACTATAAGAGTGGGAAAGGATTTCCTCACAGAACCAGGTCTACATGTCCCTACTGCCCACCGAGATGCATTTTGCTTGCCCCTCTCTACCCTATGGAGGTCTTGTTCCTGTCCCCAGGGTTCAGTTCGAAAGCCCCACAGCATAGGAATTAGCAAGTACTGAAGCAGACTCACCCCATTTAACAGAAGAGGCTTAGCCCACCAGAGAGAGAACTAGCCAGGCAGATGGAGCTGTAGCTATATTTACGGCTCAGCCTGGGAGTGATTCTCCTTCACCCTCTACCTGAGCTTTTCATGAAACTATATAGGCCACTACCTGCTTTGTTTGAACACGGCTTCATCAGAACTTGACTTGGGCTTGGCTTGGTTTGACTTGACTTGATCAGAACTCAATCTTTTCTGTGCTTGACTTAGTCTTACTGAAACCTGATCTCTGTTTTGCTTTGACTTTGCCTTATCAGGACTTGAATTTTATTAGACTTAACGTTACCTTACCAGAACCTGAATAGATGACATGATCCAGCTCCCCATCTCTGGGGCATGAAGTTGGTGAGTTAGAGGAATTCAGAAGATTCTCTTCACTGTGCTTTGCTTCCTCTATCAGGGAAACACACATGCACCCACACACAAATCCAATATACACACACACTGACCACCTATCCAATATTTTTCAAATTTCTTACTGTTTTATTTCAGCATTCCTTACCATGTTGCTATATGGCAAATTTGTTGTATTATTTCCATACTACATGTGGAAAGACTAAAGCTAGAAACACCAACTTGCTTAAGATGTGGCTATACTGCAGTAACACTTGAATCAGACACTTCCCAGCTCACAACTCACATTCTGACTTCCTATGCTAATCTGTATATTTCTGGAGGATACCATATCTCGAATGGTTAGTATTTATGTCTAAATTTTAAAACTGCAGTTGTTCAAAGCCAAGTTATAAATTGGGAACAGAATGTTACCTGAAGTGTAAGGTAATCAGCCAAAATCTGGATAGGATGTTCCAAATTTGACAGTCCATTTATTACTGGAATTGTGGCCCCTTGTGCCAACACCTCTAGATCAGTCTGTTTATACACTCGTGCCAGGATTGCATCTGTCATAGTTGACAATACCCTAGAGAAGGAAAAATATATACAAAGCCTACTCAATATATCACAAAAGTAACGCAGTAACAATTGGTTGTTTCTTCCTGCTGCTGGGTAATTCACAGTCCCTGCAGAAGTTTAAATATAGATTTATGTTCAATTGTTAACTACAAGAACAATTTTAAAAAGTGCATTTTATATGAAAATATCAATTAATCATGTACAAAGAAACTAAACAGACTCATTCAACAAAACAAAATGGTTTGTATTTAACTGTGTTTAATTTTATTAGTAGTCTGTAAAATGTACTTTTATATGATGTAATCTTTGCATACATGTATGTTTACATCATACATGCCGACAAATATAAATTCTGTCATGTGCTATTAAAAATGAAGTTCACTTAGAAAGGACCAGGACTAAGTTTTAAATGCATGCCGTAAAGTGGAAAGCTTGATGCTCAGGGGAAAAAAAAGATAAAATCCACATTATTACAATAGTTTTTCCAACACATATTTCAAGGTTCTTTCAGACCATGAAAGAAAAAAGGAGTGAACCTATTATGGGCTGTGAATGGTGCCAGTCTGACGCTTGAAGAGTCTAAGAGGTACTCCTTTAGGACCCACTATTTACAATCAGAAGACAGAGACAAAGTGAGGACTCTCCTATCTCCATTTCCCAATTGGGAAGACATGAAAAACACAATGGGAATCCCTGCTGTTATCTCTGTGGCCCTTTCTGCACTAGCCTCCCATCCTGGCATGGGGACAAGATGGGAGAAGGACCAAGATGATGCTTCTGCATGATATCATCCCAGTCCCACTCCTCTCACGTCCCCAGGAGGCATGATTGCAGATTTAATCATTGCCAGCTTTTCACTGTCAATGACCTGCAATCACATCACCATCTGGCACTTACCTGTTCTGCAGAAGGCCCAGAAGCACAATGGCAGCACTTCCTGCCCCAGAGCAGCCTGGGAAAATGCCTGGCTGTGCTACGGAAGGAAGAGGCCTGTCCACTGTGCTCTCTTCCACAGGGAGCTGGTCCAGTGTGGAGGGGAGCACTCCCATTGTGCTCCCTTCCCAAAAGAGCCACTGCCAAGATTGCCACCGGAGGACCACGTAAGAAGGTAGGGTGTAAAAAGGGCCTGTGTTTCCTCTGAAGATAATAATGGTGACCTTTACCTGCCCTGTGTTCTCTGTTATGAAAGAAAGCACTATGTCAGCAAAGGTGCACTGATCCAAGTTGGTGCTTGGGTCTGTGCCTAGCTTCACTCCCCCTTCCTAATTTCTTCCATGTGTGGAGGGCAAAGAAGTGACAAAGGCATTTAGCAGAGTCTGGAGAGCCAACTGAGTCCTGAAGTCAGAACTCATCCACTTCTCAAAATGCTGGCTGAGTGGTCATGGTTCTGCTCTCACTCTCTCCCCTCATATGAGGAAAGTAAAGAGAAGTGCAGAGCTGGATCCCATTGGTACTGCACCCATGCCTCTGACATCTTCTGGCCCATGTGTGGCCAAAGCGGTAGAAATCTGGCATTTTTCTTCACCTAGAGTCTAACTGCCCCAGTCTTTGTTGGGTGTACAATAAATGGATCAAACACTGATTCCAACACAAATTTAACAATCTCTCCTGGCTTTGCCACAAAAGTTAGATATGGGTGCCAAGTTGGAAAACAACTTTGCATGTTATGAGTGTTAGTGATGTTCCATTTGCCTGTCAATCAATACTGTGCACAGACACCTTCAACCATGAACACATACAACATATTTTTCTTCTGATCTCACTCTGTCTTTTAAACATTCACACAATGAATAGATTGCTGTGGGAGACTAACCATTCTAATCATGCACATTTTATCACACTCTAAACTTGGAAAGTTGAGGAATTTAAGCAGTTTAATGTTTTTGCCATATAAATACACAAATGAAATGGAACAGTCAGATGGTAAGCTACAAACCGTGCTGTGTCAGTGATGTTCTCATTAACGCCCAGGTGAATATCCTGTAGTGTGAGGAAACATGGATGACCACCAAGGAGAGCAAATCCTAAAACAGACATAATCCTTAGAATGTGCACACTCCAAAGTGTTGTGGTAAATAATTTACAATCCCATTACAAGCAGAAATTTGAACTCATCAAGGCTTTTCTAGTATATAGATACAGTTGTGGGAATAGTCTGACTTGATGCATTTTCTTCCTGCCACACAGCAAATCTACGGGACAAATGTTGGGTAATGCTATCTTTCACTAATACTATCAAAGCAGATTTTACTACTTTTTTATTTCTTTTAAGAAACAGTCCATAGGCTCTTCCCAGTAGGCTCTGGCAAAAGCAAACTGCTGCAGCCTCTCTTAGTTTGTGTGTTCTTTCTCATTAATAATTTCTGCTGTCTTGACCACACTCTGATGTTGCTTGGCCTCACAGATTCCAGTTATCATCTTTAAAATGTTGGAAGGTATGCTATCATAGGATTTCCTTGGCAAGATTTATTATTCACAGGAGCTTTGCCACTGCCTTCCTTTGAGGCTGAGAGAGTATGACTTCTCCAAGGTCACTCGGTAGGTTTCATGGCTGAATGAGGATTTCAGCCCTGGTCTCCTGGAGTCCTTGTCCAACATCCAAACCAATGTAACACACTGGTTCTTCACACTAAATTGTTACATGATAAAAGTAGTCTTGTTACATTGTTGCTGTGCACCTTCAAATCATTTCTGATTTACAGCAGCCCTAAGACGAGCTATCACAGGGTTTTCTTGACAAGATTTGTTAAGAGGGGGTTTACCATTGCCTTCCTCTGAGGCTGAGAGACGATGACTTGCCAAAGGTCTCTCTTCCTTTCATCTGTGCATGTATGTGCCTTCAAGTTACCTGTTGACTTATGGCTCCCTCATGAATTTCATCAGGTTTTCTTAGGCAAGGAATACTCAGAGATGGTTTTGCCAGTTCTTTCCTCTGAGATATACCCTATAGTATCTGTTATTCTTTGTTGCTCTCCCACCCAAATAATAATGAAGGTTGACCCTGCTTAGCTTTCAGAATCAAATGGGATTGGTGCCTTTGTATACCAAGATATTTTTGAAGAACTGCTTAACTGTTACCAACAGATGGCATTAAAACTATTGCCATTTGGAATATCTCGAAAGTTAAGGCAGCAGGAGATAAGTTTATGGCTATTTTGTTTAGCAACTGATACAGCTACAGTGATCCTGTTATTCAGTGATAAATGCTTCTAAATGTTTCTGATTATGAGGCTGCACAGGAAATAAGAAGATATTACTGTGTAAATCAGCACTCCAAAAGGCTTTCATGGTCCTTGGAAAACTATGTAAACTTTGCCCGTACTCCTTTACCTGTCTTCTGGGTGACCAGATACAACAGAGCTCCTGAACTCATACCAGAATCCTTCTCTGAAGCATTATACCAATAGCCATGCTGGCTGGGGCCTCATGGGCATTCAGTACATCTTTGGAGCTCTAAACCAGAACAAATGGAACCCCTAGATACCTCCCCATAAACACACACAACTGATGAGTACTTGCTTACTTTGAATGTACGTTATTAAGTGATTATTAAAACAGCAAAGGACAAGTTTCATATTCAGAAAATCCTGGTTTAGCTCCTGATACTGCTGGTTAAAAAATATTTTCTAATAAGGCTAGAAAGAATTCTCTCTTTGAGAATTTGAAAGACAGCTGCTAACTACAGCACACACACGCGCGCACACACACGCACACACACATACATCCATACATGTTCAAGCTTCAGTGTTGTTCTGTAGCCAATGAAGAATACGTTATTGAGTTTTGAACTCTCAAATGTTTCATTCAAAAAGTCTTAACTTTCATTCCAAAGTCTTTCTTTTGTCTTACAAACTAGTTTTTTAAGATTTCTAAACTTAAGCTCAAAAACACACATTTTTACTTAATGTGTTAATAATAGATTAGACCAACTTGTATTGATTGTATAATCTGCAAACTTCTGATTTACTCATATTTGATAGCAATTTTTTCTGTTGGATGGATGACTTGATTCTTTACATTAAGTTCTCTTGTTCCCAGGCAGCACGATTGTGCCACAAATCATTGATGGGTTTTCCTCGTCAATGACTGGCGATTGTGCAGTGTGCAGAGGTCCTAGAAATGCAATGGCACTATCACTATCCTGATGTGTCTCACCCTTTTAATTTTATCAGAAGTAGTGGACTTGGTACTGTAAAGACTTAATTTTTTATCATTATCGTCCTTTCTGCACTACACTGTTAAAGTGCTAAAGTGCTATTATTCCACTTTCAACATCCTATGGAATCCTGGGGTTTGCAGTCTAGGGAGCGGCATTCAGAATTCTCAGCCAGAAAGCTCTTTGGCCTCAGTAAACTAGAAATCCCAGAATTCCACAGTATGTTGAAAGTGGAATTATAGCACTATAACAATGTAGTGTGAAAAGGCCCTATATGTACATATGTTGGAATTTTCTTACACATGTAGCTTTATATCTATTCGGTTTTGTAGTTGTTATTTTCTAAATGTAGAGACTGGTCTATGACCATCATAAATGACTTTTTTTATTTGATACAACAGAAAGTTATGAGATCCTTTCTTATCTTTCTTTAGTCTCAGATAAAGACATTCTATGGACAACAAAAGCCTGGATATCCATATATGACTATATCAATTTAAATCTGTTATTAATCTTATTTTCTGGCTACTCATATAAGAGTTTTCTATGTAGATATTTTTATTACAGGCCCTAGACAGATATCATTTGTTTTTGTGTAAACATTTAATGTGTAATCAAGCGAATGATAAGCACGTTGAATTTTAATTCATTTAACGCTGGATGGATTAAAGCCCATTCATCCCTGTCATTCACGTAACCATATATGTGCCAGGCACACCTCAAGGTTAGCCCCACTAACTTTGCAGACATCTTCACTTATAATATCATACAGTCTTTTTCGCTTTTCCCTTTTTCTGTAACAAGAAAGAACAGACTTAACCCATTCAGCATGAAATCAGGGAGAATTCAAATGCTTATATTTGGGTTGTTACATGTGAAACATTTATGCAGAAACAAATGCTACTTATTTGGAAGCTATATAATATGTCTGTATAGAAGGCTGTTGTATGATTGGCCAGAACAGAAGCATACAAGAGCAATAAGTTAATACACTTTCAGTAGTTACAGTGGTCAAAAATAGCATAATGAATTGCTAATATCTAAGGCCCTTTCCACACAGGGGAAAAAATACGGCATGGGATGACCTCAACCGGAGGTCGTCCACACCGTGGAGTGCGCAAGGGTGGTTATTAATTTTGAGGTTCCACACCTCAAACCGCCCTCGCGCAGCTGCAGTGGTGGTGCCGCATGTTTTTTAAAGACCACATTTCATGTGGTCTTTATAAAACACGAGCGTGCTACCCCGTCACAGCGCCCCGTGTAGAATTGCAGGCGCGCACAAGTGCGTCCCTGCAGAGCTGCCGGGGGGCAGGCTTCCGGCTGGCGTGCTTCTCCAATTGGCGGAGAGCCGCTGGAAGCCGCAAGCCGCCATTTTGGGCGCCGCCGGATGATGCCGGACGCCGCCGCAGTGTGGAGCAGTGAACGCGCACTGCTCCTCGCGGCGACGGGGCTACCCAGATTAAGGTAAGCTCCGTTTCCACGTGCGCTGCCCTGTTTCCCCCGTTTCTCTCCCCTGCGTGTGGAAAGTGCCTAAGAATATTATGGCACCCTTGCAATGAGATTATGTGGCATAAGCTTTCATGGACTGCAGTTTACTTCACCAGGTAAGAAATAAAATTTAATCCAAAATTCACAGACAGAAAATTAGGAAGACCTATAATTTTAGAGAAAGCCAGCGTGGTGTAGTGGTTTGAGCATTGGACTATGGCCCTGGAGATCAGGGTTCGATTCCTTACTCAGCCATGGAAATCCACTGGGTGACATTGGGCATGTCACATACTCTCAGCCCCAGAAAACCCTATGATAAGTTTGCTTTAGGGTTGCCATAAGTCAGAAACCACTTGAAAACACACACGAACAACAAACGATTTTACAGGTGGTCCTAATCGTCTATCTATGAACCACATATAATTTTACAAAAGGGCCAGTATGGTGTAGTGCTCTGAGTGTTGGACTACAACCCTGAAGACTAGAGTTCAATTCCCCATTCAGCCATGCATTACACACTGTCAGCCTCAGAAAAACCCCATGATTGGTTCACCTTGGGATCACCAGAAGTCAGACATTTTAAAACAATGTGCAGGCTTTTGAGCTCTCCAGAACTTATCAGGCTGGCTGATAAAAAAATGGAGTGGGGGGGGAAAGAAACACTGAATTCCAAACTTTGGCTAGGTTCTTTCTGCTATGAGGGCTAGAGATAAAATGTAGTCCTGAGATAAATATTATACAGCCCATACAAACAAATGTATTTACTGTCATGACTTTTAAGCTTGTATTTACCTGTTTCTGTGGATAATCTAGTCCTTGTACTTCTTTTCTCAAAAATCATTGCTAAGGATTTTCCTTGCAGCAAAGGCAAATTCTGAAAAACAGGAAGGAAAAGGAAATATAACACAATGGTTCGCAAAGTGCACATTATGAACCTACTATGCCCCTAGCAAAGTAATTTTGAACATTGTGTCACTCTCAAATGGATGTAACTTAGAGGATTCAGCTCCTTCATGCACTATACTGGAATGAAATTGGGTCCTCATCATTTTCAAGGCCATTTTCGCACCTTACCTTTTTCTGTTGTCATCCTGGCATCATCCTGGCAGTGCCTTTGCTGGGATGGGAGCATGTCCCTAATGTTCCCTTCTGTACCTGGCCGGCTGCCTGTGGATGGGAGTGCAAGTGACATGCGCCTTCCTTCTGCAGTGCAGCCAGCCTCTTTCCTGTGCTGCACTGGGGAAGGAAATGCCTAGATCACACTTCCACTCATTCCACATGGCTGCTGGTGACGTGAGCATTGCATGATTGCAGGCCATTAATGGATTTTTTCCATTAATTTATTATTTATGTATTTATTATATTTGTATGCTGCCTTTCTCTGGCATGGGGCCCAAGTTACAGGATATTAATGGAACATCCTGCAATTGCGATGGGTGAGGACGTGTTGGCAGCAGGACCATGACAATGTCAGGCGAAAGAACGAGTTGTGGACCACCAGCAATGCGTCCCCATTGCAGGACAGCAATGTTGTGCAGAAATAGCCCAAGTCTTTCTTTTGAATGGGAAGATAGCATTTATGTTCTAGATAATGACTCCTTCCTAGGGCATGTATTAGCTTAAAGATGTTATTGCATCTTTTGGGGACCTTGATCACCCTTTAAACATTACTGCAGATTTGGAACAAAGATCATCTCAGAAAACAAATCTGAATTTTGAAAATGTTCACATTTCAGTTTTGTACTTCACATGAAGAAACCTCTTTTAAAAATCTGAACTAAATCCAGTATTCTACTGGTGGATCTTTTGAACTTTCTTCCCCTCTTCTCTTCCTTCCAGTCCTCTGCACCATTGAAAAATTAGTCTTATCAAGGTTCCCAGCACTCTCTCTCTCAACAGCCATTTCAGGACATTTGGGGGAGCTTCACTTCCATCGGATCCAACTGTTCCACCAGGTTCCTCTCCTTAACTCTTATGACTTGTTTAATTCTGAGATAATAACTTGTCAGTTTTGTCACACATCCTGGGGATTATCTAGTCAGTGATTTCTTCCCTTCCATTACTGCTGTTCTGCTTGTTGGATCCCATGCAACTTACCTTCATCCTTCCATGCACCAAGAGCTATGCTTGCAGAAAAGTTGCATATGCACATTGCCACATGCAAGATACAAATTCAACCATTCATCTTAATGTTTTTCTAGTTTCCTAAATTCAACAGCATCTATAATAGGGAATTCTGGCATATAGTTATACTGGGGAAAGTTAGAACATAAAGCTGTTGTTGTTTTTTAAAAGTAATATTGCATTAGAAGACTGTGCTTAGATTTATTTCTCTTCCTTTATTCCGGCTCTGGTTAGAGAGGCATCTCAGGAACACAGGAAGCTTTTGCTCATCTAACAGAATGCCTCAGGTCTATCTCAGACATAGCCCTGCTAACCTTACAGGGACATCCTCACTGTACCTGGAATATCATATGGTCTCCCTCTCTTCTCCACTATTCACTAGTCACATTGCAACCTAGCCCTTTATGCTACCCACAGTGCCAGAACAGGAGGAGGTATCTTGGCAATTTAATATGTGGCATTGGAACAAATCAACAAAATGGTATGACTATTGAAAGTGGGAGGGTATGGAAAGGAGGGAATCCTTTTGGACCACTGGGTCAACTTTCAATTTGGGAAGAGTAGCTGGGTCTGTGTGTAGGGCCAAGGGAACACAGCACAGCCAAGGACAGAGTAGCAGAACCAAACAGTGGGCAGGATAACAGTGGGCAGAGTAGGCAGATCCAAAAAAGTGGGCAGATATTCATTCAGAAGTATGCCCTAGTGCAATAGCCTCCAGGCCTGCAGAACACAGCTCAGGCTTATGCAATAGCTTTCAAGCCTGCAAAAGTACTTCAAGCTTAAATGTCTTTAAAGAGGTAATGAGCTGTCATGCAGAAGATGGAGCAAAGTAACATAGGTGAAGCTTATGAGTTAGATCACTGTGGGTCACAACCAGTCTGCAGGCTGGAGGTTCCACATCCCTCACATAAAGCAATCATTTAATGGACTGCTGAAGGAAAACATAATGCACTAATTATATGTTGTCTACAGTTGTGAAGCTGTGAAGCAAATGAGAGCTGCAAAGAATTACTGCAATGTATGTTTACTTCTGTTTAGGGTTCCTGTCAACAGCCATTTGCTACTCAAGGATAATATAAGCCCACGTTCAAGTGCTATATCGCCATCCCTTCATTTTTCCATTTTTTCTTATCCAACACACAGTATTCTGTGGCTACTGTGTATGTTCAATCTTTATTGAACTCTTTGAAAAGGCGTTATTTTGGGTAAGAGAGGAAGTATTTCTGAAAACTTTAGGGTGTCCTTAAATATGCCAGTAACATGTCAGTGCCATTGGGCCATTTGGGATCTGTCAGTAGAACTCAAGCATCTGAGGCTGCTATTAGACAGAGTCTGATATCAGTTTCTAAAGACAAAAGAAGCTGACTCAGATTTAAACCAGGCACTAAGGGATTGTGTATTCTCAAGAATTTGTTTCCCCTCTGACCATGGGATTTCCTCAGAGATGTTGCCTCAACAGACTTGTATAATCTAGTTTAACTTTTCTAACCCACTGCTAGGAATTATTTACTGTACTTGTAAATAATATAAAGCTGGTTGGACAGTGAAAGATAAGTTTGTGGCATGTGATCACATAAAAAATAAAATATTATATTCAAAACCAAACAGCAAGATCCTATATATGTTACTGGAGAGTAATACAATGTAGTTACATCTTAGGACATGAAGCATTCATTCTCAAAAGTATGTGAGACCTAAAAGACAAATTTTATAAATTTCCCGATTTCCAACAGCAAATCAACAAATACCATTAAAGTCACAAGTCTTGTGCACTCAAACTGTTACATACCTCCCCTTTGTGTTTGATTCTCTCTTTTAAATCTGATGCCATCCAAAGCAAATACTTGATTTCCTCAGCTGTATAATTTTGTAAGGTTAGAAGATCCCGATCTTTCAGCTGAACAGAAGATTTTGTAAGTTGCCTGTGCCCAGAACTTAGAGGAAAAGGAAAAGGAAAAAAAAGCTAATTAAGAATTTTCTCTTTAGAAATAATGTATGTTGAATAGTTGTTCTATTGCTGGGTGGTTGGGGTAACTGAAACAGGGAACAGCTTGGAGGATGGTTCCATTAAGCGGAGGGAAGATGGGAACAGAGGATGAGGACTGTGTTGGGAGAGGGGAACAGAGCTATTTGTGATCCAGACCCTTCCCCTCACTGAGCATGCTGGCCCCAGGTAAGGTGGTATTCAGATGATGCTGTTGTGTTACTACTGTTGAAGTAAACCACCTGCTAGTATACTTGGCTTCTATATATGTAATTGGTGAAGGCACTGTCTTGTCTTTCACCTCAGAAGGAAAAAGATCTTGGGCCAATTCTGAAACAGATTGCTAAGGTAAGAAGAAGCAGATAGTGAGCAGAATGGTGGAAAAAGATTTGCCAGATAAAGCAATTAATGGTCTAGACCTGGGGTAGAAACAAGGAGGTTTCATCAAGCTTTGGACTGAGATCTCTTGCTTTGAACAAAAAGAACAGGAAATAAAATACAACACACAGAAGTTCATATCCTAAATAATATCATGCTCATTTAAAAAACAATCTTTTTGTTCTCCATTCTTTCTTTCATAAGATTTGTTACATTGTTAATTATAGGGTCTTTCCACACTACTCTGTTATAGTGCTATTATTCCACTTTCAACATCCTGTGGAATTCTGGGGCTTGTAGTTTATTGAGGCCAAAGAGCTCTCTGGCTGAGAATTCCAAATGCCCCTCCCTAAACTACAAACCCCAGGATTCCATAGGATGATGAAAGTGGAATAACAACACTATAACCATATAGTTCGGGAGTGGTCATAGTCTGTTTCGCATGAGGTTCATGTTTCAACAATCTGAATGCCAAGAAACAAACTTTTCACAGTGAGCCAGTGGCACTTCATTTATTGATTCAAGGACATAATGTTTTCATTTATTTATAATTTGTTTTACTGATGTCTTGTCTTTCTCAGTGCAGTTCACAATAAGTTGAAACAGGTACAAATAAAAACAGACAAAAAAGTTATAATGATAAAAGACCACGAAACCATTTAAAGTATTAACACATTATTGTGCATTTTAAAAGCTATTTAATGTAAATAACATCAGCCTATTAAAAGCCCCTTTTAAAGACCAATCTAATGGACCCGGCAGGACAGAAGAAAACAGTAAAATTAATAATCAAGGAAAAGCAAAGGGGTCTTTTGTACAACTTCAGTGAACAAATGTTTAGGAACAACATCTATAAGGGCCCATGTAGAACAAAACAAATGGTTTCCAAGTGGGAAAACTGTTGGCATGGGCAAAACCTATCCCAGTTTCACATCCCAATTATCTTTACTTTCTCCCATATATTAAAATAGCTACTATGGGAAAATAATACTTAGGGACACTAGTGCTGTGGGTAGGTACATATTTGTGTATTCTGCCTCAGTTTTAGGTACCAAAACCTCACTTCAAAGCATTCAGTATCAAAACCTAATGATTTCACTGAAGATTGCAATATTGCAATTGAAATATTAAAGAAACACCAAAAGTACAGATTGTCCTCCTGATAGAAATTACAATATATAGCACAGTATCACCACCCTCAACAACCAAACCACTACTATAACAAACACTGTGTTAATATACTGGGCTACTACTTATCTGAAAATAATTATTTCCCTTATGATTATAATTATATAATTATGACTATTGCACAAATGTTTGGTTTTCCACAATGCACATTCCAATAATTAATAAGCCAATTGATAAAAAATGATCACTGTACTCACAAAATTAGTTTTTACATGCACACACACACTCTTTCTGTATCGAGAATATTCAGAAACTTTTGTCATATTGGCAGCTTTCCAACAACACAATCTTTGCAGCTACACCAATCCTCTATTGGGGTTTATCAAAACAATTGGAAACAATCAGAAAGATTTTGCAGGCTACTTAATAGTTTCACTGTGTTCTTTTGCTTCTTATAAAATGTTTTGTTTTCTATGGGTCTCTCTACAAAAGAAAGACATCCCCATCTGATCTCAGATACACCAGACAGGAAAAGTCAGACTTATTTCTAAAGTATAGGTCAGTTTCATTGACCCAAAGTGCTTATACAAAATTATTTCCAGTAATAAAATTGTCAGATAACATGTGCAAACATTACAGAAATTACAGAGATAGCTCTGACATATTCATTTTCTTTTTCTGGCTTATTTTTTAGATTCAGTCTTTTTGGTTTATGAATGAATGCAACCAAGAAAGACTTCATTCACTCGTCTCAGACATCTTGTCACAGCTGCAAAGAAATTGGACTACTTAGCTGAGGACATCTAGCTCTGATTTTGTGACATATTTAAATCCAACACTTACCGAACACATTGCAACAGATGTTTGCTGATCTTCTTTGCACCCTCTGCATTGAACAGGGACCTAAAATTAAACAGCATGTCTATTTAATGCTAAATTTTGTTTGTTGAAGAAATGTCTTCAACTAAGGCCAGATGAAACAGAGAAATGCTCTTTCAGTGAAAGAGCAAAGGTAAAATGATCATGAGACAGTGTTATCTCTAGTTGTTATATGAACTGCTCAGGCCTACTATGGTATGTAACCTTATGCAAACACTATAGATAACTGCCATTACTACATGAGTTGTAAAATCCATTTAACCATTAGGCATGAGTGGCCATGTCGAAAACAATAACTGTGGCTCAGTCAGGCTGCCAACATCTCTGAATGGTGTCAGAGCACAGTTAGTTTACTCCCCTATTTTTGAAAAATACTCACTAGGCATGTGAATGCAGACATATCATGACTGTGTGTCCACCTCAAACATGATGCATCCATTTTCCTGCATATCACAGACTCTTGCTAACACAGCAAGTGACTGAATCAGGAATGCAAAATGGCACTTCTTAAGGAAAGTATAATCAGGCTCTGTTAAAAACTTGTACATCCTCTCTCGCTCTCTGTTTCTAATGCTATCCCAGCCTTCAACCAAATGGCCTTAGGATGGATAATGAGAAAAATACATAAATAATAATAACAGGAACAATCAAAAACCAAAGTCAACTGTCAGAGTAATTCTATCTAAGCACCCAAGAAGCAACTGCACAGGCCCAGCAGTTCATAGAGCAACGAAGAAAGCATAGTGTTGGAAAAGATGACCTTATGAAAACCAGTCATCTGGCCTGTGCCCTGACTCTACGATATGGTCATATTATGTGGTGGCAGGCGTGACAAGGCTGAGACTTGTCTAAGAAAACCATAATTCACTCCCTAGGCTCTTATAGAAGCCACTGTAAGACCATTTCATATGTGTAGGGCCTGCCCTGCTATTAGGTGGTGAGGTTACCGGCTCAGGCAGCAGATAGATGCCATGAAAGGGGGTACAGCAAGGAGGCTTCCTGTTTTTAACTCCTAAACCCCCTGGCTGTTCTCCACTGTTGGAGGACAGAGCTGTGAGTGCTACACAAGCTATTCTGCCCCCTCTAAACTAACCTGCTGTCTCAGGGCACTATCCCATCACTGGCATTAAAGCAAATATGAACTGCCAGGCCAGCAAGCTTCTGTACACAGGATGGTGAATGGAGCCCCATTGTTTCCATCATCTCCGGTACCTTAGGATCTTGGGTGAACCCTGTCAAAGCAACAGAAATAATTCTAACTAAGCACTTTGGCACAGGCAGCTCAGGCAGCTAGGTCCAGAAGATCATAGGATCAGGTGAGATGTCACATAATTTCTTTTTACATTGGCTTGTGCTACACAGGGAGTACCACTAGTGCAGAGGTGCTGTGGGAATAAATAGCATCCTAGCCAATACAGTACAGTGTCCCCCTCCATATATAGTGAGGTTCCATTCCAGGAACCCCTGCACAAATAGCAGAATCTGTGAATGCTGGTATCCCATTATATTCAGTGGTGGCAAAAAGCACACGGACACTTCAGCACATCACTGTCATTTTAGGTATAGATATATGACGCTTCACATGAACTGGATATTGCACGTGCAGGGGTCGCAGGTAAGGAGAGCCCCACTGTATTTGCACTCACACAACAAAGGTAAACATGCAAATATCCACAAAAGGATATCGTCTCCCCTAATTAACCTATTAGCCTAGTAAGATACCCACATAGGCTTGGATGTAGGGTTGGATGGGGCTGAACACGGAGAGGGATATCTTCTGGCTGAGAACAATTTCCTTTATCTGGCCACCTAAAAGCAAATCATTTCCCACAGAATACAAAGGCTACAGATTTTTATCGGACAACCAGCCTGCCACAATTCATGTGATTTTACAGGCGTTCCTCAGGATTCTGGAGACAACATCTGCACCCTTTCCTATTCCCACGGCTTCTTTCTTAATTGGGGGAGTGGGTGGGGACTTTAGGAATGCCGTTTGATTGGAAGTGTTTTAATAGTGGCAATAACTTTCTTTTTTATAAGCTGCCGTAAGTCCCAGGCCATTTCCGCACTAGACTGTTATAGCGCTATTATTCCACTTTAAACATCCTATGGAATCCTGGGGTTTGCAGTTCAGGGAGGGGCCTCAAAGGCACCTCTCGAAACTGCAAACCCCAGGATTCCATAGGATGTTTAAAGCGGAATAATAGCGCTATAACAGTCTAGTGCGGAAATGGCCCCCGTTTTGGAGAAAGACAGAAGAATAAATCAATAATAGCATGGTGATGTTAGGAGCCTGCTTTCATGTTAGAAAAGGGCGACTTGCCTCAGGCCACCTAGTGAGCCCTTATAGCCACTCAAACCAGGAGAATCTTTGCAGTTTCTTTTACTCAGTGCAGAACACCTAAAAAGCTGCATGTTTTTGTAAGTGAGATGCAAGCAGCTTGCGCACACAGAGAACTACCCATCCCCTGGCAAACGACTGTACATAAATGAGCCCTTATATTCCAACACAACAGAGGCCGGGGGCGGTAAATCTCGTATACAGCTACGAATGGCACCCGATCCCTTCCCGGGAGGGCGCGCCTCACAACAGGGGCCATTAGGCCTCTGACGTGCTCAGAACACGCGCAACTCAACCGCTAAGAGGCGCTGTAACGTGTGTGGAGTAGAGATGAGAGGGCTCGCCGCTTTCCTTATCATAGAGGTCTTTCCCATGGATCTCGTTGGCTACAAAGAGTTTCGGAAAACCACAAACGCACACACGATTCCGGTTTCAGTTAGGACTTTCTATGGGCGGAATGAGCGTGACAGACATGCAGCGGAACCAATGGGAAAAATCGAGTTAAATAGGGTCAAAGGATCTCCTCTGTTGCGATGTTCTTAGAAAACAGATCTTCGCGAAACCTAAATTGTTTTATCTTCTTCGCTGACGACACTGTTCTCATGGGTTCTTGTAATAAAAGTTATTTTAAAGGCTAAATAAAGTAGTTGAGATATTGATGATGGAAGAAGAAAGCATAAGTTTTATCATTCTTATGATATGGATGCACATTCTGGGAACATGAAGATGGTGTTCCTTTTCTTTCAAAAGCATGAGCCCAGTGAGGAATACCACACAATCAGATAACTATTGGCAACTGTAAAATTAAAACCACTTATCATCCCTTGGCAGTAAACTGCGGAAAAATGTTAGGGCACCAACCCTTAATATTGTTAGGGCACCCACCCTGAAGACTGGGCGACAACCCAGAAAACTGGGCGACAACCCAGAAAAACGATCGGGGCACCAACCCTGAGAATTATTTGGGCAACAACCCAGAAAAACAGCCAAGAGCGCCAGCCCTGAAAACCATGAAGGAAAACTGTCAGGGCGCCAACCCTGAAAACTGTTAGAAACGGTTAGAAAAAACACATAGGGCCAGACCTAAAATATTAGGTCCACACGGACTACATGGAGTAGTCAACACAATTGCAGATGAGTTCTGAATCAGCCTGGAAAGATTCCCAACTTTGGCCAAAGGGACTTCCCTCCCTCAGCAAGAAAGCAGTGCAAACTACGGCCATTTCCATACTGGACTGTTATAGCGCTATTATTCCACTTTCGACATCCTATGGAATCCTGGGGTTTGCAGTTTCGGGAGGGGCCGGCCGGCCCCTCCCGAAACTGCAAACCCCAGGATTCCATAGGATGTCGAAAGTGGAATAATAGCGCTATAACAGTCCAGTGCGGAAACGGCCTACTTCTTACATGAGCAAAGGGAAGAACAGTGTATTGAAAGAAGAGAAGGTTTGAGACGACAGTGATCTCATAAAGCACACAGCGCATGCGCAAGGATATTTGCTTTCCCAGGACTAGCATTCTGATACATGGCTGATAATACAGTAACTTCTGGTGAACAATCAACGACGAACCTTGATTCACCCCACGTATTCATTCATTCAGCAATGAAGTGTAAGTTACAGAAAGCACGCTGGGACATGCTGCTGAGAACCTAGGAATTTGCCAAGAAATGTCAGCATAATTACAACAGGAACAACCTTTAAAGTCGACTAGAATTCAAAACTGAGGACTTTAGTTAAACAAATACAGAAAGACAGAGAGACAGTTTCTTTAGCTTAGACATTTAAGCAGGCAATACCCTCTGTGAATTAAACGGTCCAGGGCACTCAATCTCCTACCAGCCCTGCAGAGCAGACCAGACCAGGGACAAAGATGGGAAACACTGTCCATTTTGTCTGTACTCTTTGACTGCTAACAACTCTTTAAATTCGAAATTTATTATTACGTAAACACACAGGCTACTGGAATTCTTTGCATCACAAGCATATTTTTTAAAACGTACGTGTTTTTCTTTTTAATAAACAAGAAAAACTGCTCGTTTTAAAGGTGGAATGGCATTTGTCCTTTTTGCTGCAACCTCCTAACACCGTGGATCCTTGGGGGGAGGAATCACAGAACAACTCTTAAGCAGCGATTCCTGGTGGTCTTCCATCCAAAAATGAACTACGCGCTTCCCTGCCTATCTTCCAAAACCAGAGAGAGGGCGTGGTAAGGAATATGCGTAAGAGAGAGAAAAAGTCACTTTGGACGCAGGACTTGTTTTCTTCCCGCGGGGAAGGGCCAAGGGCTCTGGGCTACAAGCGGAGGAGAGGCGATCCAGCGAGGAAGAGGCGCTGCCAGGGCAGCCCCAGGAAGATGCTATTGCCCAAGGGCTCCCCTGGCTCTGCACGTTGACCACCTAACCCCGTCCCCTAAAGCTGCTTAGGCGCACCGCCGAGGACGACTGTTTCCACGCCTACAAGCAAAGCCCTTGCGGGCTAAGCCACGCTTGGAGGAGGGAGCCTCCAGCGGACCTTGAGCTTACGCTCTGCAGCGGCGGGGCAGCGGCTCTCTATGGTAAAGCCGGCCTCCGTTGCTAGAGGCAGAGGGTTTGTTTACTTCCGGGCTCCAGGAGGCGGCTCCGCTGAGGCCTGGGCGCCTCCCCCTCCCCTCTCCTCCAGCCTGTCATGGGGGAGGCCGAGGAGCGGGTGCCCGGTGAGTCCCAGTTCCCCCCCCGCTCCGGGACGCCGGCCGGGTGGTGCCGGCGACCCTCTCCTGCCTCTGCCGCCGTCGGCGGCCCCGCGAGGCGGCTGTGGCGCTTTCCCCGTCGCCGGTTGTTCCCTCGCCCCTCCCCCCGCGCGCCCTTCTGGGAGAATCTCCTCTCTATCCTGAACCACGTACTTACTCGGAAGTAAACCCTGTCGGTTTTTGTGACGCTTGCCTCCAGCCGAAGGGCACTGACAAGTTTTCGGTCCTTGAAGCTGACCGCGGCCATTTCCGCACTACACTCTTATAGCGCGATTATTCCACTTTCAACATCCTATGGAACCCTAGGGTTTGCAGTTTAGGGAGAGACCTTTAGAATTCTGAGCCGGAGAGCTCTTGCGCCTCAGTAAACCACAAACCCCGGAATTCCACATTAGGTTGAAAGTGGAATAATAGCACTATAACAGTCTAGTGCGGAAACGGCCCATGCAGGGTGTGGTCTCGTGTATTTATACTTTGTACTAATAATGTCCACTGGCTTTTGGATCTGTTAGGTGTACTAGATACGCGTTCGTTCGCTCATTCACACACACGAGTATTTACCTCACCTTATAACATGATTATCATTCTCAACTTTATTCATTTACTTAGCAGGCAGTGCTTTTTTTTTTTAATTTTATTTTCTAACAGTTTGCAAACTGAATTCAGAGTCCCACATCGTTCTTGTACTTCTAGGATGGTCGTTGTAAATTAACATTATTGTCCCTCGAGTCAGGGCAGATTTGTTAGGCCAGGTCACTTGACTTTCTGGCTGACGTCTTTGCAATACAGGATTGATTTGGAATGCCTGGGGCCTGCAGAGCCTCAGAGCTCTGTAGTGCACATGTATGGAAGCTGGTTTTAGGTTTTTAAAAAGGTGGCAAAGAAAGCTAGGTATGTATAAGGTGGCCTTTCGCTGTTCTTTTTCTTTAAAAAAAAAGGGTGGAATGATATTGTGTAGGTTCTTCGGCATTTAAGGAAAATAATCTGTTTCACATTGTAGCTGTTCTCTACTTTTGTTTTTGTTTCCAGCTGGTAAGGCTTGTGCTATAAATTCATGTTCCCAGTTTTCATAGAATCATAGAAATGTAGAGTTGGAAGAGACCCCAGGGGCCATCCAGTCCAACCCCCTGCTATGCAGGAACACCCTCAAAGCACTCCCGAAAGATGGCCATCTAGCCTCTGCTTACAAACCTCCAAGGAAGGAGACTCCACTACACTCGGAGGCAGCAGATTCCACTGCCGGACAGCCCTGACTGTCAGGAAGTTCTTCCTGAGGTTCAGGTGGAATCTCCTTTCCTGCAGCTTGAATCCATTGCTCCTTGTCTGGAGCAGCAGAAAACAAGCCCTCTCCTTCCTCTACATGGCATCCCTTCAAATATTTAAACATAGCTGTCATGTCCCCTCTTAACCTTCTTTTCTGCAGACTGAGTCTGTCCTCATAGGGCATGGCTTCCAGGCCTCTCACCATTTTGGTCGCCCTTCTCTGGACTTGTTCCAGCTTGACCATGTCCTTCTTGAATTGGGGTGCCCAGAACTGGACACAGTATTCCAGATGAGGTCTAACCAAAGCAGAGTAGAGTAGTACCAGTACCTCCCTCGATCTAGACACCATACTCCTATTGATGCAGCCGAGAATTGCATTGGCTTTCTTGGCTGCCGCATCACACTGCTGACTCACGTTCAGCTTGTGGTCTATTAAGACTCCTAGATCCCTTTCACACGTACTGCTATCCAGCCACTTGTCCCCCATCCTATATTTCTGTATTCCATTTTTTCTACCTAAGTGTAGGACTTTACACTTCTCTCTGTTGAATTTCATTTTGTTAGCCGTGACCCAGCTCTCCAATCTATCCAGGTCATTTTGAATTTTGATCCTGTCCTCTGGCGTATTAGCAACCCCTCCCAATTTGGTGTCATCTGCGAATTTGATGAGCATGCCCTCTATTCCTTCATCCAAGTCGTTGATAAAAATATTGAACAGCACTGAGCCTAGGACAGAACCCAGTGGCACCCCGCTAGTCACTTCTCTCCAGGATGGGAAGCAGCCGTTCGTGATCACTCTTTGGGTTCGGTCGGTCAACCAATTACAAATCCAACTAACAGTAGCCCTGTCCAGCCCGCATTTTACTAGTTTCTTTGCAAGGATGTCATGGGGAACTTTGTCAAAGGCCTTCCTGAAATCGAGGTATGCCACATCCACAGCATTCCCTTCGTCTATCACGCTAGTAACTCTATCATAAAAAGAGATAAGATTAGTCTGGCATGACTTATTTTTGAGAAATCCATGTTGACTTCTCGTGATTATCACCTTGCTTTCTAAGTGATTAGCAACTGACTGCTTAACGATCTGCTCCACCTCTGTACACCTCTGTGGTGGCATTTTTCCTAGGAGCTGATGGTCTAGTATTTGTGAAACCTATTTTTTTAGGCAATGTATCCTTTTATGGAAAGCGTTTAGTTGTGGAAATGGTCACTAGGCAGGTGAGAGTTCCCCCCTTTGTTTTGGTTGACATCTCAGGATGAGTTTCCAGTTTTCGTGAAGATACATTTTGAATCTCAACGCATCCTTATTTGGTAATATGGTTTGGCTGTTAATGATCTCCAATAAACAAGTGGCCCTTCTTGTGTGTGTATTAGCAGAACATGGGAGAGAGGGATACATCAAGATTTTTTTGGCACCGTATGTTAGTAAGCATAGTATGTTAGTATTTAGTGGAATTACTGTATGAAATTAAGCTCAAACTAATATTTAAGCTGTTTCTGTTTAGAATCAGGTGCTGTATTCACCTTTGGAAAATGCAAATTCGCAGAAAATGTGCCTAGCAAGTTCTGGTTTAAAAATGACAAGCCTTTGCACATATCCTGTGGAGATGAACATACTTCTGTTGTAACAGGTTAGTGTTAAAAGATTAAGGACCATATTGGGCAACATTTATTTTTCTAAAGTTAAGTTTTTATGACTCTCTCTGTATTAGCATTGTAGGAAGATGTATTTCAAGACTTAGAGGGAAAAATGTGAAATTGACCAGGAAGCTGTCCTGATTATGGACTTGAATAATGTGCAGAAGCAGTGACAAATGAAGCACAGCAGCTTACATGTATATGAGATGGAAGTTTGTATCTCCCTGGTTTGAAGTTCATTAATTTTACATGCATCTCCCTGATCTAGGAATACACATGTTTAAAAGAAGTGTGTACTCAGTAAATCTGTTAAGTGTTTATTTATATTCTAAAAATTTCTGTATCTTCCCCCAGAATAGCTCACAATATCAACAAAGAAAAGAAACAGTCATTGATTATTTAACATCAATTTAACACTGATAATGAAATCCTGAAGTGAGTTTTCCACAATCCTTGAAATCATATTTATGATGATAACTCCAGAATTCAAACAATAACCAAAGTTCACACAGTTTATAACTCACTGCTGTTTACAAATCCATTACTAGGCTGAAAATTATTTTTAAGTCCATAAATGATGAAGATGCAGAACACTTACAGCTCAGTTATCTTTGTGGGAAGTCAGTAAAACCACCTTTAAAAACTATATTCAGAGTTGTTTAAAAACTATGTACACAAGTACAGTCTTGTGGAACTTAACCAGCTAACAGAAAAATGATAACATAAGCCTTTGTAAACTGCAGTCCACTTCCATATTTATGTCACAATTTGATTCCAGTCCTATGAAGGCTCATTTATCTAGAGTTAAGATTTACTGAATTCTGTGGGGCGTTCTTTTGCATAGATGTGTACAGCATTGTTCTGTTAGTCTTCAAAAATGAAACAAGATTCTTCATAGCCTACCTATGGAATTCAGTAGAAGTCATAATTGTTTAATAGGAGTGAGACACCTAAGCAACCTAAGTCACATAAACTGGGAGGGGTTAAATATTTTCTTTTAAAAGACTTATGGCTTCATTATAATTTTGTGCGGTATTTGAAATATAAGAAAATAAGTAATTTTCAGAATGATTTATAGCCTATTGTTCAACCACTTCTTCTGTGATTAACTGCAATTTTTCTCTTTAGTTTCTGGTTCTAATTGGTTAGTCACTGCAGTGTATGACCTGTGCACAATACCTTTGTTTTGTGGCATGGCAAATGGCCAACTGAAGTAATGTCATGGGGTTAGAATACTCAATTCTTTGATGTCTGTGTTCTATAGAAAATGGTAAGCTTTATATGTTTGGAAGCAACAACTGGGGACAACTAGGATTTGGAACCAAGAATGCTGTCAACAAGCCAACTTGTGTGAAAGGTTTGTTTTATGTATTTGAATTTGTAATAGGTATCTTAAAGAGATCTCTAATGTCACTTCAGATTTCTAGAAATGCCTTGTAATTTCTTGTTACATTTCACTATGTTAAAATATGCCAAGGCAAGATTCCCCCCTCCCAGTATTTTCAGTTGTTTTTAATTTCTAGGGTTCTCACTCTCTCTCTCTCTCTTTTCTTTTTTCTTTTTTTTGGGGCGGGGAGAACATGCTTTCTTTTTGTTCATTCTGGATACATGGAAAAATGTAAATTGGGTTAGTTTCTAATAGTGAAGGCATAAGAAAAAAGTATCAGCTTTATTTTTTCTGAAATGATGAAAGAAATATCTATAGTGAATCTTATGCCTGTTGGTGCAAAATATCTCAGTGTAACTAAGAGGACTTATTCTCAAGGTTATGCTCTTATGGGCCTTTTCTACAACTCAGGTGTAATTAGAAGATTCAGCTTAACGTTGCTGCAGTGTCCCATCTTGTCACTGATGTGTAATTCCATGACAATTTTAAAGATGACATGTTGATCACGTTCAATAGATTTAACTTCCAAGTTGGTAATGACTGTGTCTTTAATCCGTAGCTTTAAAACCAGAAAAAGTAAAACTAGCTGCTTGTGGAAGAAACCACACTTTGATTTGTACAGGTATGTAACTTATATTGTTTATGCACAAAATATGTTCCTGTGTCATCTTTGCACTTGCATTTTGAGGAATAATCTGGACTTTGTCATAGGTGTGTAAGTGTGTGAAATGCTTGCTTTGACTGCCTGCAGCTCTCAAAGGAGTTTCCTTAAGATTAGAGAAAGGGTGTTTTTTGGTGACTGTACCTAAGCTCTGAAATTTCCATTTTAGGATGCCTTCCCTTGCTTCTCTTCCAATATTTGCCGTAAGATGGAAGATATTGTTACTTTTGAAACAGGCATATGGGTTTTGAACTGTTGCTTTATTTTAATTTGGGTTTTAGCTGTCTCCACTTTTGAATAATTCTGTTTTCTGATCATTTCTCCTATTGTTTTAATATTTTAATGTTTTACTTTTATATTATAAAGCATGTTAGGGAATTATACAGCCCTCCAGATGTAGCTAAATTATACTGTCCAGTATTTCTTACCACTGGCTATGTTAACTAGGCCTGCTATGAGTTTCCAACGACATCTGGAAGGCTACACAGTTCTCACCCTGTTGTCGAGGGTGTTTTAAATTGTTAATTTATAATTTTATCCCAGTAGGCTTCAGCTCTCTAAAGAAAAGGTGGGGTATAAATGATTAAAACAAATAAGACAGAGGTTTTCTCAAGCTTACCACCTGTCTTTCTTTAACATGAGTTGCCTTGGAATTGAACTTGGACCTAGAGCAGGCAACATCTAACTTTTGCTACATAGTGAGCAATGGCTCTCTCATATTTGCTCTTAATATTTTTTAAGTATCTTTTACGGAGCAAGATGTCTAAAAATATATCTCAAACAAAATTTTGATAAAAGCAGCCAATTTTTTTCTGTTTGGTTAATCTAAATGAAACATTTAGATTTATAGGTCTTCTGCATTTCTGTACATTCTCTTGGCTTCTTAAGAGTTATAAGAAACATTTGCCTTTCTTGTCAGGAAAACTTGAAAATTTTCACTGATATTGTGAAATGACACAATTTGGAAGAGATGTATTTAAGATTTAAAGTTTTATATTCTTTAAATTGAATTTTTTAAAAATAAGAATGCCTTGGTATTTTTATGTCTGTTTAATCATACATTATGAGCAGTTATTATTAGAACATAAATGTGCTTGTTATAGGTTTGAGAGTAGATATGTTGTATGTAGTTAATTTTATAGACATCCTTAACATTTGTAGTTTGCATATATGAACAAGATCAACACTAAAGTCTGTCCTTCAACACTAATATGGACTGATTCACCTTTGCCTATATGACATATACAAGGGCTTTGGAACATTTGGTCCTCTAGCTGTTGTTGAATTGGAAATCCCAACAGTCAACATAACCAATGGTAGGAGATGATGAGAGGTGAAATTCTGGGAAGATACATGTTCCCTGTCTGTGACATATATCTTTGTATTGTAGTGCCTTTTCTGCAATTTTCTTTCAGAAAGAAGTTGGCACACCATTCCTATTTGTGGAAATGGAAATCATTATGTAATTTCACAGGACTCCCCTCTTTAGCTGTGGGCAATAAACCTGTGTGAAAGGGTAGCATGTGCATACTTGAGTTTTTTACCTTTTCTTTGGAGAGTACGGCAAGGAGTTTTTGCTTCCAAGATTGTCCCTTGCAAACTTTGTTACCAAGGAAATCAGCAGTATATCTATACAGGTCTTTAGCAATGATTTGATAAACAGGTATAGGTATCTTGTAGCCATCCAAATATCACTGGAGTACAGTTGCCATTAGCCCTAGTCAACATAGCCAGTGATAAGAGACTATGGAATTTGCTTTCCAGAAACATCTGAAAAGCTTCAGGTTGACTAGCCTTGTGTTAAAGATATTAAGTGGACTAGCATTCCCTTCTTCATCAGATCCTCATGGCTGTATGATGGCCATATGCAGAGTTGGTGGTGTACTGGGCTGGTAGGAGACATCTTTAATGAGATAGATAGGCTTTATGTGTGAACCAGAAGATAGTGGAAGCAGGAAAGCTCCATACCAGGTTGGCATAATCTACTATTCTGTACTCCTACTACTTTTCTTGGCTACAACTCTTGGAATCCCCCAGTCAACATGGGCATAAACTGGAAACTGTAATCCGAAAAGTAAGTTTCCAAGCTTTGCCTTCTCTTCACAAAAAAACACTAAAATTAGGTAGCATACAACAGATTGTCTCTTAAATGCATGGTGCAGAATTGACAGTATAATAAACTACATGAGGTGAAGTGAAAATCTGAAAGATAAATTGCCTCAAATTGTTAATTATATGACAGCATGAGTCTTGTTCTTTATTTTTCTTGAGCAAACTAATAAAGTACCTTTCAATATGACAGGCTATATTTTTCTTTCTGCCACCGAGTGAAATAGGCCAATTGGTTGAGAAAGAGAAAGCAAAATAAATGGGAAGGAAGTGAAACCTCTAGCCCTACCTACCATAAAAGTGGGGAGGTAGGACTGATCTGAATGATGGGTAGGGGTGGGAGGGGAATTCAACCTTGTGCTCACTCTTCCACCCACTGGTGGTTTTCAGATCGGACTGGGCACGGGGGAGGGGTATATCCCCTTTTATTAAGTTGGCCCTGGAATTTTCAGAGTCATCAGAGTGTGATAAATAGTTCCTTGTTAACCCCCTAAACTCAGTTCAGAATGAAATGTTCATCCACTTCCATCTACCTCTTCTCTCAGATATGGCTCCTCATTTGAGTGGGTTGCAAAGTGTTAAAAATACACCCCTATCGCTGCTCTAAAAGAAACTTTCACTTAGAAAAAAGGGAGAAACAGATTCTCTCTTCCTCTCATAAAGAGGTCAGGGGGATGTGCGCAGACATGCATGTGCATGTGTGTGTGAACACTTCCCTTCTCCTTGGTCACTTTTCAAGTACCTCATGGCTTCTCTCTTTCTTCCCTATACCACCTCTTTATTGGTGAGAAAATAAGTGCTTGAAAATATTCCTTCTCCTTCCAGTCCCTGGAGGCACTTTCTTTACTGGAGGGAAGGAAACTGCATATCAGAGCCCACTGCCTGCATCTTTTTGCTCTCTTTATGGTAGCTTGGGTGTTTCCCACACTCACAGCTGCAACCTAGCAGTTGGTTTAGAGGAAGAGGCTTGCCTGCCTTATTCTTTCCACCATAATCAGGATTGTTGTAGACAGTATGGAAAATTGTCCATCCTTTTTTCCTGTGTCAAAGCCTGTGTTCCATAACCTGAAAACCAGCCCCTGAAATTTTATTGTTTGCATTCACAGCAGCACAAATTGAAAGTGTGTAAGGGAGGGAGAAGGAATATGGATAACACATGTGTCCACTCACACACTTACATTTCTGCATCTAAATATCTGTATAAGAGTTCTTTCTCTCTCTCTCTCTCTCTCTCTCCTGCTTTAAAGCTATTATTTATACTCATTGGCATTGTAAGTTGGATTGCAGGAAAGGTTATTTTGCTTTTATGTAAGAATGAAAACATAAATTATTTCTATCTTTAAGTATTTATTTCAAGCCTTGAATGTGAACTGTACTGTTTTATGCATGCTCTAGCAGTGTACATTTGCAAACTAGAATTCCTCTGTGCAGCATGGGGTCCACACAGGCTAGCCCACTGACTTGTTTTCAAGGCATTTTGAAGATAAAACTGCTTTTATGATGTGAGACCTTCACTCCACAGTTGTAATAGATTAGTTTCAAGTGCTGTTCAAAGAACTGACTCTTACAGATTTTTGGATGAGTTTCAGTTAGTATGTATTGAGGCTGTGGGAAAATGCTTAGATGGTGAAAACTACTGAAAAATTGAGTAGGAAGGGGATGTCTGGTTTGGCCTTGCAAGTGATTAACACCTGGTTGCAAGATGCCATCCTTGGCCCCTTGATGGAAGCAATGGTGAAAAAAAAAGGAAAAGAAATCCCTACTGGACCAAGAAGCTCTGAACAACTGCAGGCCAGCTGTGAACATATAACTCCAGTTTTGATTTGCCATTACTGTCAGTTTGTTCCTGAGCTCAGTTCAGAGTCGTGGATATCATCTATAAGGCCTTGCATGGCTAGAGACTCAGTATCTCAAATGGAGTGCCTTCCCTCTTTGAATGAGCCTGTAGCCTGAAATCAACATCTGAGATTCTTCACTTTGCAGTCCCACCCAGAGATGCTCAAAGGGTGGTGACAAAAGAATGGAATAGTGAAAAATGTGTTTTAGGTGCTACAGAAAATCATTTTTCTTTTCCTGGGTATCAGATTTATTTAAAAGCCTGGCTTTGGTATGTTTTGTTTTGTTTATTTTGTTTTTATTCACTTCTGTTCTGAATGAGGGAGTGACTTTTTTTTTAAGAGAAGGAAGGTGGCATCTTTAAGACTAACATATTTATTTCACCATGAGCTTTTGTGGACTGTGATCCACTACTTCAGATACATGGAATGAAGATGTAGTAGACACATATACATGGGTGGTGCAGGGGGAGGAGTGTGACATATAACAGAAAAAGATGTGTGTCAGGTTTTTCGTAAAGCACAGGTGGGTGGGTGAAGGCATGAATGGTAGAGGAGAGTATGTCTTATTAGGATCCATAATGATGTTGCCAGAGTTTATGTGGGGGCAGTGATGGCATGTAGGCTTATAGCAGGATTTTGTCAATGTATTTCCATCAATGTTGTATTCTGTTGTAGGTGAGTAATTGTTTAAAGTTCTGGAGCTCTTTCTAAGGACTTACAGATCTGCCACCCATGTCCTATGAGAAGGCAGTATTGTCCAAAATATGGCTGTCTACTGAGGCTTCACTGTGCATCTGAAGAAGTGCACTGCAATTCATAAAAAATTATGGTGAAATAAGTTTGTTAGTTGTGCAGGTGGCACATAACATCTTCTGCCTTTTTATATTGAAACAGATTAACCTAGCTATGTCTCTGAAAATCTGCCTTTCGTTGTCATTTGAATGGTATTTAATTAATGTATTATTATATCTTATATTATGTGTTTTTAACCATTCATAAATCCATTCAAAACCTCTTTGAATATGAGAAGCTGTTCATAAATTTAATAATGAAAACTAACTAAGGGAGTTAGATACTAATTTTTATAGGGTTTGGCCGGTTCAGAACAACTGAGATGACCTTTAACCAGACTCATTTAAAAAAAAAATCCACTGAGCACTTTAATCTGGGGTGGTTTTTTTGACACCAATAAGAATTCCTGTGTATTGTAATCTGTAAAAATTATGCATGTCCATAGGAGTGTTTATGCGCGTAGAATCAAAGGTATTGCCCCGTATCCAAACACCCAGAACCAGAATATACATGTCCATATAACATTTATTTTGAATAACTGTTAGTCCTCCTCCTTTGCAAGAAAAAAAAAAAGGAAACACACATAGAATGAATTTGTTGAGACATTTTTTCCTATGCATTTGTTGACTAAAAAACAGACAACCAACCAATAATCTGTACAGGATCAATGGCTGAAGCACAGGCAGATTGTTTACTGCTCTTCAGATGACAATGTTGTAAATGGCTACAATTTAGATCTAGATTTAAAATATCTCATCTACCTGGATGAAGATTAATCATGGAAGAATTATATGGAAAAAAATAAGTATGAATTAATCTAGTGGGTAGTTGTGTAGGATGATGTTGTTGCTGTACCTTCAAATGAGACTGTGTTTACATGTGCTTTTCTGTATGCAGAACAAGGAAATGTATATGCTGCCGGAGGTAACAGTGAAGGGCAGTTGGGATTAGGTGACACAGAGGAAAGAAGCACATTTCATCTAATTAGTTTTTTTACCAACCAGCACAAGATCAAACAGCTGGCAGCTGGATCCTACACATCAGCAGTGCTAACAGGTGAGGCCAACAGCTAACGTGGATCTTTCTGTTTAATATTTCTGGAAGCCTGAAATCAAAATTATTTGGCATACCCCTGAGCCAAATACCTATAATGGTGCATTATAAAAATGATGAAAACACCTTGGACTAGTTGTTACAGAATATCCTTAATGAATTCTTAAAATAGATCTCTGAACAAAACACTTTTATCATTTCAAAAACACTTTAACTACTGCATCCTGAGCTGACCTGTAATTTGTGTTAAGTGAGGTATATAGGCTGCTTTGATAGTAGATGGGTAGAAGATTTACTCAGGAGACCTTGGAATAGGATTGATTTTAAAACTTTTTTTAAAAAAAAAATCAAAAATTCAATTTTATTAAATAAAATTTCAAAATTTAACCTATTCTACAAATGAGGCACAGAATCTTTCTCTCTACTAGACCTTGATTCCTAACTATAAAGATAACAAGAGCAATGAGCTGAGCATTTGGGGGAGGGAGGATAGAGTAGATGTGAACAAGCAGGAAGAATCTCAGTCTAAATGTAAGGTATCCCAAATTTTGATGTATTAAATTGCTTAAGTTTTGATATATTAAGTAAATGTGTACCTTCCTTCTAATGAAACCCGTTTCTCCAAATAAGTATTAAGAGTACATTAATAATGTCCATATATGACAATATGATTAGATAGATTCTTCAAGGATATAAACTGATTTAATTATTAAGATTGAGTCCTTTGGAGAAGCAATTAAAATAATAATTTAAACCAATTTGATTTAAATCAAAGCAATCTTGCCTTGGGAAATATAGTTCAGTATATCAGAGGTGTTTTGCAGAGAATAATATGTACCTTACTAAACTACAAAACCCAGGCTTCCTTAGGATTGAGCCATGACAGTTGAAGTGGAATCAAATTGATATGATGCAATGCAGATATGCTTTGGTTTCTGGGTTATAGTTGGTTTGTTGAACAGATTGTTCTGCTGAGCTCTGTTGTTTTGAAAACATCTTGCTGTATATTTACCAGATATTTTAGAAATTCCGAATACTATATAGCTTCTGTAATATATATTACCAAGAATCAGAATAACATATGCCTGTTTACAGGGTGCTGGCACAGGTCGTTGATAATATGACAATCTGTCCACTGCAGCTTCTTAATTCATAGTGAGAAATTATTCTGTGTATAGTCATTCTGTGTATAATATACTCCTGGTTTGCTGCTATGTGCCTTATGTGAGAAGTAATTTTAAACAGAAAGACATGAAAGTTAGCAACCAGTATCTCACTGGTTCTGATTCCAAACGTATTTCACTGACACCTGTGCTGTATTTTCTAAATAATAGTTCTTCCCCTTCTTTCCTTTGACAAATTTAGTTTTTGGTCTAAACTCCCAAAAACTCCCAGGCAACATGAATAGTAGCCTTTTTTGCTGCAGGATTCTGGGAGTTGTAGTCTAAATTTTTTTTTCTATCCTCTGTTTATTACATGTTGCTTTTAAAAATTCCCTCCTCTAGTCTCCTCAAGGTCCTAAAGTCATATGATATAATGTGAAGATTGCAGTTCAGAAATATAGTTGCTGTGTTTGGTATTATTTATCTTTTTAAAGAATTTAGCATTTGCTTTATATTTATAAATTCTCCTTTTATTAAGAGGATGGACAACTTTTTATGTGGGGAGACAATTCTGAAGGACAAATTGGCTTAGGTAGTGAAGCTAATGTCTATGTTCCTCATCAAGTGGACATTGGAAAACCTGTTTCCTGGATCTCTTGTGGATATTACCACTCTGCCTTAGTAACACGTAAGTGTGAAAAATGACACATGTATATATGTGGATGTTAAGTCGGTATCATCAAGTCTCCTAGCATAGCTTGGGGATTTGGTTACATATTATTAATGGTTGTGATTTCAAATGCTCTTTTTGCCTTGTTATATATTACAAATCTGTTGATGTGTCTGTTACTTGCAGAGTAGTTTAGAAAGCTACAAGGAGGGTTGCATGGGTGAACAAAGTAATAGATTATGTGCCCCTTCCAAAGCCCTGCTGCCACAGCAGAAGAGAGTGGGAGGTGAGGTGGCTTTTTTTCCTTGCTCCATGAATACTCCAAACACAAAAGCTCCCTTGTGGATTCAAGTGAGGGAAGGACCGTTAATAATACCATCTGTAGGCAGGCACAAATGGAGGTTTAGATCTTGGGGACTTCGCAGTGAGCAAAGGAGTTTTTGATCCAACAGATCCATGGCAGGCTCTGCCCCACCCAAGGCTGACGCTTTTTTCCCGTGGCTTTGCCTGAAGAGGTCTCCAGGGGTCCATCAGGAATCTTAGCAGAAGTTAAGCTCTCCTCTGAATTGCTAGAAAATAAAATGTTTGTTTCATTTTTAAAAAATGTTTAAATATAATAATGGGTTGGAAAGTTGCACTTGTTATGAAGAAAACCCACAAAAGCATTCCTCAAATGAACCTCTCCTTTTGACATTTGCCAAAACCTTGTTGCTCTGTTTTCTGCAGGAGACGGGGAGCTTTATTCTTTTGGAGAACCTGAAAATGGGAAGCTAGGTTTGTCACCAGAGCAACTACAGGACAACAAGGTTCCCCAACGTGTTTCTGGAATCTCTGGTAGAGTCAGTAAAGTTGCGTGTGGAGGAGGACATACAGTAGCGCTTGCAGGTATACAAGTGGATTTTATATTATGATTTTTTTGTTCAGTGTTTCCTGGTCCTTGACTTTGGCATTTACGCGTATGTTTCTTCCATTTTAAAATCATACTAAATTTGCACACTTACATATGGACATCCACAAAGCTCTTAGCAAATTTTATATAGTGTGTCAGTAAGGGAGGAGAATTTTCAGAAGAGATTACAGAATTTTTGATATGGCTTCTGGTGGAAAAACAAGGGAAAGGGCCTTCTTGGGCTGCTCCCAGGTTTTGGAACTCCCTCTGTAGAGAGGCCAGCGCGCCCCATCCTTGCTGTTCCTCCATGAGCAAGTCAAAATATTTCCATGTCGTTGGACTTTTAGAAAATGACTGGGGTGGAGGATTAATGCTGTACAGTGCTGTTTTGAAGGTTTGTTTGTAGTCTTCTAGTGAATTTTATTTTTTGAATGTTCTTTAATTTTATAACTTGTTCAATAACTTTTAAAGTAACTCTTATATTTATATTTTTCTTAATGACTTTTCATAAAAACGTGTATTGTTTTCATATAAACTTGTATTGTTTTAAATGTGATGTTGGTCACCTTGAGTCCCATTATTGGGAGAAAGATGGGATATAAATGAATATAACAGCAACATCTTAGCAGAAGAAATCAGTCAGATATCAGCTTCATGTCCTTCTTGTGGTCTTTCCATAGGCTGCTAGTTGACCACAGTGATAAGCAGCATACTGGATTGGACTGGATGAGCTGTGGTTGCCCAGATAGTAGTAGAATTCAGCTCCCATCAGTTTTGGTCAGCATGTACACTCATGTGGTGAATGATGGGAATTAGTGTCCAGTAGCATCTGAAGGGAGAGCCAGCATATTACAGTGGTTTGAATGTCAGACTAGGACACTGGGAGACCAGGGTTTGAATCCCTGCTAGGCCATGGAAACCCACTGGGTGACCTTAGGCACATCACACTCTCTTGGCTTTAGAGAAAGGCACAGGCAAAGCCACTGTCGCAGATGCTGGCTGTCCATGCCAGGCAACAGAATGCAGGATCAGCAGGAGGCCATTTACAGTCAACAGAAAAACTAACAGTCAGTACAGCTTGCTTGCTCACAGTTCAGAAACAATCTAAAGGTCCAGGAATCCAGCAGGCAACATGGTCAGACAATCCAGGGTCAGAAACTCCAAGCAGACAAAGAGCAGGGAGTCCAGAGAACACAAGACAAAAGCTAGCAATGCACAGGTTGTTTCTGGCATCAGGCTACTGCCCTGTGCCTTCCTTAAGAAGGCTGAAGCCAACTGGCTCTCATCCCAGCCTGATTAGCTCCTAGTGTGCTTGCTTTTGCATGTCCTCCTTTGAAGCGGCTGTTCACCTGGGGAAGTGAAGTTCTGGCCCATGAGACCTCCTCTGAACTAATTCTGCCAAAAAAACCTTATGACAGGGTAACTGTAAGTCAGAAATGACTTGAAAACACACAACAACAAGAGCATCTGAAGGGTCACAGGTTCCCCAGCCATAAAATAGACCTTTGTTCTACTCTAGCACATTTTTATGTTTTTTATTTATTAAATAAATCTGTCCAGCCCCTATTGTGAGATCTCAGGGCAGCATACAATTAAAACATAAAAAAAATTTAAAACTATTCCAGATAATAACTTAATAATTTAAATAAAATAGAACCATATTAAAATAAATCACCAGCTTAAAACATCAGAAAAGGCTAAAACAGTTAAAAACCCTGTCCCCTGTATTTTCAAAGGTAACAAGGTTACGTTTCAAAGTTTTTAATAAAAACCTGGATTTAACTTGTTCTAAAAGAGATCAACATGTGTTTCTTTACTAATGAAAGAACAGCATCAGGATGGTTTGGTAAGAATTTAAATTCAGGGGGGAAATCCTGCAGTTCATGGGTCATGTGTCCCTCCCCCAACCACTTTTCTCTGCTTCTTTGTCTATTGCCCCCCCCTCCAAATGCCTCCAAGGAAAAATAAATCCAATTTTTAAAAAAAAAACATTTTTGTCCTGGAAGCCTCCAGGATAGTAAACAAGGCAAAACCTCCCTTGGATCTTGTTTTTCTTACAAACCCCAAACGGTTTTTGGCTGCTTCTGTCGGGAAAAATCCACACACAAATAGCACGATGCATAAAGCAGTAGTTATTTGGAGTGAAGTACGTATAATGACTTTAGTAGAAGCTAAAAGGAAAAGTAAAATACTTAGTTTAAAATTCCTACATTCCCTCCCCTCTGCTGAGAGGCAAAAAGCCAAGCCGTGGTTATCAGTACATTCCTAGCAGTGTTAGGCATTGTTTACCTAACGGTCCCTGGCTTCTACTGCTACAAGTCTTCTAATATATTTCACTTACTACATATCCTATTACTCTATATGGAGGGCATACCGACAGTTTCCCCTTTTTGTTCTTTGGGGCTGCTGAAGCCCATGAGGGGTCTTGGTGGTTGAGAATTTTTCCCCCAGAACTCCAGACCCGGGTCACTCATAGTTTAGACGGTTCATAGGTTGGTCCTGTGGAATGAGGTATACATTTCATTTTTGGGGAGGGGAGAAGCAAACTAACTCTAAACAGATAACAAGATGTAGTGGATGCAGGATGTGCTGAGTTTAAATCACCTTTTTCACAGAATTATCCTCAGTGTAGTCAAAAAGTCCACCAATCAGGGGGTACTCAAAGAGGCTCAGTGTGAATGGGATTGTGTTTGAGATGGAACACTCACAAAATCATTTGCTTTGTTCCACATATCTGTGTAGATTTACAGAACAGTCCTAGGGTGGTTCTTTGGGAATAAGTCCCATTGACACTGTGGGCTTAGTTCATAGTATTGCATGTAGTAGAAATAGACTTGTGGAAGGTTCCAGTTTGAGGGTTCATACCGAATGTATGCATTACATAGCAGTATTGACATATCTTTATTTGTAGGGAAAGTGTACCTCTACCCCCTTTAAAGAGGGACAGCTTTTTCTGAGAAGTAGGCAAAAATGACCAGACGTTTCTTGGTTCAAAGGCTAGTCACCAAATTTATTAAGTATAAAAATATTATTATAAAAAGTTCTACTATAGCAGGGTGCTGGAAACTCTCTTTCAAAAGTAAAGTGGGGTCCAAACAGTAAACAAAGGCTCACATGGATTTTATCCCATACCCAGGTGGACATCAGACACACCCACTGCAGCACTATTTCACCAATCACAAGTGACCTTTCCAAATTTGGCCAGGGTCTAATGAGGTAGTAACAGACATAAGGCAAAGGCGGGAGGGGCTAGGGTCTCCTGTGTACGTGAAACCCTTTAATTAGTGATGGAAATTGTTTTTCCCCCCACTCACAGTTTCCCCCCTCACAGGAGAACTAGCCCATCCCGTATCCCTGAACTAACAGTTATGTTTTTGGACAACACCCCCCGCAAGGTGGGTCAGCAGACCTATTATTGTGTAGTGGTTGAAAATTCATACGTGACAGGCAGCAGAAACACAGAACTATACAGGTGAACAGGATAAATATGACAACAAATTTCAACCATCCAAATTCCTAACTAGCTAATGAGATTAGAGTGTCTACTGTTACTACAGGCTATCCCTGTGAATGAGAGGAAGGGTATCGACAAACCCAACATTTGGTGACATTTTACCTGGGAAATATTATGAAATTAATGAAAAATGTTCTCATGCCAGCCAGCATGAGTGCTTTCAGGCAAATAGGCAGTCCATAATTTAAGGAACAAGCGCTTCATAGTAACAAGATATCAAAACACAGTGTATGAGGAGGTTATGTCAGGAACCAGTCCTAAAACTACTATCAGTAACTAACAGACACAGTTCAAAATCCAATACTAAAGTCTCAGGTCAGCCTCCGGAGTGACTCTGAGAAATAAAGTCTCTGAAGGAACAAGTATCGGGCACATTTCTTGAATCACCTTCCACCTTCTGGGTTCTGGCACCTTTTTTTTTTTTTTTAACTCTGGAATGGTGGATCCAAGATTTATGGCCCTGGATTTTAATTGCAGTATCAGTGGTCTGCAGCACTTGAGCAGGTTTGGTCCACGCCAGAGACAAAGGTCTTCCTTCCCAGATCTTTAAGACCACACCATCACCAGGCTGAAGATTCGCGGGCCATCAAGGTTAAGGGCCATTCCTGTAAGGATAAAAGTGGACAGAGGCCGGGGCAGCATCCAAGAATAAACACATCTTGTCTTGTTTTGGTGACACGCATACCCCATCTAACCTCCCCCCTCAGGCTTCCCGGATGAGCTGGCTAGGCCGGGGGCGAAGAACCTTCTCTCGAATGGGGAGAGTTTCAAGGGAATTTTTCTTCAAGTTTAAGTATCTTTTTAACATAAATGTAAAATCCCTACAATCAGTTATCTACACTCACTACAACAAGCATGAACAGAAAAATTTTTGTAATCACTCGATTGCATGCCTGCAATCAAACACACGAGAATATAAAGTTAGCCAGAGATGAAAATTAAAAAGGAGAGAGAGACAGAACGGATTTAATAAACACAATACCAATCCAGAAGTCTTCAGCTAGGATGATCTCAGCAACTCCAGTCAAAGTTGAGGGAGTCCACTGTATTGTAAATTTTAGCTGATTACCATCTCCTTTGTTTTTGCAGCTCTGAGAATTGCCCACTTAAAATGCATCTTTTAAACTTCCAAAAAGAACTCAGAGTGACTCCTAAAAAGAACTCCTAAAAAAAATGAGGATTTGGTTTTAGATATATATGCTGTGGACCATGTCTGAGAATTCAGATGCCCCATCTTTTTATGAAGATGGATCTTTTTCCCTTTTTGTTCAAAGGTAATACAATAACCAGGAATACAATCAAACATCCGGGTTTTTGTGAAATTTTTTTTGGAAATGCAAGCCTTGGTTGTCAGATTCCAGCTGGCTTTGCATTGTTTATGTTTTTCTCAAAGAGTAATGAGAGCCTAAAGGGCCCAACTCACCCCAGGATGTAAAACAGCAGACAGTGATCTCCTGTTTACATGTCCTTCCGGTATCTCTCCATGGCTCACTTATATTTTATAAAAAAAATAACTAGGATTCTCAGGACATGGCCCCCAGGGGGTTTTTCGGGGGTATTACCCAAAAATAATTTTTGAGCCAATTAAATAAAAAGAAAAATTGGGCATCATCAGAAAGGATTTCTCATCAAATGCAATACAACAGCAATTAAATTGAGAGTATTGCAACTTAAGTCAAAAAAGGAGAGAGGTCTCAATTTCTCATTTAAAATAATTTCTGGGCACACTACACAGATACAACAGTATATAAATGAGATCAAGGATTTGGCAATATGCAGCAGAGCAGGAGCAAAGAAGGACTTGGCAACATTTCTAGCTAAAAAAGCATTCCCCAATTACAAATATCCTATACCTAACTATAACATTAGCAAAACTTTTATTTACAGTAGTAAATGAAAAAATGAAACAATTTCACAAACGACAACAATGAACAGATGCATTGGCAATGAATGATGGTAAATGGATGAATCTTCCCAATGAAGAAAAAGCAATGCAACAATTGCAAATGAAGGAGCAATGAAATGCTGTAATTCCAAATGCTGGCTTTTTAAAAAAATCAAAAAGCAAAACAGTTTCATGAGAATGCGGGCTCTGAGTTAGGTTTGGGGAAAGGGCTTACTCCCCCCCGATAAAGGGAAAGTCTGATGATGGCAGGCACATGTAACTATAGCAAAGAGCTCATATTAAAATGTTCAGTTCGTGGATGGCTAACTATGGCGTGTTAGCTCTTAGGATTAAAGTGACAAATGGAAAAGGATACCAAAATGTAAGTAAAATCAATAATTGATTACAAAATCTTCCCGGCCACAACAGTATGTAAGTAAAATGTATATTTTCCAACAATTGAAGCATACAAAATCTTCTTTATATTAACATAAATTTCTATTTATGGTATATATTTTTTTAAAAATGATAGCTGTAAGCAGATGAAAATCTCAAAGCTCATGCAAACAATCCCTAAAAAATTTAAAAATGATCAGTTGAGATTAGCACAAATATAGTTTTTTTTAACTTAGGAATTTTAATTGTTAGATTTGTTTAAATTCCCCGGGCCCAAAAACCCTAATTCTGATTCAAAATTTTAAAAACAAACAGCTTCGTAGCAATAAGGAAAATGGTGTAGCAATCAAGAATTTGAATGAGAGCAATGTTCAAATTTAATGTGCATTACAGAATGAGATTTCCAATACATTGTGTATGCAAAAGTTCCTGGAACAAAGAAATTGAAACAAAAATACATGCAAAATAGTGTTGTTGTTGTTGTTTTCAGATTTGTATAGATGGAGTGAGGAATTCATCCTCTTTAAGTGTTCTAAAGGTATGTGTGGCTGATTAAGAAATCTTCAAACAAAAACAAAAAAACAAAAGAGAAATCCAATTGATGAGGCCATTTTAGAAAAAATTTTTGAAGCTTTTAAAAAGAAAATTTTCAGGAAGGTGGCTCAGAAGTCTTCCCCCCCCTTTGTATCAAAGGGTAATCAAAGTACTTTAAACAAAAGTGGTGCCCTTTGTTAATGGCTAAGGTCTGGATCAGTTGGCTGCTGTCAGTCTTAACGTATAAAATTAGCTGCCATCAGAGTGCTGAATAGATCAGGATACCCGCATCAAAAAGAAAACTCAAGAAAAAGGTTAATAGGGAATAACACCCCAGGAAAACTGGGTGGGTTTTTGCCATGCATCAGAACTTGATTCAGGGACAAAAGAGAAAGAAAAGAAAAAAAATGTAAACAGTAATGGTGGGGGGGGGCAAATGCTGGGAGGCATCAAGTAACCGTTTCCGGGGGCATGTCCCCTTCCTTTACCATCCCTGTAGTGTAGACCACAAAATTCACCTAACAAAAAAAGTTGACCACCAGAGGGGCGTCACCAGGTAGAGAAAGAAAGGTGAAGGATCTGGGGTGCCCAAAAACGCACATTTTTGCCGACATTCCTTTAAGTGTGTTAACCACAGTGTAGCTTTTTTCAAAGCTTACAGCTGCCTCCAGCTATATCACCTAGGGATTTGCCCCCATCAGAGTTTCGTTAAAGGGTTTCCCGGCAAGAGATTGGCTGAATGAACTCGTGCTCTTTAGAAGAGGAAGGCACGCAAATTAAAACAAAACAAAATAAAATGCATGTGAGACTGGATACTTTTTTTTTGGTTAAAAATCCAGGTGTTTTCAAGTCACATGCTTGCTATGCAAACAAATGAATTCAATAATAATAACAAAAAAATGAGATCCCCAATTTTTTACACTGTTCATAAAACTTGCCATTTTTGTAGTGGTTTGCAAAAAGGTTGAAACAAAAGGTTTTAATTGACCGGCAAAGCAAAATCTATACTTTAGATGAAGTTTTAAAACTAGGCAGGCCCCCACCCCTTCAAACCAAAAGGATAAAGGGCCTCATAGTTATGCAGATGTTCAAGAGATAAAGAGATCTGCAGCTTTGGCGCCAGGAGGGCGCCAGGAGGAACAATTAAACGTTTCCTGAGCTCAGACTTTTCTCTAGGAATCAAAAATAAGAAAATGCAAAATAAAAAAAAATCATATCATACTAGGTTGCTTACAAAAAGCAAAACTAAGAACTGTATCATGTATGGAAGTTTCCAAACAAACTTTAATTCCTCCTCAGGAATGAGAACTGCCACATTTCACCAAATTGGTTCCAATTCACACCCTCTGAGGGAAGCCCCAAAGAGGAAAGACTCTTTTTGTTAATTTGCCAGTTCATCAGAAACAAGAATTTTTCTCACTGCTCTCTCCCTATTTGCTCAGGGGTTAATTAAACCTTTTGAACTTTTTGAAATGGGGAGGGGGCCCTGAATTCAAGACAAAAACCAAAGTTGCATCAGTGTTTTACACGGGGAGAAATCACACCTCTGCTTGGATTCAAACTCTGGGGAGGAGGCAGCATTGTTTTTCAAGACAAAAAAAGCAAACAGATACCAGGCGAAATATCGCTTTGCTTACACACAAATCTTAGAATTTCCCTACATACATATATTCCTATATACATTGCATCATATTACATTACATTACATTAAAGCAGTGTTTCTGTTACCCCAAACCAATACATCTCTGCTCAACCTTTTCTTCAACCGTCTTCCCAACCGAATCAACCAGTTAATCCAGGCGCCTGTGGGACAACCCAGGGACCAAATTTAGGCCAGATTTTCAGTACAATATTTTATCATTTGCTTTTTCTTTGAATGCCCTTCTATTACTAAATTAATGCAAAACATACACAGAACACAAATTCACAGACAAGGAGACACACATCCAATAACAGACAGAAGCTTCTGTTTGGACTCTCAGACACACTTCCAGGCACACATGCACACCACAAAGCTGGAACAGGGGAATTCCCCAAAATGAACAGGCCCCAAAAGGGACCTATCTAGGGGCGGTCCCTGGATGGGACTTACCAGAGGGTGAGGTGAATCACTGGCGCGCCATTCCGAACCTCATCCCTAATCAAATTTCAGAGCCTTGAATCAGGAAGGTAGAGCCTCCGTCCTTGCCACTGCCCAAAACGGCCGTGATGATTCCCCACATCACAAAAGGGATGTTGGCGCCTGATGAGAAAAATCAATGCCCGCTGCGTGGATCAGTTGGCCTTCAGAAGGATTCCTTCCTCCTGGGCTCCTAGGCAGAGGGCTGATGAGGGCGTTTCTCACCTCTGCCCGCCTCTCCAAAAAGGTCCCTGTTCGGGCGCCAAAACTGTCACCTCTACGCCCTTGAGGGACACTTTTTTAGAAGAGGCAAAAATCCCCGTTTCTTGGTTCAAAGGCTAGTCACCAAATTTATTAAGTATAAAAAAATTATTTAAAAAACTATAGCAGGGTGTGGAAAATTCTTTCAAAAGTGAAAGTGAGGTCCAGAACAGTAAACAAAGGCTCAGCATGGACTTTATACCCGTGCACCCAGGTAGACATCAGACACACCCACTGCAGCACTATTTCACCAATCACAAGTGACCTTTCCAAATTTGGCCAGGGTCTAATGAGGTAGTAACAGACATAAGGCAAAGGCGGGAGGGGCTAGGGTCTCCTGTGTACGTGATAACTCCTTAATTAGTGATGGAGATTGTCTTTCCCCCACTCACAAAAGGAGACCAGGACCTATATCCAATTGTTAATCTAAAAAAGATTAACATGGAGCAATGGGGCTAACTATTAGGGTTGACAATTAGATTTTAGCCCAGACTTGGCAGAATTGTAGTGGCCCTGATAAGGACTGAATGAGGTGAGGTCCTTATTGCTATGTCAAGGAACTGACCCAGACTGAAATCTTTTGCAGCCTTGTCATATCTCTGTATTAGGGAACTCTTGAAGCAGTTTCTACCACTGGCCAGGAAGTAGAGCTGTATAGACTAAATTCTTAGCCCTGATAAAGACTTTAGGATCAGGATTTGCTGTGTTCTTAAGTTATAATAGCATCTCTAATGCTGAGTCTCATCAGAAGAATAGTTTCCATGGTTGAGAATACATTTAATAATAATCTAAAATTTATCCAGAAACTTATCCTGATAATGGCCAAATGTGAAGTACAGCTGCGATAGCTGTAGTCCTTAATGAGGATAAGTGCAAAGAGGACAGGATGTTCAGTTTTAACATTAAATAATGAAGGAGATTTGCAGTAAAGTTGAATCCATAAAACAAAATTATAGTAGAAAAAGGGTAGGACTTTACTGCAGGAAGAGGATGTTGAAACAGTGCTTGCTCACATGGTTGATTACTCCAGCTGGTAATTGTCCTTCACTACATCAATCACCATTTTATTTGTAGAGTTGGGGATTCAGATGTGAAACAAATTAAAACACAGGGCAATGAATCAAGATCCTTTTTAGTTTACTTATACTTTCTTTCCGGATCAAGTTTATAGAAGGATTTCAGATTGTTCACAGAACCAAGATGGGCTTTAGACTACAGCTGGACTTTCAACCTTCTGAAATATCTAGAACTCCTCCCCACAGCTATGGAAATACATATTTCAGTATTAAAAATGCAGAATACTAATCGATTTATAATAGCTAAGGCAGTAGTGGAAATGGACCTGCATAGACAAATCAGAGAATTCTAAGGCTTTTAGAGAAAGATGCTTTATTTTGCTCCTGTGTTTTTCCAGTAGAGGGAGCTTTAATAATAAATGTAGTCCAAAGACAGGTATTTACACTTATATCCTGGGTAAAAAGATACCAGAGATTCTCATTTATTTCTTTATCTTTTTATTTCAGTAATGTATGTGGCAGATCATAGTATATTTTTCAATTTCCATGTTACAAACAGGAAACATCAAGCTTATCACTGTCTAAATAATGAAAGTATGTACTAATTAAGCAAATTCAGGTGTTGACTTACATCTCAAACCATTTAGAAGGAATGGTGAACGTGTAGCCCATGGCGAACATGTTGTTGTAGGGCATTTCCTGTGAACTCCAATCAACTTAGCCAGTGATGAGACATGGTGGAAGCTGCAGTCTCACAACATCTGCAGGGCGATAAGGTTCCTGAGTCTGATCTAAAACCTGGTGCCAACCCAAAACATGCTGCTGCCTGCTGCAAAGCTGCCCCTTCTTACCCCTCATCCCCCCAAAAAAAAATAACCTCCCCCAAAGTCTTGCTGTACTATTCAGCCACCAGTTCCAGTCCTTTTTCTCATATGTATGATGCAGCCTGAAGTAGGTTATTTCACCCTGAGGTGTGGCAGCATCCCCCTGACGTGCTTGAACTGCATTCTTTACTCTTTGTGCTGAATATGAAAAATAATTAGGATGAAAGTGGTACCCAAATACATTACTTTTATTTTGTCCCATGCACAGAATTCCACACCTCAGATTGCTCAAGTGCTGCTCTTTTTGCAGTGAATAATAGGTAAATCTAAATAAGAGTGGGATAGAAATAATAAATAGATTAATAAATACGATGATTTTCTATAATGTATCTTGGGCTGATATCAAACTACTTATTCTCTTTCCCCTGAACTAGAACAATCTGATTATTTCCAATCATAGGTACATGTTTATTTGTGACTTTTAAAAAAATGACAGCAATATGTTTACGTAACACAGGCAGTTTTAGCAGGGCTACTGGCCAGGTTTCCTGTCCCAGCATCCGACATAGCCTGTACAAGACAAAGAACCTGAGAGCCCCCAAAAGTGAAAATCGGAATCCCAGTTTGCCAGGGTTCCACTTCCAGATTCTGTTCTTAAGATTTGGAGCTAGCCCCCCACCCACCTACACAAGCTGCTTTTGCTTTTGCTTTTTGTTTTTTAAGGAGTTCCTGGCATCCTCTCAAAGTGGAAAAACCTCATTTCCCCCCCAACCCCCCCAATGCACACATAGGTGGCACAGGCTGGTACCACCTCCACTTGAATTTTCTTAAGCATTCTTTTACTATACTAAACTGAATCCTTGGATGATGACTGACTGTATGTGGAATATGACTTTCATGTGCCTTTTTCCCCCAGAAGGAGATGTCTACACCTTTGGTCTTGGCCAATATGGGCAGCTTGGACATGGTACATTTGTTTTTGAAACTTCAGAACCAAAGATTGTGGATCATTTAGGAAAGCATAAAATTTGTAATATTGCATGCGGGGAAAATCATACAGCCTTAATAACAGGTATGCATGCTTTCAGCTCTGATAAACCTTTACAATGGTATTTGTGAAAATTTGCATATTTTGCATATGATACAAAGTTATTTATAATAACAAAATATAGTTTGTTTGTGTGTTTATCTTTGCCTAGATCAGTGGTTCTCAACCTGTGGGTCCCCAGATGTTCATGGACTTCAGCTCCCAGAAGCCCCAGCCACTATGATCAATGCTCAGGGCTTCTGGGAGCTGAAGTCCAAAAACATCTGGGGACCCACAGGTTGAGAACCACTGGCCTAGATAGTAAGGAGACCTTAGGAGTGTGTTAAAGTCCCCTTACTATACATGCCACAGTTCAGGCACAGAGTTCAGACCTTAGGAGTATGCAAAACCAACATAGCGTTTTGGTTTGAGTGTTAGCCTAGAACTCTGGAAATACCAGGGCCCAGATCCCCACTCAGACCTGGACCCCCCTTTTTTTTACATTTTATTTTTATTAAATCATACCCCCTAGGAGGCCTTGGACAATTTACATTGTCTCTGCCAAGAGGAAGGCAATGGCAAACCTCCTCAGAAAAAATCTTGCCAAGAAAATACTGTGACAGGGCCACCTAAATTCCAGCCAACTTGGAGGTATACAACAACAACAAAAGGTGTGCATCTTGGTGTTATGTTAATTTAAATAAATCTGTAACATATATTTAATATGCAGCATACTAATTAATCTGTAGCCAACAGAGAGAAGACACTCCATGCTTCCTTGTAGATGTACCTGCAATCAGGTCTAGGATATTGATTTCTCCATCAGGCCTCTAGATGCCTCTGTTGAATACAGTTCTCCCTCCACATTCGCGGGTTTCATTTTCACGGATTTGATTATTTGCGGGGTGGGCTTATCTCCTCCCATCTCCCCTTCCCATTCCCTGTCCTAGGGGCAGGGAGGGGGAAAGTTCATCGCTTCCCCTGGCCTGTTGCCTGCTAGGGTACACTGGCAGCAGGGAGCAGGAGCCACAGGCGCGCACTTTGGCAGCAGTGGCAACGTGTGCAGAGGGGGTGATTCTCTGCACGCCCTTCACCATCGCCAGTGTGGGCGCACTGGCAGCAGCCAGCACGGGCATGCAGAGTGAGCAGTCGTCTATTCTCTGCATGCCCGTCACTGCCGCTAGTGCAAACGGGCTCGCCATCTTCCCACCTACAGGTCCAGCGCATTCACCCCAGCAGCGGGGGTGGGGAGATGGCAAGTGGGGAGGAAAGTTTTTTCTTCCCCTCCCATCTCCTGCCTGCTACTGGCAATGGCCGGCGGGGCACGTGGCCAGGGAAGGAGGAGTGCTGGCGGGGAGTTATTTGCAGTTATTTCACTTTCATGGGGGTTCTCAGCTCATATCCCCCGTGAATGTGGAGGGCCTACTGTACTTTCTTCTACAGGGCCTCGTCAGTTAGAGAGAGGGTCCTGCTGCTTCAGAAGAGGAAGAAGAGAATAAGGAAAGGTAAAGATTATGGAGAGATGGAGAAAAAAGAAAGACCTGCAAATAAGAAAAAGAGTGTGTGAAGAGCAGAGCAAATTGTGTTAATGGAGCAGGGACCTTCACAGTAGCCTGAAGTGTTTGATAAATTGAAAGTCTGTAGGGCAGTTTTAAGGAAAGTAATGCACCTGTTATCAGACCCATTGGTGGGATGCATATGTGTTTCTTTGTTTGTACAATTCTGATTTTGCTTTTCTGCCTTTTCCAAGAATTGTGAAGGTGGGAGAGGGGATATGCCAGTATGAAAATATTATGGTTACTAAAGACTAAATAAATATTAGTGAAGGAAGGAACCCACATGAATTGTTTGTTCTCTGGTATTTTTGACCAGATTTCAGACTAATCCTTAACTATATATTGTTTTGTTTTTGTTTTTTCATACCCTATGCTATGGCTTGGTTCACATGAAACAGCCAAACCATGGATTTGTCACTGAGACAGTGCTCCAGATACATGTGCTTTGTCCTCTATGTTCTTCCCCTCACATGTTCTGATTCTTTCCCTCAGTTCCAAATTTAGGCAAAGTGTGATTTTCCATTAAATTTCAATTTCACAAACCATGGTTTGTTTCCAAATCAAACTCAGAAGGATGGTTTGAAATGGATTCAAGGAGCACACATATAAACCAAGCTTTCAGGTGCTTATAATTTTCATGAAAATGACTCTTTAAAATGTAAAATCAAGCAAGAATTGTAGTCAGCCTTAACAAATAGTGGTTTCTCAAAGAGTGTTAAAACTTGCCATATGGCATGTAGACTCCAGTTCTGAGTGTGCATCATTAAAGTTTGAGTATACATCAGTCTCTGTATACATCATTAATGTAATGATGAAATCAGGGCTGCTGAGTAAATCTTCATGCTGTGCAATAAATATTCCACCAGTTGTGTCTCCCTGTCTGTCAAGGTTATGCAAATTTAATTTATGCATTATTGATGCAGCTTGAGGACAGTTGATGTCTCTCCTGCAAACCTGTTTTCTGAATAAAGTGATTCCTATTAGTTTAATCAGCTTGCATCAATGACCATTGACTAGACTTCCTGTAGATTTGGTTGAGTTGCTCTACATTTTTCTTGCCTTCACAGACTGTATTGAAGTTGATATTTCTAGCTGTCAATGAGGAATTAAGGACTGAAGTTTAGAAATATATTTGGTAAATAGGACTTGAGGGGTAAACTTGGAATTGTGACTCCAGTTTTTTCACAAGTTTTCACAACCACCACTAGGTGGTAGAGACAGATTGACAGGAACAGATTGAGCATTTCATATCTGTATCAGTTTTATTGTGTTTTGTATAGTTTCTTTGATTTCTGGTACCTTCATTAAAAACTTTTCAAGTATGAAAATCATATTTTAGAATTTGTGCTCTTGGAGTTGATTTCCTTTGTTGTATTATTTTAATTTCTTGCTGGGTGATGTCTGTGTCTGCTCCATTTGACGTTCTTCTGCATTCTACATTAGTAAAAATACTATTTTCTCCACACTTAGAGAATGGTCTCATGTATACCTTTGGAGATGGACGGCATGGGAAGTTAGGACTTGGGGAAGAAAATTACACAAATCAATTTGTACCTACATTATGTTCCAATTTTTTGAGGTTTACTGTACATTCGGTAAGGCTCCAGTTTTTTCCTCTTCATGCATTGAACTACTTATGTTTTATTCAAAGGAGTCTGTTTAAAGATTTCCATAAGCTGTACAGCATTATATTCTTTAATTATAGATGAGCACTGAAGAAAATGGAAATTCTTTGGGTGAAAAGTTTATAAGTTGTCCTACTGTTTAGACTGGAAAAGAGATTTGTATGAGGTGTTTAAGCGAAGACAGGGCTGCACTATGAACTGAAAACACTTCAGTGTGATGTGTATCTTTGAGCAGATTTCTGAGATGCCTGACATTCTGTTCCTCATACTAAAATTTCTTTACAACACCGTGCTACTTGGTGATATTATAATGTTAAGGTTGCAGCATTATTTGTACTTATTTGGGGTAACTCATTGAGTTTAGTAGGACTTACTTCTAAAGAGAGGAGACATATGCAGGATTTGTCTGTAGAGCAAGGGAGGTAGAAAAACAAGGAAATAGAGACCTTTGCCCTTCTTTCACCTTGTGCCTTCAAACTCCTCACCACACTTCCTCTTTAGCAGGCTTATATTCATACAACCTTTGTTCTGGAAATGATTCTGTTGAACTCCAACCCTTGTCACTACAACAGGTCTACCTTATCTCTGTCTTCAGACACAGGGGAAAGAATTCAGTGCAAAGAAAGCATGCTGTTTAGTGTACTTTTTCTGAAAATATAAATGAAGTAAGTGTTCTCATGTCCCTTTAGCTGAACTTTGATACATTTTCTAGAACTAGTGGTCTCCTGGTTTATACTGGAGGTTACATCATTGTCTTAGTTCCAGATGGGCCTTTCTGGTTCTCAAATATGATGATGTTCTTCCCCTTCCTGAGATCAGCACAAAGAAAACTTTTATAGGTGAGATTTGTATACTCCAGCAGACATGAGCTTCTAGGTAAGAGAGCACTGAAGTTCTTATACATTGAGAGACAGCTTCCTTATCAGTACTGGGACATGCATAATATTTACATTTATACTCGTGGCCTCTTTACCGAGTAATGAAACTCAAGCAGAGTACAGTGAATCTGTGAAACAACTAAATGTTAAATGTTAGCTTTAAAGCAAGGTGACATATATAGGCGTGGCTATATTAAACAGAATGTGTGTCCTGGATGAGAAATCCAGTGACTAGACTCCTCAACAATCTTCTGCAAGTGCAATGGATGGCAGGAGAGTATTGTGCTTGGAAATCCCTTCTAGTCTGTAGGACCCCCCATCCTCCCAGTTTCATTACAGTTTGCCCTCCTGTGATTTTCTATCTGTATGCATGAATGCATAAATACACAGGCTTTTATAAATAAACTTGTTCATGCATACAGTTACAGCAGAAGCTGTCACATCTGGTAAGTGCTACCATGTTTGTATTTATATAGTGACAGTTTTATTTTATGGTTATTGTCCACTGTGCTCTCCAGAAGTTGTTCAGCTCTTCTTCCCATAATCCCTGCCCAGCCTGACTTACAGTGAGGTGTCATGCAAATAGTAGCTCACTGTCATTTGCATTTAAAACACTGGCAGAAGCTGCTACAGGAGACAACCAAGTGGTTGGGAGCATCTCAAAAATGTACAGGCACTGGAGGGGGAACATAGTTACAAAATGGGAGCTCAAGAATGTAATTTTGTCCGTTTACCTCACTGTCTCAGCTTTGCCTTTATACTGATTAACTGCGGGCAAAACATGTTCCTAAGGAAACCCAATAAAATGTTTTCTTCAAAAAAATAAAACATAAAAAAAATTCAGAGCTTAACAACTGAACATTTTAATCTCATACTGTTGTCTGTCACCTTTTTTTCTTGCTGTCAGTTGTTCGCTATGATGGTTTTTCTCAAATACCATGTAGAAATTGCCATGGAAATTGTTTTTGCAGTTGCTTATACCAAGATATGAATGTCCTGGAGTCTGTTCATTGAGAGAAATGCTTTCTGTTTATCCTCCTCCCACTACACTCATGAAGATGAGTACTTACATTAATGTTCTTTGTTGTTCTTGTGCTATAGGTAGCCTGTGGGGGTTGTCACATGCTGGTTTTTGCCTCACCCAGGCTTAAAGAATCAGATAAAATACCTGTGCAAGACCAAAATGAATACAGCTTATCTACTGTAGTCACTGAAACAGGTGAAGATACTTTAGTAATAGATACAATTCATCAAATATTATCAGCACGTGTGCGACGGAGAGAAAAGGTAAAATTTTAATTGTTTCTAATAAGCCTCAACAGATTCATCTCCTACCCCAAGTTCTCCATATATAGGAAATTCCATTTATTTTTTAAATTTCCTCATTAGTAAAAAATTAGTATTTTTTAAATTTTCATAATCGCTTCTTGGATTTGAAGTGAAGTAGGAGTCACAGTCTATATGAGAGGGCAGAATTCTTCCCCTTTTTTAAAAAAGGTCTCATTCTGTCCCATAGTGCTTCTGTTTCAAATAATCATACCACAAATGGGAATTTGACCAGTTCTAACTTTGTACAAGAGGACAAGTCGATAAAATCCCCAGAGCATCTTTTTATGCTAACATTATGATGGCACCCATTTGCAAGCACAGTACATGAGGCACAGTACAAGCTGTGTCTGTATTGAGCCATGTCTAGCCTGGTAGTTTCTACCCCTGGAGGCCTAATTTGAGAGAGAGCTGCTGTGAAACACGTGAAGATTCCTTGTTTTACTTTACAATGAAAATAGTCAGGCAACCTATATAATGCCTTTTGAATAATGAGACCGTAGATACTTACATAGAAAGTGCAGAAATATCTTTAATAAACGAATAGACTTCCATGCTACTGACTTATACTTAGCATGTAATTTTCCTTTCTATTTTTCTGTCTTTCTCTTACTGAACAGTGCTACTCAAGGTCTGTGGACTATATTGATACATGAACCATAAGCTGCTAGTCCCTGGACAGTTTTCAGGAAAGAAACATTTGTAGCCAGTGGCACATATGTGATATTAGTTTCTGGCACACTGGGGAAAAAAATTACCATTTCCCCATGTCAGATTGCTTGAGAAGCATTGGGTTAAATAACCTCCAACTCAAAGGCTTGAGTTTCCACTTAAATGTAATATGAACATCTTGAAGGTATTTCTATATATCTTAGATCTGGCCCAGAAGGATCTAAAGATCATGGTCCTACAGCTGATTTCATGATTTAGGCTAGAATCCTGTTGGTGCACTATGCTAGCATAACTACGCTGGTGCAGGTGGTGGCAGCAGGAAGAAAAAGGGAATGGGTACAGCAATGATGAAGGAAGCAAGGCACTCCTTTGTGGTTACTCAGAGCAGACAGATTTTGTACACCTTCCCTCACCACGACAGTGAAACCCTGTAAAAGAATCCCAGGCATAAAGTGATAACTCTCAAGGCAAGTGGACATACTATGTGTTGATTCACAGAAGGTAGCATCCACTCCAGAAGAATTAAAAGCAAATGCAGCCCTCAGCTTGCAAACTAACTGTTCTTTATTGGTTATCTTTTAAGGAAACTTAAAAGAGGATTTGTTTTTTTTCTAACCTTTTGCAAGGAAAAATCACCAGAACCTGGTCGATTGGTACGAACACTCCCTCCATTAGGAGGAAGTCTCCTAAAGCCTGTGTCAGATGGCATCAGCACTGTTTCCCTTGATATACCCAGAGAAAATCACCCTGACTCACAGGCAACTGAGAGACAAAAAGGCACTGAATCTGCTCTGGACTATGAAACAGGTAAACGGTATTTTGAACCTTGATTCAAAACCTGGTTCTTGTGTTTCTGCCCTTGTCATATGGCCTCTTGTTGCTACTGAGTGACTTCTAAGATGTGGGTGAGTGGGGTGTCTATAAGGAAACATGCTGGCCTAACACCCAAGAATCATTGTTCATACCTGTTATAAGTTTTTCCATATCTTTCACAGCAGTACAGTCTGGACAAGGCTACCTGAATAGAAACTTTTTTTTTTAATTTTTTCCCCCTTTCTAGCATATATATGGGGGCCAACGTAAACATGAAGTGAGAGATTTGTGAAAAGGATCTTCATGGTTGTTTATTAATATTATTAGCAACAAGTGGGAAGAAGGTGCAGTATAGTCTGTGATGAATAAGGGGAATTAGACTCTCCCCAATGATTGTTTTCCCAATTTAAAAAGCACTCTTTCACTTCCACAGGCTATTTGTCACATAGGGCAGGCAAAACAGAAGATTTCAAGTAGGGACAAGGGGAACTCACTTCAATGTCTGTTCGCTCTCATTCAGACTTTGTGCTTAACTGAAACTAAATTTCTTCTCCCACTAAATGGCAGACAAGAATTTTTGTGCTTCATTTGTATCTTAGTCATGAACTGAGAAGGAACTGACTTCCTTTTCTCATGCAAAAAAAAAGAAAAAAAGCAAAGGTTTTTTCTTACTGTGTATCCTGTTTTAAAGGTGATAAGAAAGAAGAGAACAGTGATACAGAGGAGAGTTCACGAGAGGATGATTCAGATGAAAATGAGGGTAGAACCCTTGGGGATACCACAGATGTCTTGAATATGGTAATACATTTAAACAATGTTCTGTGCTTCGAATGTGTATGTGGAAGAGGCACTTTCTCATATAACAACTTTCATGCTGATTCATTACCATGAGAACCAGCCACAGAATCTTTTGCTATACCAGTCATGACTTGTGGCACCTGTTAGGTCTGTGAAAAGTCTCATTGTCCTTGGCTTTTTAGGCTGGTGCTGACTACAGCTCCTTAGTTCTCCTGAAAAATGATAAGACTTCTGCTGCTGTTCATACAGCTGGCATAAATTGCTTGCAACGTTCAGAGTGCTTTATGGTCTGCCTTGTTTAACTTACTCCAAGAGTGCTTTCCAAAAGAACCTCCTAGCTCCTTTTAAAAGTTATAGTGGTACCTGTTGTCAGCTATCTTCCATTTCTCGTTATGTGTTCTGCTTTGTTCATTAAAACTGCACAAATGTGGATTTAAGAAGGATTTAGACAAGTTTTAAGGATATAGGGACAGGCTGAGCAGGTTCAGAGAAGGGCAACAAGAGGTACAGAGAACAAAACATGTGAGGAAAGGTTGAAGGAGATAGGAATGTTCTGCTTGGTGAAGAGAAGACTGAGGGGTGACATGACTGCTCCAGAGGACAGGACTAGATCTAATGATTTTAGAGAAAAGTGGATTTCAGTTAAATATCAGAAGGAACTTCTTGCCAGTAAGAATGGTTCGATAGTGGAATCTCTTTCTTTGGACATCTTCAGAAAGAGGCTGGACAGCTACCTGCTGGGGATGCTGTAGCTGGATTTCCTGCAGTGAGTGGGACATTGGACTCAGTGGCCTATGGGGCCCCTTCTGGCTCTTCTATGATTTTCTACTGAAATCAGGGGAATTTATTGGCTCTGTCTGGATGGCAAGATAAACCAGAATCTAAGGATCTTGGTGTGTGCCTAATGGTTTTTGTGTGGCTCATTCTACCATTGGGAGTAGCTAAACAAGACACAGACTTTCTGTCTGTGATGACATCTGAACTCACTACTCTGAGTTGTCTCTCCCCAGCCAATGCAGAATCATTGCTATGATTTGTTTATGGCTTAAGACTCAAATTGTCTTATGAGAGAAGACAGAGTACTCAGTTCAGAAGTCGCAACAAGCAATTAACAAATGGAAATTTCCTGGTTTGTTTAGCAGCTCTTACTTCTAAGAGCAGCAATAGCTGGTATGCACTACATCCTTTCTCAGTAAGCAAAATGTTTAAAGCGTTCTGGCTTTTACATACTTTGTAAGTGTGACTATTGTTTCAATCTAATATATAGGAGTATAAGGAGCTATGTTATACTGAGTCAGGCTATTGATCTATCTAGGTGATCATCAATATGGTGACTAGCAGTGATTCTTCAGAGCTTCAGACAGGAGACTTTCCCAATCCTGTGTTAAAATGCTGGAGTTTGAACTGAGAATCTTTTATCTATGCTCTGCCACCAAGTTATAGCACCTTAGGTTTCTAAAACATTAGTATCACATTTGTTTATATTAGAAACAGTTTTGAAAAATTGACTTTCATTTCAAAGAGGAAAGATCTATTTACAGCTTTTTGTCCCAAATGCTGTTCAGAGTCCAGAACTTCCTCCCTGTATATGCTTTTATAAGAATATCTTTGACCTCAACCTGCTGAATATTATGTTTAGAACTGTCAGTTGGAATGAATGTCACATTTTAGCCTTAAGGTCAGAAAATGGGTGGTGTTAATTTAGAAAACATGGACTCTGCTGACACATTCAGAATTTCCTCAAAGTGCAGTTTTGTTTTGTTTTTTTCCTATACTGTGTGCTATGAACATCCATGAATCATTACGTGTACCCATAAATATCATTACTACTCTACATTGGGATTTCTAACGTGTGAAGGGGAAAAGTATAGAGTAAATGTTGGAACTATTTTCTTTGAAGTATTCAGAACTAAAATATTCAAAACATAAAACAGTGATGCATGTGAAGTGGTCCATCAAACAGAGTTCTGCCTGGGCAAAGAATAATAAAGAACACAATTGTCCTTCATTTCATTGGGGAAAAACTCTCACTATTCATATGTCAGGATTTAAATATATTATGGGAAGGAGTGTTCACTATGATAACTTTACACTTCCTGATAACAAATGGTATAGATATTCCTGGGGAGTAATTAAGTATGACTGCCGTTGAATAGGGAAAAGTCACACAAAAGATTTGCAGAAATATCTTTTGTTTAAATTGGTGTCCTGTTTTTTTCCCCTTTCTTCCCAGATAAGTTAAATCAAAGCTACTTTTTTTTAAATAACCAACAAAAAAATTTAACATAATGTTTAACTTACAATGTAGTATCACATTCATGAGCCTCAGACTCATGCTCTTCTTCTCTCTTCTCTGATATGGCTGCAAGGAGGATCCAGATGCTTCTCTTTTCAGTTAACTACACTTTAGTCATCTTAGAGTCAGCTTAGTAAATGTTAATATCACTAAATACCATTTGTCCAAGTTTGGAGATGATGCTGAACTGTGATTAAAAATTGAAGCAAATCTTGCAGGTGTATCAGAAGAAAGGAAGCAGCAGTAAATGAGCATCAGGCTCATCTATATAACACTAAATCATAGGGTAGGGTTTTTTGTCCAGACAAGATAATTGAGTGGTACTGTTGGCTGTGGGTACTACTGAGTCATCTTCTTGTAGTATTTAGGTAACAGGGGGATATCTAATTTATTTAATTCTAGATTTGTTTAAAATATTCTATGTTTTATATGATAGTTGGCAGACAAAGAGTTCAGATGTAAGAAAAAAAGAAATCAAGATCTTGTGCCTTGCATGGTTGTTCAGAAGTCAAAATTTCAGCAGGTGAAGCTAGATATAAAAGCTTCACCAGAAAAAAAAATCCTTCTTCCACACAATTATTAAAGGTACAGGAGCCCTGACATCTTTTTCATCTCACCACCCTGTTTCAGGTAGCAGATGATACGAAAGACGTGTACCAGAGGTTAGCTTTTAGGCGTGAGGCTTGTTGCTTAGAAAATACTCTGAGATCTTCCTGTAGAAAGTCAGACTGCATGACTATAAATTCTAACTGTTAGCTTGGTGCTGTTACTTACTACTTATATCGAAACATTTTTCAGACCCATGTGATGAGACTGAATCCCAGCGATCAATCATTAGAGTTAGCACCAATTCAAAAACAAAAGGTAATGTCAGTTTGTATATGTATTTTAAGTTATATGTTTTGTTGCTAAAAATACCTACAATAATGAGTAAATCAAACAAACCTTTAATTACTATTAATTAATAATACTGCCATGAATGCAGCATTCAGAATTTAGTAGTTTCCTGCCACAATTATAGAAATCTTTTGATTTAAGCAACATGCTTTGGCTTCACACAAACTTTTCCACACACAAAATATATTACTTCCATTTATATAACTATTATTTTCAAAATACCTCTAATAAGCAATATATCTGTAACAATTAAAATCAACACAGCCAGTGAAAACAGAACATTTTTATTTTGAAGTCAGCATATTGTAGGACTTTGTCTATTTCTTTTTCATTTTTATGGTTATGATCTCTGTTCAACTGTAAACCTTGACTTCTCCAGCTTACAAAAAATTCACCATGAGAAGGTAGTTCCTTATGTACAACAGAATTTGTGTACAAAACAGTTATTTCCTCCACCAGAATGAGTGGGGATGCCCTTTTGTGCAGAAGCAGCATGTCCTACAGTAGGACAGTGTGTCTGACAAGGGCACAGTACATAAAAATAAAACTTTGAAAAAAGTTTGTGTTATAATATTAATGTACATATAGTCAGCATAATTAGCAATCCAATTAGAATATATAATGCCAAAAAATGTAGTTTATAAACATATAGTGTAGTCATATAATGAGTTTTATAGTCACAGAAATAAAAGCGATAGAAATATATTTACTAGAGCATCGGAATTATAGAGATCTGAAGAATCCCAGTGCAAGTGAAAAAGCCCTTACACCTATCAAGTTCCACAAACTTTTCTTTTTCTGTGCAGTCTCAGTCTTATGGATTTTCCTAGGGTGCACAGGCTGGCAAGATAGGGATGGATAAATGGCACTCATGCTTCCCTGGATCCATTTTTTTTTTTCATTTTATGCCTCTTTCCCATCCTACCAAGCTATTTACTCTTTCTTTCCATGTTCTGATTTGCTTGCTGTCTTGTTTGCTCTCATTTTATTCTTAATATTCTTCTTTTTCTTTTTCTTTTGTTGCTTCTCATATGGAGTAGAAGAAAAATAAAAATGCAAATGTGAACATTGATGGTAAGGGTGGATTGAAAAAATCTGATCTCATCCAGGTTCAGGAAGGATTGAATTTGGGTGAAACATCTTTTCAGGTGGAACCTACACATTCAGAATGTTTTGGGGAAGATTGCTCTATAGAAAAAAGCTCTTATGATGCTTTTATGAGGAAAATTAAGGCTGGAAAAAAGTATTCAAAAGGTAAATCTGGACAGTCCATTGCTGTTAGTGCAATGAAATTTGACACTCAGCGCACTATTACAGAAGAATTTAAAGAAGCAAAAAGGAAAGAAGTAGATCAAATAAGTTCCAGGTCAACTCAACAAGAGATTCCTCTTAGTCTTACTAGGGATAATATGATGGAGACATTATTTGTGGATCATCAGGAAGATAAAGCTAAAGCTAAAATAATGAAACATGACAAAAGTGGGACGATATATGTGCAAGCTAAAGAAAGCAATAAACAGAGGGAGTTAAAACACAAAGAAAAAATAATGAAACAAATAGCTATAACTGCATCATCTTCATCGAGTGAGGAAACAAGCAATGGCTCAGCAAAATATGCTCTTCAGATAAATCAATATAATTTTGAAAACATGACAAAGAAAGAAATGGAAGTAGAAAACAGAAATATTAAGTGGGAAGAAAAGCAATATGCCTATAAAGAGAGGGAGAGCTTTGAAGATACCAGTGTGCAAGGCCAGACCAAAAAAAAGATGAACATAGAGGAACAATTAGATAAGGATGTCCACACAGAAGAAGATAATACAGAATATAATCAAGGCAGTGAAAAAAGTGAAATAGTTGTGGAAGAGGCTGAACATGAGGATGGGGATCAAGATGAAAAAGTTGACAGTGAAGCAGAATCTGAGCAAGAGAGAGGTGAAAGTGAAGCTAGTAAGAACCATAAGGAAGATGCCATAGTAGCCATGGAGAGAGATGAAAATGATGAATTGCAGTCTGAAGCAGAAAATGAAGCTAAGCTGGAGGATGGCCAAGAAGAGAATCTCCAAGTAAGAATCACTGAAGGAAAAAATGACACAGATGCTGAACTGCAAGAAGAAGATGAGGAGGAGGAGAAGGAAGAAGAAGAAGAAGAAGAAGTGGCAGCAGCAGCTGTAGATGAGGTTGAAAAGGAAGAAGAACCCGAAAACATACAGGAGGGTGAATTTGCAGAAGAAACTGGCATATTAGAGGAGGAACAAGAGAGGAATGATTGGAGGAAGGAGCAAGAAAAGGAGATAAAGAAGACTGAAGAGGAGGAAAAAGAAGAAAATTATGAAGGATGGAGAGATGGAAAGGAAGAAGGAGATAAAGAAAGAGAAGATGAGGAGGGAGAAGGGGATGAAGGAAAAGGAGATGGGAAGGAGCAAAGTTATGAAGAAAGGGGAGATGAGAAGGAAAATGAAGAAGGGGAAAGAGAAGGGGAAGAAGAAGAGGAGGAGGATAAAGAAGGTATGGAAGAAGGAGAGGGTATTGAGGAAGAAGGGATGGTGGAGGAAGGGATAGAGGAGGAAGAGGATAAGGATGAAGCAGAGGAGGAGGAGGAGGAGGAGAAGGAGGAAGAAGAAGAGGAGGAGGAAGAAGAAGAGGAAGAAGGAGAGGAGGAGGAGGAGGAAGGAGCGATGGAGGAGGAAGAGGAGGAGGAAGAGGTGGGAGAGGAAGAAAAAGATGTGGAAGATGAGGAAGATGAAGCAGTGGAAGAAGAAGAAGAGAAAGAAGCTGAAGAAGCAGAAGAAGAAGCAGAAGAGGAAGAAGAAGAGGAGGAAGAGGAAGAAAAAAGTCTGGAAGAGGGGGAGGAAGAAGAAGGAGGAGAAGAAGCAAATGAAGAAGAGATTGAAGATAAATCAGTGGAAGAGGAGGAGGAGGAAGAGGAGGAGGAGGAGGAGGAAGAGGAGAAAGAAAGCCAAGAAGAGGAGGAAGATGAGCATGAAGAGGAAGAAAAAGTAGGCATGAAAACCAAAGGTCAGAAACAACAAGAAAATAAAAAAAGCAGAAAGCTAGAGACAAACAGTAAAATAAAAATCCCTAAGCAAAAAGTGACATCAAAACAACATGCAGTGAATGGACTGCAACATTCACAACAGTTTTGGAACAATGTGCTCCCACATTATTTGACACTAAAATAGCCCTCGAGGTGAATTTTTCACAGAGGTCTCTATAGTACTATGCCAAATTTTAATTCTAACTTTTTTTTTACTAAAACAAAAAGATTTTATATAACTGCCTCAAATTTTACCTTTTAAAAAAGCACTTTAAAAGTAGTCCTGCATAGGTAGAAATCTGCCACTAAGAGACATGCAGTGTTTGTAACTCCCTCATGTTTGAAACCAGTGACTTGCTTGTGCTGAATTTACATTTCCTACAGTTTGGTTCTTGCTGCTGGGGGGGGGCAGACCTAAATGTGCAGCTGCCAAAGGAGTGAGTGCCCCGTGTTCAACACAACATCACATTTCTTTAACACTTTAGAGGGTTCAGTATGTTTCTTTGACTTATAATCCTTACAACAGTAATAACTGCCCTGCAAAGTACTTAAGTAGTGTTATGCTCATTTTATTGATAGGAGGAGCAAAGAGTGAGGTAATATTGGCTTGCCTAAGGACCATGCACCTGTTGAGGTCATTGCAGAGGCAAGATTAGTCAAGAGATGTTATAATTTGAAGTTCAGTCTCCTAGCATAGTAGCTCTTAACCTGGGGTCCACAAAGCTCTGCTGCTGGACATTAACAGCAATGGCAGCAACAGGGATGAGGCGGTGGGGTGGGTGGGGAGGGTGCTGCAACTTTTGCCTTGTTTGCAAATGAGGGAGTAGTTTGGGCACGTGATCACACATGCTGCTGTGTCCCTTTCATCAGGGACATGGCAGCAGGAGTGTGGGTGTTGAGGGACACAGTGGCAGCTGTGTGTGTGCCCAAACTGTTCCCTCATTTGCAAATGATGGAGCAGTTTCAGTGCCCCCACACACACACACAGCTGCTGCATCCCTGACAAAAGGGATACAGTGGCAAGTATGTGAGCACACCCATACAATGACTGTGGGGAGACCAGGGTTTGAATCCCCACTTAGCTGTGGAAAGCCACTGGGAGACCTCAGGCAAATTGCATTCTCTTAGCTTCAGAGACAGGCAAAGGCAACATCTTGCCAAGAAAAGCCCCAAAGTTCATCTTAGGGTCTCCATAAGTCAGTTTTCAAAAGGCAGAGACGTGACAACTAGAAAGGACCTCCCACTGTCAGCAGCACTTTGTTGTTGTGTGCATTCAAGTCATTTCTTAGTTATGACAACCCTACAGTGAACTTATCACAAGCTTTTGTTGGCAAGATTTGTTCAAAAGGGGTTTGCCTTTGCCTTCCTTTAAGGCTGAGAATGTGACCTGCCCAGGGTCACCCAGTTTCTGAGCAGGGATTTGAATCCTAGTCTGCAGAAGCCTTTAATAAATAAATAACTAAATAACTAAATAAATATTTGAATATTTAAATCTGAAGTTGAATATTTGAATCTAAATTTAAATATTAAAATTTTTAGTTATGTCTTCAGGGACCCTGGCAACAAATTATATTTATAGGGGATCCCCAGTAAATAAAATGTCCTAGCATGTTAAGAGTATTTAACTCTTTTTTAAACATCTTTTTCACACAAAGTATATGCCTTGGGTGGTCCACACCTGTCTTGGAATCTGCACCTTTTATCCAGAGGCTTCTCCCCAGGGTGAGCTCTTTCCCTCTGTTGAAGGCTTCTCATCCAGCAGTACAATTCTGCTGGTACAGTGAAAAGAAAGCTATCTTTGCTGAAGCACTGCTTGTCCTGCTGTCCCCTGTTCCTCTGGAAAATCTGCTTTGGAGAACTGAGTGCTGGTGATTTGGGGGAGGGGGCTTCAGAAGTTCCTGTTGGCAGCAGGGACTGTTGAGTCTAATCTTCTGAAAAAGCACTATGCTGACAAGTAGCTTCCATAGTCCAGACCTGCATTTCCAACATCCAGGGTGTGTTTGGGGTCTGTGGACAACACTCACATTGGTGTATCTAGGGAAGGGGAAGGTGGTGACAAAATAGAGTATTGGAAACACTGTTGTTCAGTGACAGATTACCAGCGGCTAAGGGTCAGTCATTAGGAGTGGCTCTTTCTACTGTGCCCTGGTGGTTGCAAGATTCCTGGAATTTTCTAGTTGGTTAGTATTGACAGCCAGTGGTATAAACATGCCTTAAAAACTGTCTTTCCCATCTAATTTCAGTTCAGTACACATGCGGATGAAGGAACAAGTGCAGGAATGATGTATACAAGGATATGTTTTCCATTGTCATTTTTTCCAGACATATTCCCATACACATAGATTGTAGTCAGTTTAATGTATTTGATGTGCCTTATGAAATTTTAATAAATATTTTTTCTACTGAATCAGGAGCGTTTACTGGAGTTCAAAGGGATGTGTGTGTGTGGTGTGTGTGTGTTAATTCAAATGCGGTTTGCAGATTCATCTTGGGACAAAAAAATGAACAAGCTTAGTTGTCAGGTGTTGATTTAGGAGAATAATCAATCAGACTTGTAGAATTATAATAAATATTAAGGTGCATCCTTAAAATACAATCTATTACATTCATTCTTTATCATTGTTAGGTGACTGTATGTGTAGATGAGTATGGGTGCATATTTGAAAAACTTGTTTTAAAAGAATGGAATACAGCTAATTTTTACCACTGTATGTAGCTGTAAACATGGTTTTGGGATCTTTCAGCTTCACTATCCTGGCAGGACATTCTAATCTCAGGATTTTGTAGCTGCAGTAAAAATTATTTGCACAATCCTAACGATGTCTAGATTGAGCCAATTGTTGGATTGACAGAATGAGAATATTTGGAATGAAGCCCATCAGTGCCTCTGTGCCATGGTATTAGTTTCTTAAATAGGCACTTTATTTTTTTAACGTATCTTCTCCAATCATGAGGAGTAATGGTTCTTCCATATTTAATTGAAACTGAATGTCATATATTTGGGTGTTGTAGTAGAAAATAAATTCCACCTCAGAATAGAATCATAACTGATCTATATGGGAAACTACTGACCCAGTTTTCTCAAAAGCCTTATCTCTCCAACCTTGCACTCCCATCTAATGTATTAATAATGTATAACCATTTGATGACATTGCCCAACTTCTGCAATGTTTATGGATGCTGCAACCATTGTCTAAGTTACAATGCTTTTGCCTTTTTAAAAACAAACAAACAAACTTTGAAATGTAAGCTGAATTATGGAATGGTGATCTGGATTTTTTCCAAGACAGTTTCTGCCTTTTAAACATCTATTTAAGGAGTCAACATGTATGGATTTCCCTGTGATTTTGAGAAAGTGTGTATGCATGCACATTGGCTATTCGCTCTAAATAAGGGATGACATTCTGCCAGGCTGGAAGGGGCAGCATTAGCCATGGACATACGGTCCCTAAAGGGCTGCATCTCCATTTTGCATCCCATACTCCCCACTCCAAATTTGCCCCAGAATGGTCAGTAGCACCACAACTACCTTAGCTGTTGCCCATTTTGCCCAATGGGGATGCCATCTTTCCAGGCCCTGGTGGATTGTTGTTCCAAACATGAGTTGGCTGGGTTTCTCCTTTCAGCTTAAGAGGGATTAAATGCCTGAAAGGGAAATGTAAATGCAATGTAATGTAAATGCAGAATGGCTCCTAGTTTTGGGCAAAAGTTTTCCCGACCCACAAAATTGAGGAGGAGTCAGGTGGAGGCCTTTGGTGCCTGCATGGAGCTCATGGGCTGTACTTTACTTACTCCTGCCATTAAAGTTCTTACACAGTTAAAACAGACAAATTCCAGTACTGAGGGAGAGACTGAGTTGATGTATAAGGACTGAATATTTTCTGTTTTCCTTGATCTGGAATTTGGGAAACAAAATGTAGATAATCTAGATAACAACAGGAATAGGCAGCTTCAAACCAGATTCATGTCCATGCCTTTTTTAAAAAAGACTTTTTAAAGTCTTTTCATTGTGAGATCTAAATAAAGATATATGCATGCAGGAAAAACAAAACAAAACATTAATTCGGCTGAAGTCTCTGCAGCATCAAGGAAATTGTTGCATCTTTAAAACACCGAACAATACAGTCATGGCCATAATCCAGCAGTGAACATCAGCTGGCAAAACTGCTTCCCTCAGTGAAATTAAGAGAGGTGGTTACTTCCTATTTTGATCACTCAGCCTGGTCCAAAGGGCTGTGAAGCTTTCTGGAGTCAGTTTTCAGATCGCACCAAGAGCTCTAGGAGTGAGGGAAGATGAGGAGGAAGACGGTTTTGGTGCTTAAGTGCCTGTGTGATGAAGCTAGATCCCCATCTTTTGGTTGGTATATATGTCTGGCTTCTTTGCTACACCTTTTGTTAAGAGTCTCGATCCTGCCTCTGCTTGCTGTTTCTCCTCACTTAGCAGAAATATAGGACTTTGCAAAACGATAGGTATTTGGTGAGTCTCCATTAAGTAGATTACACTTTTAAGCTCATCTTTGGATTCTGCTTTGTCCCCTTTCATACACTGTCCAGTTTAACCATTAAAAAAGTTTTTATTCTTTTTCCTTCCTCTCAACTTCACTACTTTGCCTGCTCAGCTCACTGAAAGACTGCAGAACTGTTTTTGCTTTGTCCTGGTGAAGCTCTGGACCATCTGGTTCAGAGAGATTTCATAGAAGATGTCCTTTATGAGGGAAAAAACAATATAAAGGACAGTGCTTCTCGGACATTGATGTGAGGGACTGGCAGTTTTGGGGGTATTTCACTGTGCCAGAGACTGGCCCATTGGCTGCAACTTTTTCTTTCTTTTCTGGAAACTTGCCAGGGACCAGCAGCCAATGTTTCAGGGACTAGCACTGGTCGAAAGACAGCTACTTTGAGTAGCACTGTCATAATACAATGGAAACATACAAGGATGGAGTACGGATTTTGAGATTTGTGTTTAAAGATGACTATTAGAAAGAGCTTTGTTTTTTTCATAATGAATCAATTCTAAATGCATGCTGTGGCTGTAACGAAGAGACCTTGCATTCTGGGAGCAGGCACACCAGAAGGTAATTTAAGTAGCTTTAGTCTAGGATTGTGAAGTTATGTGCTAGAAGTGTGTGTGTGTGTGTGTGTGTAATCTTTTCTGTTTGTTTCCATGTCCTGCCTCAAATGCTCTGACTTCAAAAACCTCTCATTGGATTAATTATAATTGGACACTGAAAGTGTAGAGTGGTTGCTGGATGTTCTGTATAACTGTACCCGCTGTACAGAGTTGGGACCCATTTTAATTCAGTTCAGTTCTTTTCTTGTACACTGGAATTTGGAGAGGCTCTAAAAGTAAGAGAAGACTTGAAGGAGCTTTCTTACAGCCTTGATTATTTGAGAGCTGATGTTCAGGTGTAAATTTAAATTGCCTTAGCTTGTGAGTGTCACAGGCCCACAGCATTCTTTTTTCTTGCATATGTTTGGCCATTTTCTAGCAACCATTCTGAAGACAAATGCAATTGTTAATCAAAGCTATTTCTTCGTATCAATTAATGTTCATTGTCTTTAGCCAGGCACTGAAAAAAATGACACAGTATATACCTGCAAATAAGAGTTCCTATTCAGAGAGAATTTCCAAATTTGTAACATGATCTTATACATTTTTACTGAGAAATTTCATGGAGTTACCATGTGACAATAGGTGATTTGAAGGGAAACACACAGAGAGTCAGTAGAATTTACTTGGAGGCAAGTGTGTGTGTATTTAGAACAGCAGCATTATCCAGGTTTCTCGTAATACCGTAGTTGCCAGGGATAGCTTGTATGAAATTTGCCTCTGATTCTTGTTGTATGGATGCAAGTTGAATTGCTTCATCAATTATATTAACATATTACCTCCCTCAGTAAAATCTCAGTTTTATAAAAGACAGCTCTGCTTTGTGCAAAATGAAATAATCAAATAATTTTAAAATTAGAGATGTAAATTTGAATATTTAGTAAAATGCTCAAGATTTTCTGAAAGTAAGAATTATTGTTCAATATGTTTCTTTTTTCTGTGAGCTGAATCCAAAACACAGTAAATTAGAAGTCTGCAGGGTGATCTTGGATTCGGTGCCTATTGAAGTCCTTGGTTAAGACCAGTGATGTATTTAAGTCTTTTACTCCAAGTCTCAAGTCCTTGAAGATATTTTGAAGTCAAGTCTCAAGTCTGGGAGCCAACTTTATACCCCAACCTATATTTCAGAATTTTTAGATAGAATTGAATAAAATCAGTTTTAACAATTTAAGTAGAGTTAGCCCTCTGCATTCGTAATTCTGCCATCTGCAGCTTTGGACATGGGGAATAGGATCTTTCTTACTTCCCATTTTGGAAGCTGGAGGATTTTCAGAAGTGAGGAATAGGATCCTTCTTACTTCCCATTACTGAAGCTTCAAAAGCTTTAGAAGGAAGGCTCCTTCCTCCTTAAGCCTGTTGCCTAACACCTTTGCTGTTCCCTTCTGAGAAATGCATCTTGCACGCTGGGGTGAGTCTTGTCTTCTGCTCTTAGGTAAAGTTTCAGAAGACTCCTCTGATATGTGCCAGCATAGGCTGCCGAGCATTCCTCAATCGCATCTCAAGCCCATTGTTTGCTGTTCCCCTCTAAGTAATGTGCCCACACTTTGGGTTTGAGACAGATTGTCATGTGACCAGTAGCAAAAAGGCATGGAAGCGTTGTTCAAAGCTTCAAGGTTTCTGGATTAATGTCTTATGTTACTGAACCAAGGACAGCAAGTCAGTCACTAAAAATATACAAGTCTCGAGTCGAGTCCAAGTCGAGTCACTAATCCAACTTAAGTCCAAGACAGTCGACTCAGTTCTACATCACTGGTTAAGACAATTTTCTAGTGTATCTCCTTCATAATTCTAGCAGTCCCTCTTAATAGAAGCACACATTCTCTCTCTCCTCAAATCATTTAAACTGTGAAGTTCTAGATTGCATTCTTTGTTTAATATGAAACAGTGATTTGTGGTCAGAAGTCTTTTATTCTGATTAATATAAGCTATAAAATATTCATCTTCATTCCTGTCATAGAAGCAAACATCATCTGATGAGGAAGAGAGTGGTAGTGATGGTGAAGAAGAATTGGACTATGATGGAAAAGAAATAGACAAGCATGAGGGAGGTGAGCAAGATACAGTAGAACTTAATGATAATCAAGCACCTGAAAATGAGGGACAGAGCAGTAAATCATTAAAGATTGAAGAAGAAAATCAGAGGGCTGCAGAAACTATAGAGGTAAGCTATTTGCAAGTTTTATTTATACCCAATTATTCATTGTAATTTGAGGCACATGTTAGAATATATTTTTAAATTATACATACTGCCTTAGTTCTCAGACTTTGTTATACATTAAGACCTTAAAAGTGTTTAAATTGTTAAATTCTGGATTGTAGGACATAACCAATGGAGAAGTTTGATATGAGTCTAGTAACCTTTATTCATTGTCTTTAACATGAGCTGTAAAATTTCTTTCTTCAATGATACCACAGGATCAGGAATCATCAGGTGAGGAAGAGATTGATGGCGATGGTGATGGCAATGAAGAAGAAGAAAGTGATGAAAAGGAAGATGGAGACAAGGAAGAACAAAATACCATGGAACATAAAGATAATCAAATACCTGACGATGTGGGACAGAGCAGTAAATCATGTGAAAGTGTGGGAAACAATCATATGACTACAGAAACTGTAGAGGTAAATCATCAATTCCTTTACTGCACATTAGTTATATTTCAGCATTTCACCAGAGATTCTTCTAGTACTTAATCAAGAGAAAATACTGAATAAGATCATTAAATACACACTGAAAAAGTCTGAAGTAGGTTTTACCACTTTTATTTATTTATTCAGCATCACTAGTGAACATTGGACATTGTGGAGAACAGAAGCAAATGTCCTGGTTCCAGGGTGCTTGGAATCTAAAATTCCATGCAAGCAGGTGAAAGAAAAAGAAGAGGTGGAGTAATGGAGAAGCCATATGCAGTTATTTTAATTATGCATGCTTAGGGTTGGTTGCAGGCTATATTACTAGGAACCACTTAGTTTTAAGGAGGGAGTTTGAAGGAGGAAGAAATGCTTTGGGGGAGGTTTCAGTTAAGAGCATTTTGTGAAAGCAGGAAACATTAAAGTAGAGGAGGGTAGAGCTAGTTGAATGTAATTGTGTTAGGGATGCACTAGTGTGTAATGGTGGAGAGAAACCCTCAGGATTCTCAAGATTATGAGATATCTCAATTTTCATTTATTTAAACATATCATTTTCTATCTTTTTTGGCGTAATTATTCAGCTGTAGCAGCGAACGGGCAGTATTCAGTGTCTTACAGAAGTATTCACACATATACACCCTTTGACTTTTCCACATTTTGCTGGTTTACAACCTAGAACTGAAATGGACCTTATTACCTGCTGTACACAAGATCCTCAATGTTGGGAGGGTACAAAAGATTTTTGTTGTGGTGTAAAGGTTAAGTAAAAAAAAAAATCAAGCTGACACTTCTTGGTTGCTGAACATTTCTGCAAGTCACTGTATATCTTGCAGAGTTTAACTATTGCACAGTTACTTGAAAATATAACAGGGCATTTGATAATCTCTTTAACAAATAGTATTTTTGTATTCCTTTTAGAGAATTCATTTTAAAACTTATCACAATCAAATATTTATATTTTTGCAAAAAAGATTAATGTTATGATTTCTTGTTTGTTTGTTTTGTGTTACTTGTAGAAAGAAGGTGCTATTCCAGAAGAAGATACAATTAAGCAAGGTGGGAAAAATATACAATTTTACTTTCGACATTTAATATTTATAGCTCTAGTCTGGGAAACAGTGAACTGACTCCTGCTCAGAGGAAAGGAGTGTTCTGTGTTTTCTAAAGGAGTCCTAGCTCTTTCTTAATTGATAACTTTCATGTCAGTGTCTTTCTCAGTACTGCTTACAGTGTCTGATACTGGCTGTGTAGCATTTGATAAGAATCCTTCTTAGGTCAGACTGAATTTTTTGTTTCTTAGACAGTGTATTTGCTAAGCTACTTGTGTGTGAAAAGAGAGTCAGAGTCAGACAGAGAGAGAATCAAAAATACCTACCATTTTGACGTGATCTTAGTAAGGCAGAGTAGTTTTCTTTAGCTGCAAGAGAACTGAAAAATGTAAGGCAACCTTGTTGAGTGGGTTATTTGTTGTTTTCTTGCTTTCATGTTGAGCATGCTCTTGCCTTCTTTTCCCTGTAAAAGTTTTAGACAAAACATTTCACATACTCATTAATATTAAACCCAATCATCTGTCATAAGCATCTGCAGTCCATGTTAAAAACAACAGCAACTAAAAATAAGCATGGGTAAATAGAACTGAAATTCCTGAGGTTTGGCTGTACTGTTTCATTCAAGATGAAAAGTTCATGATACTAAGTTTTGGATTTGATATAACTGAAAAGGGGCTTACAGAAATGATTGCTAATCTATTGTACTATTTTTAGAGAGTGAGGCAGCTGAAGTTCATGGTACAAACAGTTCTTCTCCAGCAATTGCAGGCAGTCATGACAGAACTTCAGGAAGACTACTGGACAAAGCAAAAAGGGTAAAAAAAAAGTTAATGTAAACCAATGCAACTGGACAGCAAAAAAGAAGAAAAACTCTTATTAGTACATCTAATATGTATCTTCAATCACGTAAAGAAATTTCCTTCCCATTTCATGTATCCTTTTTCTTGTATCTCCCTTCCCCATTATGATAAGTTAATGTTAAAGTACGATCTTTAGAATTTGACTGTATCAAAGCTAAATTATGTTCTCCAGTATGCATTCTAGCCCTGTGACTGCCTCTCTACAGAGTAAGGAATAGCATGGGCTCTAGAGAGACACAGTTAAGGGCTGTGGCTCATGCATGTTTAATCTCTTGAAGAGTCCATGCAGATAGATGCGCTCTTATAAATACTGTTACAGCATGGTGTAGTGGTTTGAGTGTTGGGGGGGCTACAACTTTTGGAGACCTAGGCAGTCATACTGCTCTCAGGGAGGCAAAGGACCATCTCCAAACATTACATCTGATATATGGGCAATCAGTATTCTTTGCATGGTGATGTATGATTTGGAATCAGGGCTTGCATGCCCAGCTCTTACGCATTCCCTCTCTTGAGGCATAATATCTATACAGGGTGATCTGGAGGAATTTAACAAGACTCCTACTGAGAGTCAGCTACTATTCAATGTATTTTTCCTGGCTTTCCAATACCAGGAAAAAGTGGGTAATCTGTGTGTGTGATTTGTGAGCTGAACAACTGAATGTAGATCACACTTGATAAGTGATAGTTTAATCTGAGAAAGTTTAGTCATCCCTTTTTCATGTGATTTTGCACATTATAACTAAAATCTCTTCCATCTAGCAACACTACAGATTTAGTATGCTGCCACCAGTTGCCTGTAAATTATTTCTTTCCAGCATGAAATTTTGAAATTTGAACATAACTCAATACCTGGCAAATTATTTTGGCCTTGACTTTTAAAATCCTTTCAGCATTAAGTGCTGGCTTTGTTCCTGTTTTTTACAAGTCAGATTGAGTTTCTTATGCATTTTTATATTTTATATCCTTTTCTCATAGTTTCAGTAAGAGGTGATAATCATTCTGTGTGGAAAAGCTGACTTGTAGTTTCATTTGTCAGGAAATAAGTTACAGCTCTTTCCTGTATTCTCTTAATTTGAAGCCAGTTCAGGTTCAAACATGGAGAAACATGATACCACATGACAAACTCTTTTTTAGACTATAATTACTTCAGACTACAGATGACAAAGGCTTAAATATTTAAATGTATGTTCTTGTTTTTAATGGAAAATTCATGTTAGGAAGATTTTTATCATTGATTCTTAGACGTAATATTCTATGTACAGGCAGAATTTAAAACAAATCAGAAAGGCATATTGGAGCTTGGAATCACCAGCTTATATTTTAAAGCAGTACAATATGGAGGAGGTGGTACCATGTTTGTGTACATGGCTGAAAAAATTACAAGAATTATGCAACCTGGTTCTGTAATCTGTGAATTTCCAAGATAATGTGTACCAAGATATTATGCCCCTTTATAACACTTTGAAGATACACAGAACCAATTTTCTTTCCAGGTGTATGTGCTTAGGATAGATTACTTGGAAAATAATGCCCATCACTTGTTTAGGTAGAATAAATTTACAATCAAAGATGTTGTATGCCAAATAAATTTTTTCCATCTCAAAGCAGAATAATTGGCTGAGGATATACCTACCTTTATTTTGTGAGCTTAAACTTCTGCAATCTGTTTGCATGTTGTAAACAAACATCTGTTATCAGTTATCATACAGCTGCATAATGCTTCGTTTGTGTTTTAGTAATTTATTAGGAATTCTGCTTTTCTAGCCTATTTCTATTGGCTATAGTCATAATACTGCTGCATGGGTTATAAGTGAAGTAATGTGCAAACTCCCTTGGAAATAAGCCCCATTGAATTCAAGTGGGATTGAATTCTAAGAAATCTTGGAGCATGGGTTATGGATGAGTCAGATTACTAGTCATCACACTAGAAATGTGTATAATTTCATACTGTCTCAAGATGGGATAAACATGTCCAAGCTGCTTCCTACAATATCTAACCATTTTCAGTCTTAATTTGTCATTTTAAGGGTTATTTATAATTGTCTGTCTTTTAGTTTTCTTTTTTTAAGCGAAAGTCTTCGAGACAGAAGAATACACGCAACTGCGATGAAAACAAACTTGAAAAACTACCTCAGAGTGAACAGGAAACAAGCAATCAAGTGTGTCTATCTGATGAAAAGAGTAAAGATGAAAACCAGAACCATGCTGGAGGAAATCAAAGGGAGATGCCACCGGCAAATCAGGACAGAAAAACATCTTCTACCTGTGTAGTACTATAAGGTTGAAATGAATGTTACTTGCATGTATGTGATGTCATGCAAGCTGATTATTTCAACTTATACTTGAAAACAATAATGATATATTTGTTTTGATTATAGTGATGGATTTGTATTTGTGTAAAATGTACATGTTCAGACTGATTTAGATGATTTGGGGCCTAGTATTTATTTGTATTCATAATTATACTTATTTCAACAGATATGGGTATCACAGTCTTACAGAAGTGTTGTGGCCTTAACTCTTAAATGTTGTAATAAAAATATATTTTTGTACTTCCAAAGTTTGGTTAAGACATTTTGTGATTTCTTTTTCTAACCCAGTCGACAGCTGTAAACACACATTGTAAATACTCTTTTCGTTCAGAAAAAAAGCCAGAAGAATTACTATTTTCTGTTTGCTTGATTTTCAAAATAAACTTCAAGTATATTTAAAGATGCCATGTCTCTGTAGCAAGATAATTTAGCATTTTCCTACTAAGTTTACAGTCATTTCCACAGTCAATGGAAGTAATGCTGTCCTTTGTCACTACTATAACTCTTACTTGGGATCAGCTTTTATAATTTGAAACTGTAGAAACATAATTGGGGTGCAGGGAGAGAAAAGGCTTGGCTGAACTGCAACAAATGTAAATCTTATTTCCAATTTCCTAACTGCTGCCATGACATCTAGTTTTATAGAAGTCAGTGGAATCATTAAACTGACTTGAACTGACAGGCAGTTTTTTTAAAAGTTTTTTTTAAAGAAAAGGCAATAAATTCATATGGAAAATTATTAAAAAGGGTTTAGAGGGAACTTTTAATGCTTTGGAGAGGCATGCTTGTGATGAAAACCATTTAAAAATGGTGAGACATTGGTATGGGAATATGATATGCTTTCACTCAGTGTTATGCCTATCCCTGAAAGGAAATAATACAGGCCATGGATTTCCTGTGATGTTTCACTTCATGTTTTATTAAGCAGGGCTACTGGACAGCAGGTTAGGACACAGTGGGTGATGGACAGGAGGATGCAATATAGTGACTACAGCTTTGATGCTTCAAAAAAGGCTGGTACAACAAAAGGGATTCTCTTGTCAATGGTTTCTATACATGTAGTTAAAAGAGCAATATAGAATGGACTTTAAATTGGAAGGGTTCCAGAGTACACATGATACGAATGAATTTGATACTGCAATTTTGAAATGCCCATTCACCTAACCCCACAGATTTATAAATTTATTTTGGATAGTAAGAATCGGAAACCATCAAGGATGTGATGATAAAATGGGCTCAGAATATTGGAAGAGAAATTCAACTGGATGATTGGAGTAACAGTTGGTGAAGGACCCAAAAATGTACACTGTCTCAAGATTTGAAAGAAAATTATTTGAAAATGTTTTATAGATGGCATTTATCTCCCTCTAAATTACAGAAAATGTGTAAATCATCAGATAATAAATGCTGGAAATGTCATACTGCTCATGGCACATATTTTCATATGTGGTGGACCTGCCTGCATGTAAACAAATATTGGAAAAATATACATAAAGTAATATCAATTTCCCATTTTCACCTGAACTTTTCTTATTAGATATACTGCCAGAAACAGAACAAATTTTGATAAAGAAATATTGACACATCATCCTGTATATGATAACCACAGCAAGGATAGTATATGCAAAGCATTGGAAGACTGATAATGTGCCTGAAATAGAGGAATGGATTACGAAATTACTTGAAATGAAAGACTGTGACATTTTAAATTGGATTTTGAAAGATCAACCTAAAGGCAAATGTGGGGCTGAATGGGCTCCAGTATACTTATATTTACAAAAGGGTACAATAATATATGCCTCTAATTCTGCATGTGAATTTCTTTGTTTAGAACACTATTGTTTAGTCATGAATGTAAGACACATACTGAAATTTAAGTAATATATTTACACCCGCGGCTCTATTTTGAAGATTACTAAAATGTTTTATTTGAGCGATACTGAACACTTTGAATGTCAGTATAACATGTTCTGAAATCACTTATATTTTGGCAGATTACAGCTTATTAAAAAACATGGATGAGGTTAAAATTGTTGTTTAGGTGAAAATACAGATATCTTTTTTATTCAAGCTTTGAACGCAATCCCATCAAAATGAAATTTTTTGGAAGTATACTTATATAGGTTAATTGAACGTTATTTAATATCTTCTCTTTTGAATAATTTCTCTCTATTTTATATATTTTATGTAAATTTCGATATACTAGACTCTTGATGTATTCTGTTAATATTCTGCTTCAATAAATATATTTATAAAAAAAAAGGCTGGTACAATGCCTTGCAGACTGAAAAATGCTCCATATACATTTCAGCTCCAACAAAAGAAAGGGGACATCTGGAAGATTAGCAACTATTGCGTTATCCCGTGCAAGTAAAGTGATGCTCAAGGTATTTTTTTTACAACAAAGACTTCACCACATACAAAGTGAGAAATGCCAAGCATCCAAGCTAGATTCAGAAGAAGGGATGCTGGAGATCATATTGCAAATATTTATTAGCTAATGGAGTACACTGAATAATTTCAGAGATAAAATTAGTTTGTGCTTTATCAATTATTGTGAATAAATAAATTATGGTTCAGTCTAAAGAACTGGAGTGCCACACTATTTGATTGTCCTGATATGTGGCCTAAACTCTGGACACCATCAGGACAGAATACAGAGAAACAAAATTATTTCCCATTGGTAAAGGGATTAGATAAAGTTGTGCTTGAATCAGGCTATTTAATACAGCATATACAGAAAGGAAGGTTACATGAAAATTGGGGGTAAGGAACAGCAACAATGTAAGATACACAGACAATACCACATTAGTAGCAGAAAAATAGGAGAGACTTAGAACAACTACTGGTTAAATTTAAAGAAGAAAGTGCAAAAAAGGAAGAAAGTGTAGTTGAATAATAACAAATATTTTATTTATGTAGTTATTTATTTAAAGTTTTCTGTATAGCTTCTCAGCCCACATGGGTTGCTGAGGTGATGAACAAATAAAAACTTTTTAAAAACATGCTAAACTAACTCCTAAAAGCAGTCTAACCCTAGAATTAAGTTTTAAAACAGTCAAACAGCAATTTTAAACAATGAATGCCATGCAGAACATCACTGCTTTGGCTGCCTGCCAGAAGCTTTAAAAGGATAGGGCCAGCCTGACTTCCTCGGGTAGGGAGTTGCACAGCCTAGGTGCTGCTACAGAGAAGGCCCCTTACATGTACCCATTAACTTAACTTCACACACAAAGTTAAGTTAATGGGTACATGTAGTAGGGCACGCAGAAGCATCTCCTCTGAAAATCTCAAATTTCTGGCAGGCTTACAGGGGAGGAGGTAGTCTTTCAGGTATCCTGGCCCTAAGTAGTTTAGGTTTAGTTCAGCACCTTGAAATGAGCTTGGAAACAAACTGGAAGCCGGTGCAGTTCTTGCAAGACCAGTGTTCTATGGTTTCTAAAATACGCACCTTACATCAGTCTGGCTGCTGCATTTTGCACTAGCTGCAGCTTACAAACACTTTTCAAGGATAGCTTTGAAATATAATGACCACTATTTATTTACATAATTTTAAAGTAGATGATGGAGTCCTGTTCCTTCGCTCAGTCATTAACCAAAATGAAGACTGTAGTCATGAAATAAGAAGACCAAAAGCTGGAAAGGCAGCTATGAAGGAACTCGGCAAGTGTTAAGAATACCAAAGTTGGGACCATCCATACTGCAATATTTCTGTGCACAGATGCGAAAGCTGTACAGTGAAGGAAGCTGACGGGGGAAAAAATCATTTGAAATGTGGTGCTGGAGGAGATGACAGTGGATACTGTGGACCACCAAAAAGGCAAATGGGTCTGAGAGAAAATCTCAGAGAGAACACTCTCCCTAAAAGCCAGAATGACAAAACTGAGGATATGACTCATTGGAAAAGATGTTAATGTTTGGTAAAGTTAAAAGCAGTGGAAGTAGAGGAAGGCCATATGCAGGTGAAATAAGAAAGCCATGGCCTAAGTTTGCAAAGACGAAGCAGGGCTATTAAATAACAGGAACTCTTGGTGGTCTCTTGGCCATAAAGTCACTATTAACTGAAGCTGACTTGATGGCACATAACAGTAAAACTAAGATGAGAAGCTTGCAAACCTAATGGCAGACTAACTCATTATACAGTGTTTCTTTGCATTTGTGATATTACATCTTAGCCAAAAGGCCGAGAAGCGATGCATTTGTGATATTAATAGATTACTAGGTAAGCACATATACTTCAAAAACACCTCAACAAAGAAACCTTAACAATTGCTTCATACATGTGTAATGAATCACCTGTTGCAACAGAAATCTGCAACAACTAAACATAATCTGTTGCGTAAGTGCTGGTTCTGCTGCTGGAATTTAGTTTTTACTTTATGCTGCTTGAAAAGTACTACAAAACCATCCAGGTATGAAGGAAGGCTAGAGAAAATAAAAGGTGCCTCTGAATAATAAACATTTATATGTGGCTGAGAAGCATGATAAAGTACCTTTAAACTTTAAAGAATTTACCTTTAAAGAAGGTACCTTTTAATTCATTACCTTACCCTTTTCATATTAAGGGTATATTTAAGCATTTGGGTTTTTTTTCTCAAGCTAAATATAGTCATCTACCCTAGTTTTTCTACATTCTTCACTGATAACATTTTCCTTTATATGATCATTTGGAGGAAACATACTATGTGTAAAGTGGCACATGGAGACACTCATTACATTTTGAGATTTGTGTCAATAGAATTAAGTATTGTGTTTCAAAATTTTAAAGATGTCTCTCCCAGTCCATGAACGAATGAATGAAGATATAGTTGTCAAATGCACGGACAAGCATACAAGTATTTGTAAACATGGTTTGACATGTAAAAGCTTAGATAAACTCAGTAAATTCTTATCTAGACAAAGGAAGAAACTTGGTTTTTGTTACCTCGTTCTCTTGAACTTTCTTTGTAGGCTTCTTGCTGCTAGAAAGGCTCTCTCACATCCTTCCTGGCAATATAACATCCTCCTTCTGCTCTGTTCTACTGTATTCTCCCTGAGTCTGATATGTTCTTTATATTTGATCACGTGCTATTATTAGAAGTCATTAGAATGGATTTATCCAGGGCCTTCCTCAGCTAACATTTTATTGCGTGATTACTATATAGCCATTACTCAGTCGCGGAAGAGGCATGTTACCACCGTGTACTGGCCTGGCCTTTGGTGAACCAAAGATATCATTTTGATATCATAATTCGGCCCTGCTCTGCCACCAGCCAAGTGTTTGTGAGGCCGCCGAACAAGTGCGAAGCTAGGCATGGCTACTATTTGCTGCTCCCACCAAACCAAGCCAGAAATAGCCAGAACTGCTTTAGGGGACCTCACGAAACAAACACCCTCATTCAATAAACAAAGAGACCTTCTGCCCTGAGAGGGCACCCTGGCGAGCTAAGTGCTTAACTGCCGAGCTAGCCGCATGTACATACCAGCCAATTCGGAACATAACTCAATCATGTAAATTCTGACCTTTCGGAGGCATTGTCTCCAACCCAAAACTTATTGTTTTCATCTAAGACCAGATTAGCCTATGGTCGTTCTTTCCCTGATAAAAACCCCCAGTTCTGAGAGCTCTTTGGAAGTCTTGCCGGATTGCTCTGGACTTCTACTCTGCCTTGCTGCCGCTTGGTTCAGCAGATTCCCCTCGGCCGCCACGCCGGGTTTCCTCTTCTACAATTGGCTTCCCCAGGACTACAGGAAAGGTGGCGTATCACCCATTCCCCTGGAACTCTATTTTCCTTTTCTAGTTAGGAGTGTGTTTGTGCTTTTCTTTAATAACTGTTTAATAAATCTTAATTGTTATTTGAATTGTCTCCTCACTGACCTGACGCTGTATACATTGGGTAAAAGATCCCCGATAAGTTACCCTGCCTCTCATTAGCCAAGAGAGTGCTCCAGCTAATTTCCCCATCTTGTTGTATTTGTTTTGGTTATTTGGGTGTCCCTCGCGGGACCCCCAAGCCACAGGGTAACAGGCATGCATCTTTCTTTTTTAAAGTAGTTGATGTTTCTCTTGCAGGGAAATGATAATTTTCATGCATGCAGACCTGAAGTCTTAATGAGATTAAATGTAATTTCTACCATTTTTATTGCACTGATAGCTTTGGAGTGTTGTATAAATTGTTTTTATATAGTCTGGTCCTCATAGGACCATGATATTGATGCCAACATTGTACACGGTGGTTTAGAAAGTTACATCATTCATGCTTAGCAACCTTAGCTTTTGTTTTATGGCATCCTATGGGATGGTGTTCTGTTGTCCTAGAACTGACTTAAAACCACTGAGAGAGAACATCTGGAGATCTGCAAATACTGCAAATACCTGCTGATACTCAATTCTATCTCTACTTTCCCATTCAATCCAGAGAGGCAGTGGAAGTTCTAAATCATTGTCTGAAAGTTGCAATGGGCTTCATGAGAGTGAATAATAAAACCACAAAAGCACATAAAACATAAAGCATAAAAACTTCTGATTTGGCAGCAGGAATATGACTTGTTTGGAATTATATGAGATGTTGTTTGAAGAAGCACAGCTTGGGTGTTCTGTTCACAGATTTTCAGGTTGCAGCTATAACAAAGAGTATTTTTGCTTTGCCAAATAACTGCTGCATCAGTTCCTGAAGAAAATGGGTTTTATTTACTCCAAGGTTGGAATGTATTGCTATAAAGGCATTGTGCTTGGGTTGCCTTTGAAGAGTGTCCAGAAATTTCAGGTGGTGATGAATGCAGCTGCAAACTTTTGACCAGAGGCCAATTATCAAAAGGATGTGATTCCACTGTTGAATAATATGACTTAAAGGCACACAACAACAACAACATTTGCTGGTTCAAATCTGTTTTGGGTCTACTTCAAACTGCCATTTATTACCTTTAATGCTCTAACAGCTTCAAAGGTCAGCAGAAGAGCCCGCTATGCATCTTACCATTACATGACAAGCATAAAGAACATAAAAACCCTGTTTGGCATAAAACAGGGCTTTTAAATCAAATCCTGTAATGCTTTGTTTCTAGAAGATCTCTTTGTTCTACCCCTCCCCACCCCAATATGCAATCTAAAATAATGAGGAAATTGAGATATGCTTGCAATCTAAAATAAGAAGGAAGAAGGGCTAGGGAATCAAATAAAGGTTAGTCACATCAAGTACTTAAAGCAGTGAGGGGAAAAGTCTGGTGTTTCAGATGCTGCAACTTCCAGCATTCCTCAATGGCTAAGAGTGATAGGAGTTTTAGTCCAATGCTGGAAGGCTCCATTTTGCCCTCTCTTGACTTGGCTATAGTAGGAAATCAGAATTAGGAAGGGGGAAATTTGAAGCCGAATTTCAAAGGGAAGTGGTGGCAAACACACATATGGTGCACAAAAGGTTCCTTTGATATTCATTCATTCGCACACACATACATTGAATTTATATCCTGCCTTTCTTCCAAATGAGATCCACAGCAGGGGTGTATTTTAGTTTAGCATGGGGTGGGCAAAATGCAGCCCATGGGTCATATGTGGCCCCCCAGGACAATTTTTGTGGTTCTTACAGGATAAGGGGGCATTTTTACCACATTTTGGACACTCCTGGATCATTTTAAGCCCAGGAAAATTCTTTTTCAAAACATGAAGTAAATTAGAAGTGACTTCTGGTTTTGAAGAAAGACCTTTCTTGGGCCTAAACTGAGGCAGGGGGCCTAAAAATGTGGTGAAAATGTCCCTAACAGCCCCTAGAGGGTTTTAGGGGACATTTGGGGGCAGTGTAGAGGTGTGTACATGCCCCCCAAGGTCTCCTTGGTGGGTAATTTGTCCCCCTAGCCTCCCACAGTTGCCCACTCCTGACTGACAGACTCCCCTTGTCATTTTCTAACTTTTAAAAAGGGGGAAAGGCTCAGCTGTTGCTCCTGTTCCTGCTGTTGTTGTTAATACCTTCATTTACATCCTAACTTTTCTGCAAAAGTAGAACTTAAGGTGCCTAACCGACAGAACAAGTGCAATATAGCTTAAAAATATAGAAGATCAACATTAAAAGAGAATTAAACTATTCATAATATTAAAGCTATTTAAAACATAGAATTAAAAATATAAAACAGTTTTTAAAAAGTACAATTAAAACAATAGAGCACTCTCCTAAAAGCCCCTTCTTAATAGGTTATAATCAGCACTTTGAACTGAGTCTGGAAACAGACCAGCATGGAATGGCACTGTTGTAGGTAGTGGGGGAGTATTATGGTCTCTGTGATCTGTTTCAGTTAACTTTGGCTGTAGCTCTCTGTGCCAGATGAAGTTCCCAAACACTCTTCAAAGCCAGTCCCACTTAGAACACACTGCACAACAGAACACTTATGAACATCCATAGATCCATCTGCAGGCACAAGGGTACCATATGTGCAAATCTCCTTCCACAGCTGTGAAATGAATACTAACAAAAAAGTTTGACCTCTTCCATAGGGGAATTTATACATGTGTAAGCAAGGTCAGGCCTCGTTAGTACTTGGATGGGAGATCACCAAGAAATACCAGGTGCTGTAGGCCAATGGCGCTTAACCTTTTGTTTACCATGGACCCTCTTTTTGTTGCTGTGGACCATTAACTCAAGATTGAAAGCCCTGAAGCGCATCAATTATGTATTTAAAGTTACTTGTAAAGGGTCTTCAAATTTAGAGAGCAGTGCTGAGTACATTTTTTGCTACTGAACGATTATTTTCATAACTTTTGTATTGTTTGAGATATTATAATGAGACTTGGTGCAAATGATGCCTATCACTGGTAAAAGACTCCTACTCTTTGAGATCAATCTATGACTCTCCGTCTGTTCATTTGTCCTTCTATTTTGACTATAAAAGGTCATAACGTTTCTTCATGGCTTTGCAGACCCTCTGTGAGGACATTGCACCCCCTCCCCTGGGGGGTCCATGGACCACAGGTTAAGAACTGCTCCTGTAATTAGAAGAAGGCAATGCCAAACTACCTCTGAATATTCCTTGCCAAAGAAAACCCTATGAAATTAATGGGGTTGCCATAAGTCCATGAACAACTTGAAAACATCCCTCCCCCATGATACAAACAGAATTCCAGCCAAAAAAGGCATCATTGTAACAGACATCTAGAGGGACTGAAAATATTTCAGTAGAATCAGGAAAGGTGGACCTTTTGTACATTCTCCAAGGCAGAAACAGCAGCAAGATTTCTATTAGTGCAGGTCAAAGACCTACCTAGTTCAGCATCCTCTGATAACTAGTTGCCTCTGAATGGTCCCACAAGTTGGTGAGGGGGGCAGTAGCCCTTTCTTGCTGTTGCTCACCAGCAACTGGCATTCAAAGGCATGCTGCCCTCTAACTGCGTTTTTTTTAAAAAAAAACCAACAGTTCTGCTATTTAAAAACAATCACTCTCCTCGGTTAAATTCTAAGCAACATTCTCCTTTGCCCCATTATTATAACATGAACCCTACTGGAAGAAAAACAGGGAGGCGAATTGCATTTAAGGCCATTTCGGCACTAGACTGTTACAGTGCTATTATTCCATTTTCAACCTCCTATGGAATCCTGGGGTTTGCAGTTTAGGGAGGGGCCTCAAAGGCCCCAGGATTCCATAGGATGATGAAAGTGGAATAACAGCACTGTAACAGTCTAGTGCCGAAATGTGCATCCAGTAGGTATGTGGAGGACACTACTCCCCTTCTGTTGCACCCGGGGTTCACACTCATTTTAGACTTGTAAAGGTTGTAAAAAGAAAACCAGCCCTCTGGAAAGTCCCGAGTCTTTTCCCGCGCAGGCTGCGTTTGCGGCACCCAGCTCCTCTTCGCGTCTGGCGCGCGTGTCACCACCGCGGTTTGGATTCCGGCTGGCGCCGGGGAGGGAAGAGGCCGCCGCGAGCGGCTGGGCGGGATCCGTCCCGGTCCTTTCCAGTTCCCGGCTTTACGGGATTCTTCCCCGTCGCCGTCCGCCCCTCGTAAATCAGGGAGCCCAGTCTGCCAGCGGCCCGCTGAGGGAGAGAGAGGGAAAGTCTTTGGAGGGGGAAAGAAAGACTTTCGAACACTTAGTGCAGAGAGTTTTTTTTAAAAAAAAAATCCTTGGAACTTGGATCCTTGGAACTACTCGGAGTTTGGAAAGAATCCTAAAACCCTGAGCGCGAGAGGCGCCTCTGGGGAGCGGCTGTGGCCATGTGCGGGGGAGGGCATGGTTGCGTCGCCTACACCGGAAACGTAGGAAGACACCCCCGGGGCCCCCTCAGAGGGACTGCGGCGCCGCTCCCCGGCGCGCGCGGGAGGGAAGCGCCTCGGGACGCTCCGCCGGCGGGAAGAGGACGAAGGGGAGGAGCCTTCCGAGGGGTGGCGGGGGGGAGAGCCCCACAGCCGAGCCAGGCACGGCGTCGGTGTCTGCCCTTCCCCCGCTCGGCCGGCCGCTCCCGCCTCCCACTTCGGCAGCCTCTCTAGCGGGAGCGGGACGCCTTCTGCAGCCGGGGAACATGAGGACCCGCTCGGTCGGCGTGGCTCTGCTGCTGGCGGTGGGGGCGCGCTTCAGCCTCGCGTACCCAGGTAGGGGGCTGAGAGGAGGGGGCGCGGAGGGCCGCCTCCGGGACCGGGACGCCCGTAGTCCCGTGTGCCGTCGAGGAAAGGGGGAAGCCTGGTCGGAAGACACAGAAGTGTGCGAAGAGCGCTTGGGAAGCGTGGGCCCCTGTGCTGGTGCTCCGCGGACCGTGCTTTCCGAAGGAAAGGAGGCGAGATAGCGGTCCGGTTGCAGTACTGTAGCATAAGGCGTTTCAAGTAAGGGGCGTCCGGTGGTCGCGGGGAGTCCTTGGGAGCGTTTCCTAGCTGCAACAAAAGCATTGCAGAGTAAAAATCTCCGTGCCTTGGAGCTCTGCTCGCGGTCTTTGCCGGAACCAAAATGGACTGTCGATTTTGACTCTGTGTGTGTTCTGCAGAAGCCCGGTTTTAACGCACATGCTGGACTGCGCGGGCAGAATTAGCCAACTATACCCGTGTCCTGCTGGCATTGTAAGGAATGGAATCGTGCGGCAGATGCGCTTTATAGTTGGCAGAACTCGCAAAGAACATTTACATGAGTAAGCACATTTTTCCTGTCTGTTTTGGCCCTGTACCAAGTGTAGAAGTTTAAAGTATTATCATACATGTCATACTTGGTCTGAAAATCATACCAGAGTACTTCTAGCTGGGTCATTTCTAAACCAGATTGCTGAGTGTACTTGTGAAATGTTAGCACAGTGGTCAGATTTGGATACTCTCTGTGGTGCATGCACGGGCCATGATGTCTGGACTTGGACATGATGTTACGCTGTTCAACATTTAAAAAAAAAAAAGTCATGTCCCTGTCATGGTTTAGATCCCGACTCAGAAAATTGCATTTGTGCTTGCCTTCACAACAAGCTTACTGTGATTTGGGAGCCAAGACACACAGGTTTTGCTGTGGCTGGCCTGTATCCAGATGGGTGAATAAACATCTTCTTTGTTAAGGGGGGTTGCAGACTGTGATCATGCGTTTTCAGTGTGGGGTACTTTTTACCAAACGTCTTTTTTGGTGCCTGCATTGGTGAGTGAATTGCAGGCTGAATTCATTTCCCTGTCTTTCTTGGTTACCATGGGAAAGTCACTTCCTCCCAACTTCAATTCTGTAAAATGGGAACTCTAATGATTTTGGAGTGATTGTCTGTTTACAACAGCCCTTTGTCCAAGTAGTGGTTCAGTGCATTTTTAAAAAATAAAAATAATGGTGGACAATTTAAATGACACAGAGGTTACAACCTTGAGGCAAGAATGGACAGAATAAATCATTAAAATATTGTGCTTGGTAAAAGTGTGGTGATTGTATTAGATTCCATAATCAAGAAGAGGAGGCAAACTGCATTGATTTCAGTGCAGTCAGCAACTGAGGTACTTTGATTTCCTTTCTACTCAGGCAGCTTCTCTTTTTGTTCAAATTGCTGTTTATTGTTGACGAGAGACTATTTTGTGTAAATGTGACACAAACTTACCAACTTCCTTTTTTGTAATTTCTGCAGCAAACTGAGGAGCTTACTGAAGACTTGTTCTAATATACAGGTCAGCTTGCTGTCATCTTTCATTCCAGAACAATTTCTTAAGAGCAGGAAGATATACATAGACAGTGTGAGAGGAATCCCAGCATTCTCCGCTAGTGTACAGCAGCTTTCTCTGTTTCTCTTGGAAGTCAGCTCTTTTTAATGGAAGTCAGCTCTTTTTAATGGAAATGCTATGCTAAGGGAGGATGGCAAGCTCACACAGTTCAGTTGGCCCTTCACGTTTGCAGGTTTGACTTTCATAAATTTGATTGTTCACAAGTTTCTTCATTCCCTGCCTCTCTCCACCTCACGCACTTCTTTTCTGGGGGAACTGTCCCTCTTAGCTGCTCTGATCAGGTCATGCAGCCTTTTGAAAACCTCCTTCTGGTCCTCTTCCTCCTTCACCAGCTGCTGCCTGTCCACCTTAGGATGATGGGCAGGAGAAAGGAAGCATAGGGCTACTATGACAACTCACCTCCTTTCCCTCTCCTTTCCCTGATTTCATTTGGACCCTGAGTGCCCATTCTTCCTGCCATGCCTCAACTCCTGTGCCATGGACATCCATGCACATTTTGATATTTGTGATTTTGTCACTTTTGCTAGGATCTTGCACCCTTAACCCTAGCAAATGTGGAGGGCCAACTGTATATCTTAATATCCAGGCACAGACTTTTATATGATCAGTCATAAAAAGGATAGTTTTTCATTCACTCTTTAAAATGACTTTGTGTTGGTCCTTTTTTTTTAGAATTGTCATATGCTTTTAGAAGGGAAAAAACACAATTTTATTTGTTTGTTCTATTTTGTTTATTCAATTTTATTTGTTTGTTCTATTTTGGAATTTACACCCCATGTGGGAGCAGCCTATAGCAGATGAAAAACACAAACCAAAAATGAAACATTATAATTTCATATCGCACACTAAACAATATAGCTGCCTGCAATACTTAGGAGCAGTAGCTGATACAACAGTTAAAACCTAATCTTAGTTTTAACTCTGTTAGCTTGCTGAGATAAAAGTGTCTTTCTGCTAACTTCACTGAGGACAGAGCTCCATAGCATAAGCACTGCACTGGGCCAGCTCTCGTTCTTGTCCACAACAGTCTTAACTTCATAGAAACATGGTTTCTCTTCCTCTAATAACCTTAGTGTGTAGGCAGTCTGCTCCTAAAATGAGCATTTTGAATTGTTCGTGGAAACAAATTGCAAGTTAATTGAATTCTTTCACTACCATATCTTTATCTTTAAATACCTCAAGGTTACCACAGAAAGGAAAGTTCAAGCTTATTCTCTGTCGCCTCAGAGGGTAGAAGAAAGTCTGATGGTTTTAACTTACAGAAGGGTAGATTTCGATCGAACATTAGAAGGAACCTCTTGACAGTGAGAGGGGTTCAGTTATGGAACTAATTGCCTAGAGAGGTGGTAAGGTTTCTTTCTCTGGAGGTCTTCAAAAAAAGGCTGGGCAATTACTGTTGGGGATATTCTAGCTGGAGATCTTGCATTGAGAAGGGGTTGGACCTGATGGCCTATAGGATCTCTTCCAGTTCTATGATTCTGTACCAATGCTGTATGTTCCATTTGGTTTGCTAAGAAATTCTCTTTTGTGTTCCGAATTAATCTAACAGAAGCTTCCAAAGTGTTGAAGGGAAACTCAAAATAGAAATCTTAAGAGCAGATATCTCCAGGGGCAAGTCATCTTTCTGTAGAACTAGTCTGAGCTGGCACATCAAACTGAGATTGTAAGAGGTACAACTGGCACCTGGTGCTCCAGGATAAAGAGAACTTCCAGGTTGCTCACCTTGTCCGTTCAGTAGAAGTGAAAACCCATCAAATCACACAGGGCAACTTCCACCTTCTGGATCAGTCAAGCTTCCCACCATTAATATCCATTTCATGTCTAGACTGGACTTCAGTTTGTTTATTCTTGTTCTTCAGATTGCCTGTTGCCAGGCAGCTGTATATGAGCTCCACCAGTTTACCTGGTTCTGGTGAATAGAGAACAGTCAAATGTCATCATCATGCTGGTGCTATTTCCACATCTCCTGATCACTTCTCCCAGCTGTTTCATGTGCTTTTCCATTTGGCAAACACATTTATTGCAGTTTAAGAGAAAGGAAATTAGTGTCTAGTTACCCTCCCCCTCCTTGCAGGGCAGCCAGAGTGTCTGTTCAGGGTAAAACCATGTCTTTGAATTCTGAAATCTCTGTGCAACATTTGGAGTTCTTGGCCGAAGGATTAGTGCTTCTGAAGATGATTTTTAAAGTGTAGTCACATTCTTTGTAGCACACACAAATATCGTTAATATTTTATCTGCCAGCTTTTTGTTCGTGTTCAGTAACTGCATGTTGTCAGTTAATATCTGAATGTAAAGGGTTTGTTACTGTTTGTGTGTGAGGGAGAGACTGAGCAAAACATGGTGGGGAAGTAGATTTAAGTCCGCAATATGTTCTAGTACCCAGTGATATATTTAAATCTTTTACTCTAAGTCTCAAATCAAGTTTCAAATCTCTGCTTTCAAGTCTCAAGTCCTTGAAGATACTTTCAAGTCAAGTCTCAAGTCTGGGAGCCAACTTTATACCCCAGAGTATATTCCAGAATTTTTGGACAGAGTTGAATAAAGTCAGTTTTAACAATTTAAGCAGAGGTGGCCCTCCACATTTGTGACTTTGCCATCTGCAGTTTCAGACATGGGGAATAGGATCTTTCTTACTTTCCATTTCAGAAGCTGGAGGATTTTTCAGAAGTAGGGAACAGGATCCTTCGTACTCCCCATGACTAAAGCTTCAAAAGCTTTAGAAGGAAGAGTACTTCCTCCTCGAGCCTGTTGCCTAACACCTTTGTATTCCCCTCTGAGGAATGCGCCCTGCACTCTGTGGTTGAGCCTTGTCTTCTGCTTTTAGATAAAGTTTTAGAGGCCCCTCTGATATGCAGCAGCACAGGCTGCTGAGCAGACCTCAAGCCCTTTGCCTAACCCATTTGCTGTTTCCCTTTGAGAACTGCGCCCGCACTTTGGGCTTGAGACAGATTATCACGTGACCAGTAGGCAAAATGAGATGGAAGCATTGTTCAAAATTTCAGGGTTTCTGGATTAATATCTTATGTTACTGAATCAAGGTCAGCATGTCAGTCACTAAAAATATACAAGTCTTGAGTCAAGTTGAGTCAGTGCATCATTTATTGCTGAGTCGAGTCACTGAAGTGACTTAAGTCCAACTTGAGTTCAAGTCAGTTGACTTGAGTCTACATCACTGCCAGTACCCATGTATGACTCCTCTCTCTTTAAAATCAGTAAAGATGATATCACATTAAAGCAATCTCCTACAAGGTGATTTCTTCTAGTCCAGTGGTTCTCAACCTGTGGGTCCCCAGATGTTCGTGGACTTCAGCTCCCAGAAGCCCTGAGCATTGACCATAGTGGCTGGGGCTTCTGGGAGCTGAAGTCCGTGAACATCTGGCGACCCACAGGTTGAGAACCACTGTTCTAGTCTGCCTGGTCTCTGGTTTGTGTAGAGCAAGAGATGCACGCAAGGTCTGATGGATCTGATCTCCCTCTTATCACATGCTTTTAAAATATGTTTTTGAAACTTGAACATCCAAAAAGTTGAACATCTGCTGGAACTTTCTCACAATCCCACTGTACACACCTCTCATTAAGTTATTAAACCAAGATCACCCAGCAGGAGTACAATAGAACAGTACTATTAATTACTAATACTAAGTATTATTGTTTCATGTTCCTCCCCATATTTTTTTTTAAAAAAAACCTCTTGCCAAATGTATGTGTGGTAATACAGTTCTGAATTATTCATGGAATGCATGGAACAACAACAAAGGCTTTTTAAAGCTGTTGAAATGACTGGTTCAGAGTATCTTTGATTGTAACTGAAACATTGAAACATAATAAATAGTTAGGTTTAATTAATTGCACTGACAGATAGTATCAGAACTGTTGCTTAATGGATAAACAGTGTGTTTTTGTGTTTGAAAACATACTGTGCATTAGCTGGAGTTGTTCACTGAGGGCTGTAAAATGAGCCAATTAACTGATCATGAGCCAAGATAGACGTTTTTGTTGTTGTTGTCACGATTCCACTATGTTCTTGCCAGTGCAAAGATGCTGGAAGACAATTTTTCTCTGTTTCATAACTGAAGTTGATTATTTAAATATATCCTGTAACCCATCTTTGGAACTAAAGACAATAGCACATGGGTTGTAAATGTAGCATATAACAAATACCATTCCAACTAAATTTTCTTTAGTTTTAACTTACAGCTCAAAGTATTTTATATTGATGGAGATGTTGTAGTAATGCTGTCTTCCAGTGTTTTGCTTTGTTCAAGAAAATCAGCCTTGCAAATAGATGGTTTAAACCAGTGGTTCTCAACCTGTGGGTCCCCAGATGTTTGTGGACTTCAGCTCCCAGAAGCCCCAGCCACTGTAGTCAATGCTCAGGGCTTCTGGGAGCTGAAGTCCACGAACATCTGGGGACCCACAGGTTGAGAACCACTGGTTTAAACCCTTCTGATCAAGGAAAGTGCAGTCCAATGCTATTAAAGCCACACTATTTCAGAAATAAAAGTCTGGTTCTGTCCTGACCAGTAAAGGGCACCACAGCACTCTTCTTGTTTCAGGCTGTTTCTGTACTAGACTGTTATAGTGCTATTATTCCACTTTCAACCACTTATGGAATCCTGGGGTTTGCAGTTTCAGGAGGAACTACAAACCCCAGGATTCCATAGCATGTTGAAAGTGGAATAATTGCGCTATAACAGTCTAGTGTGGAAATGGCCTCAGTGATCAAATTGAGGGACTATCACTGACCTACTCATACAGAGATAATAGCTGCTTGCCTCAACCCACTATAAAATGTGTGTGGATAAGACATGTTTATTCTACATTAAACAGCACAGCTAGGCCCTTTCCGCAACTTACCTTTTCTTGGCACTGCGGTGTGGGGATCACGCAAGCAGCCTCTTGCGAGAGGCTCTCACATCCCCGCTGCTTTGGCTCTGCAGTTGCTGCTGGCCAGCCAGTTGGCAACATAAGGGCTCCGCCTCTTCCTTCCGCAGCGCAGCGCAGCCAGGCTTTTTCCCAGACTGCGCTGGGGGAGGAAGTGTGAGTGCCGCGGCTCCAGAGGCTCCGCATGCATGGTAAGTGTGTGCAGGGCCCTGGAGCGATGCATGATCGTGCACCATTTTCGGCTACAAGCCGAAAATGAAATAGTGTGTGATTGGCGCCTGCTGGCCCCTGCAGTGTTGTGTGATTGCGAAGACGTCATCTGAAACGCTGCTCGCAATTGCGTGACGCTCCGGAGGCCCTTTTGCATGGCAAATGCCATGCAAAAAAGGCCCTAGTGTGGAAGTAGCCCAGTGTGTGGGAAGCAGTTCCTGTCCTCCAGTCAGTCAGTTAAAATGAATATTGAAACCAAATAAATCTTCAGTTCATTGCTTTGACTCCTACAGAGTGTTGTCTGGGTTGATGTTGGGGAAGAGAGGCGAGTTTCTGGGCTTAGGTGTGTTAGATCTACCAGCCTAGATAGGAGGTTGTCATTTCTAGGGGTTTCATCTGCTTACCTATTAAGGTAAATTAAAGCTGTTATGCTTCCTTTGGAAGGACAATTGTTTTCTGGCTAGAAGATTGCATATTCTCCAATGGTTTAGTGTGTCATTGCTAGTTGGTTCTTACTCTTATTTGGCAGTAACTTAGTCCTCTTAATATAGATTGTTGGTGTCACTGTAGCTCCCTCATACTGTTCCTGAGTAAACGCTAGGTAGAGCTTCTTGGAGAACACTGTGAATATAGTTCAGGGATCCCCAAAATATGGCAGAGTGGTTTTCCCAGTTCTTGTAGGATTAGTAGTATTGATGAGACTGTGCTGTAATCACCATGAATGTAAATCACTTAATCTCAAGAAACTATAAACCACTGTTTACATACTTTAAGCAGAAATTGAAGGATTGGTCCAAACTCCAGTTATCTCTCTGCTGGGCAGTTGCTAAAGCTCAAATTCTCCCTAAAATCCTTTTCCTATTTTGGACATCTCCACTGATGCCCAACAAGAATATTAATCATCATCATCATCATCATGTTATGAAGCTGGCACAAGTATTCTTCATCTTCATCATCATGCTATGAATCTGGCACAAGTATTCAAACACATTGACCCCCTTCAGTATTGCCTCTATTCCTCTAATTATAGACACTGTGATAAACCTCAGCAATTTAAAGTCTGAAGACAAATGGGACTCCTTAGACTCTGACATCTGTTCTGTAGGGACAAGCCCATTCAGGAAGAGCACTTCTGAGAGAGAATAGACAAAAGAAATATATCTTGGTTTCACCCACTTCAGACCACTTTGTTTGCCAATTGGATGTTTAGGGCAGAAGGATCTCCAAGCCTGGTTACAGAATTTGAACAGAAATGTGCTGCTTCACCCTGTAGTTCAGCTAGTCTGATTTCATTTATTTATAAACTATTAACTGAGAAAGCATTTGGGCAAATTAAAGGTTTGAAAATAATTTGGGAGGCAGATTTTAAAACCAGGGTCTCTGATAAAGCTTGGCATACCATTTGGTCAGCTTCTCCATATAGATCAGTGGTTCTCAACCTTCCTAATGCCATGACCCCTTGATACAGTTCCTCATGTTGTGGTGACCCCCAACCATAAAATTATTTTCATTGCTGCTTTATAACAGTAACTGTAACTATAACTTTATAACTGTAATTTTGCTATAGTTATAGTTACTGTAACTGTAACTATAACTTTATAACTAATTTTGCTACTGTTATGAATCATAATGTAAATATCTGATATGCATCATGTATTTTCATTGTTACAAATTGAACATAATTAAAGCATAGTGATTAATCACAAAAACAATATGTAATTATATAATGTGAAATATTTATTTCTAATTACATCTCAGGGGACTACACAAGCTTCTTGTGTGTGCCTTCAAGTTGTTCCTGACTTATGTGGACCCTAAGGTGGGCCGAGGGAGGGGGCCCGGGGGCTCAGCGACCTCCCCAACGCCGCCACCCCCCTGCTTCAGCCAGAGAGCTCTTTGGCCTCAGTAAACTACAAACCCCAGAATTCCACGGGATGTTCAAAGTGTAATAAGAGCACTATAACAGTGTAGTGCGGAAACGGCCTAAGTCACGTCCTTGTTCAATGATCCACGCACTCCGTCCCTGTGTCCCATCGCCAGGTATCTGCGCCAACATGCCAGCTTCTTGCCCTCCTCAGTTCCCTCACAACAGCCCCCTTTAGAAACCACCTCTCTCCCGGTCTGCTGCCAAGGTTGGCATCTGAAGGGGAACCTAAAGCAACCTAAGACCTCTGCGGCATGGTAGAGAGCAACGCCAATTCTTATGGGATCAACTTCTCAGGAGTCAAGGCACAAAAAGCCCCCTCCACCAATACTTTTTCGGGGTGTGGGAGCCTCACAGGGCTGCTCCCCAGCCTCTGGAAGGAGCAATAGGGCCTCACTCCTCACAACTCCAGAGCTATTTAAACATAGACCATTCCACGAGCCTGTTATAGTGCTATGATTCCACTGTCAACATCCTATGGAATCCTGGGGTTTGCAGTTTAGGGAGGGGCCCACTGGCCCCTCCCTAAACTGCCAACCCCAGGATTCCATAGAATGTTGACAGTGGAATCATAGCACTATAATAGGCTAGTGAGGAAATGGCCAAAGCAGCATCTCCTGCCCGCCATGTCAAATCCCCCTCCTTTTGAACGCCTTTTATCTGGCAATTTCTCTCGCCAAACATCGCCACCCACACAGCTCTCCCCCACTTTGCTGCCATTCCCAGGTGCCTGCGACCTCTTCCTCCCTTCACCTTTCTCTCCCCCCGTGACTGGAGTGGGCACGTGCGGAGGGCGGGCGCGCTCTTGCCACTGTGCCCAGCCTTCCCTTCCCCCTCTGCTTGGGGAGGGGAGCCGCTGCCAAAGGGGAGGGAAAAAGAGGAGGATGGAGGGAGCAGCGATGCTAGGTGGCGGAGGCAGGTTCGTGCGCGCTCCGGGTTCCCCACTTTCTCCTGAGGGCAAAGCGCAGCAGCAGTGGGAGTGCGCGGGGCTGGAGGCGAGGCCCAGCTGGCCTGGAATGGTGGCGCTGTCGCTCAGAGACGTGGCCACGGCGGGGGCGGATGGGCGGCTGAGCGAGTGAGCGGGATGCTGGGTGGCTAGCACTGAGGCTTATTGGGGGTTTCAGTGGTCAGGGAGGGAAGCGGGGAGAGGGCCAAAGAGCTGGAGGCTGGTTGTCTGGATCCAGACGAATGGGAATGCTCTCGCTCACGGCCAGGAGGAGCCACCCGCCATCCTCCCTACCACCATAGACGGCTCCTCTTTCTCTGATTTCCACCCCTCCCCCCAGCACAACTTTGGTGTGGAAGAGATTTTGGCCCAGTTCTCCCCACCTCTCCCTTGGAGGGTAATGAGCTGTGTCTTGGAGGGGACTCAGGTGATAATTTAATGCTGCTGCACCCACCCCCACACACAGCACCTTCATTGCAGCTAAAGCCAGTCTTTCCAAGAGAAAGCTGGGTAAATACTTTTCTCCTAGACATGCTGGTGTCTTCCCACCTCGCCATCCTGATAACTGAGGCCCTTATACACTGCATTTATAGCACTGCGATTGCATTTTTAACTGCAACGATTCCACTCTGTGTATAGTTGCCAGATGAAACAAGCAAGAGGGCTCCTGTCCCCATTAATGGTTGTTTGGAAGAGGGCATTTCTGCAGCGGTAATTCTACAAGGAGAGCCTGCGCTCCCGTGAGCAAACCCAGCGCAAGGGCGAGTGGTGCGTCTCCTTCTGTCTCTCCACCGCTCGCCCAAAGCACAGGTGGGAAAGGCAATGCAAGCCGCCTGCGGTGAACGGTGCTGCAGACAGAGGGAGGGAGGGAGGGGGCGAGCCCGGCAAGAGGCGGCGCCGACCAGGGTCTCCCCTCTCCGAGCAAAGTGCAATCCCTCCTCCCGTTGCTACCGGGGCTGCGGGAGCCAACCACGGCCTACCTCATGGCCAGCCGAGAGGGGCCCGATGGGCTGCGGCAGCCCCCCTGCAGCGGCCTTTCCACACCCGCGGGGAAGGGAGCCGCCGTTTCACCCGGCCCTCCCCATCGCCACGCTGCCCCCCCGGAGGTCGCTCCCAACCACGGCCTACCTACCTAACAGCCAGCGGAGAGGGGCTCGATGGGCCGCGGCGGCCTTTCCCCACCCGCAAGGAAGGGAGCCACGGTTTCGCCTGGACTCCCCATTGCCACGCCGCCCCCCCGGGGGTCACTCCCAACCAAGGCCTACCTACCTCACAGCCAGCCGAGAGGGGCCCGATGGGCCGCGGCGGCCTTTCCTCACCTGCAGGGAAGGGAGCCACGGTTTCGCCCGGCCTCCCCATCACCATGCCGCCCACCATGGGGTCGCTCCCAACCACGGCCTACCTACCTCACAGCCAGCCGAAAGGGGCCCAATGGGCGATGGCTCGTCCCCCGGTGTTGGTGCCTCGCTCTGTGGGGGAGAAAGAGGGAAGGGTGAACACAAGAGCCCATGTGGGCCGTCCACTTGTCCCCTTCTTCCCCGCCTGCCCACCAGCTCCATGGGGGGAGAAGGAAAAGATGGCACCGAGCAAGAGGAGGAGGCGGCCCAAGCGAGAAAGGCCGCTGGCGGGGCGGCGGCGGCGAGGGGGAGCGACGGCTCCCATGAAAGAGTCATTCGACCCCCAAGGGGTTGCGATCCCCAGGTTGAGAACCGCTGATATAGATGAATTTCCATCCTCTCTAAGCAAAGTGTTGTAAAATCTGCATGCAGGTGGTATCTGTATCCAGTTAAATTGCATCATATTAATAAGGCTCTGTTGGATACATGCTGGAGAGGTTGTAGGGGGGAAATGGTTCTTACTACATATGTGGATTCATTGTCTTAAAGTGTTCCAGTTTTGTGATAGAATCCTTTCCCACATCAATCAAATGATAAGGCAGAATAGACAGTTGCAAGTTTTTTAAAAATTTTGCTGATTTTTGATGCAGGTAACAATAGACTTGCCGCATAAGCAATTAGTATCTATAATGTGAGGTGCTGCTCAAGTGGAGGTATCAAAGGCATAGAAATCAGTGAAGGGTCTTTCAATGGCGAGGTGGTTAGATAGACTCTGGTGGGTTCCTTTTGCAGAAAAGTTAACCTCCTATGCTCAACTAGACATAAGGGAAATAAAAAGGACACCTTTATGGAACTGTCTGGTCTAATCATCTCTCTATACAAGATCTACCATCATTCCATCCGAAGTTGTGGAACAACAGATTATGAACTCTGCCTGATTTTATTATGTATATGGTGACTGATCACTGAAATTTCTTGTGACAGGGAAAGTAGGGGAGTGGATAATTGCAATTGCAATCAATGTATGGCTAAAATTGAATTTAAAATAAATAAAATTCAATATAAAATAAATAGATCAGTCAGTCTTAAAGGTACTGCTAGAGTCCTTCTCTCCCCCCTCTCAAGTTGGCATTACAGTTGTACTTTTATGTGCTTTTCCACACTTCATCAGTTCTGGATTAACATAAAGCCTGTCTAAACTTTAGCCAGTATGGTATGGCAACACACAATTTAGAGTTAACCAGCCTGTCTCCTCTGTGACTTACCACAAAGGTCAGTCCTTCTGAGAACTGTGGTAGAAGTTGGCAGTTTTGGGCAGATTTTTGTTCATGTCTTACACAGTGACTTTTCTGTTCTCATGAGAAATTGTCTCCATTTCTTGTGTCAGAAGAAGATAAATATAATTTGTCTTTATAAAATGAGATATACTAAGCACTGTGCTCCAAAATATGCTCCAATAACATAAATTAGACTCTTCAGAATGAATATCTTGTTTTGGGATTGCTTCAGAAATGGAAGTTTTATTTTATCACAGTTAGCAGAGAGCTGGCTAAAAATACCAGAAGAGTAAGTGCATTCTTTGTGTAGATCTCACCTCAAAACTGACAAAATGACAAAATCTTATGCTGCTTTAAAGACTAACAAACTTAAAGTAAACATTTTCATCAATCTGAATCAATTTCATCAGTACCATGAAGTATTATCTTAGGTTGGAAATATATAAATATAGGAACAGATTAAGTACTCTGAAGGCACCAGATCCAGTCTGATCTTGGAATTTATGCAGAGTCAGTCCTGGTTAGTACAGTTGGCCCTCCACATTTGCTAGGGTTAAGGGCTCAGGATTCTTACAAAAGTGGAAAAATTACAAATATCAAAATGTGTGAGGATGTCTGTGGGAAGGAGGCCAAGACATGGTAGGGAAAACGAGCAACCAGGGTCCAAACCCCATCAGGGAAAGGAGAGGGGAAAGGGAGTGGATTGGCATGGTGACCCTGTACTTCCTCTCTCTCTCCTATCTCCTTCCTTGGGTTGGTAGGGCATTGCGAGAGGGTTTGTGGTGCTAAGAAATCCAGCTGCGAGCTGTGCTTAGCAGGCTGGAGGAGGAAGAGGAGCAGAGGCAGGTTTTTAAAAAGAGCAGTGCAGCCTGGTCAGACCTGACTTGAGACTTGGAGTAAAAGACTTAAATGCATCACTGGTTGAAGCTAGGGTTTTTATACCGTATTTCACAGCCTGAAGGGGTGCATTGACAAAGCTGTAATGGCTTTCCTACAGGACTGACAAAGGCATACAGAATAGGTTGATTGCTTTAACTCTGGAGTGACAAAACACTGATGGGATTCATGACAATCTCTTAATGTTTGGTCAAATAGGATGTATTGGTATCTTGTGCTGGCAGCCAGCCAAGGCTTCCAGCTGCTTAATCAAGCTGTTATCAGGAGCTAGCAAGTAACGTTTGTCTTAGTCGTTGTGCAGTCTGAGTTCTCAGTAGGTTTAGACTGACTGAGTCTTAAGTTTACCATAAGTCCAGAGAGAGAGAGAGTCCATGGCAAAATCTGTAGTCCACAGGTGGTCAAGGATTCTAGAAGGTGAGCAAGGAATTCAGGAGTAAGCCAAGTATCTGCCAATAGGATCGGTTGGCTACAAAAGCTTCCTCTCATTCTGTCGTCTTGTTATATAGGCTCAGTTTTACCCAGCTGTGGGCCTAATTAATGAGTCCTTCTTATTATATAAAGGCTGCCAGAATCCTGGGTTTTCCACCTACACCAGCCACTGTAAGTACTGTTCCTCTCATGTCTCTAGGATGTGGCTGTTGGGAAGGTTCTTGTCTGGGTCATGGGACAGGGAAGATCTCCATAGGGTAAGATCAAGGGATGGTCTCTGATTGTTCACCAGTCTAGGCTGTTCATCTTTTACTGTATTCAAAAAATGCCAAGAGCCTGAAGCAGTGAAGGAATTGGCACAAGCCCATCACTGCTGGGGTTTCTGCATAATCCTATGTGAGCTTTCATGACCCTAGCCAGCATGACCCTAAACACATTCTTTGACCAGCATGACCCCAGTCGTGTTCTCTGGTCATTAATAAATCCAGTTGATGAAAATGGAGTGGTGTCCTATATAGGTCAGGGCAGCACAGCTGATAAACCAACCAACTCATGGCTTGTTACTTACTTTTATTCAGTAAACACAAGGTCATGAATAAAGTCCAACAGAATCCAAGCCAAAACAAATGAACCCAAAGTCAGTCAATACAATCCAAGATCAGGTACGGAGGTTAGGAATATAACCAGCAGCCAGGAAGGTCAAATAAGCTCTGACAACTCCTGGAGGGGAAGGGCAGTTCCTATATAGGTGAGGAGCTTAATGCAGCTGTTGCTTAACTAACTGCTGTCTTCTGTAAATCTCTTGAGATCGATGCAGGTTCTCTCTTTGCATTCTATGCTTGGCAAAGGTGGATATAGGTAAGTTGTCTTCTGTTTCTGAAGGGACACGGCTCTCTGCTGGAGCTGGCACTGCACCCTGTTCTGTTTGTGGCACTGTAACATCCTCCTGCTCTGCAGGTCCTGGTGTTTATCCTGTTTCCAACTCTTGAGTCAAAGTCCATGTTCTGGAAGCAGGCCGTGACAGGTGGTAGGATATGGATATACTCCCTAGCTGGCATTGAAAGAAAATATAGCTTTAAAAAAAAAAAGAAAGACATTTTTGAAAAAGAGAATAGAAGGGAGCTTGGGGGATTTTGAGGGTGGGAAAAACTGCCTTGAGGAGCAGTATCTTTGGCTGGACTTTTCCCATCCCTATGGTAAAGTCTGCATTTCAAGTTCTTTAAGAATTGCTACCTGAAAGTTAGTTCCAGGAGGACTTTGAATATAGCTCTTTCTAGGGTTCATCTGTGTTCATTAATTCCTTTGTATAGACCAGATGTGGGGAACTTCACCATGTCACAGTGGTGATATGATGTGAACAAACCCTTAGAGTTATCGCTGCATTACACCGTTAGCTAAAGAGGTATGAGGATAGAATGGCATTTGGCTTCATTGCAATATGTATCCCTATGTTTAGACGTATATTACGTGGTCTGTTATTGCAGATGAGTAGCAAATCTTGTTAGTCACTGTAAACTTGACCAGCATTTGACATGTGTGACAGTGCTTTCATGTCTATGTGACCTCAGATCCTGAAGGACAGCATTCCCCATTCAAGTCCTTCTTCATTCATAAGTGTTGACATCACTCTCAGTCTTATACACTCTGATTACAATATATTTGTTGCTTTTAAAAGATGAAGGAAAGTTTGCTAAACTATAGAATGTTTTGTTACAATTGCTGCTTGAGTGGCAAATAAATAATTACATTTATAATTCACATCCCTCTACCAGCTCCCTCTGGCAATTTCTTTCTCTTCTATACCTTTTCCAGTGGCTTTGACCAAAGAATTCCCCCTTTTCGCCTTATTCAATTGGTGCAGCTTGGCAATAGATGCTGTCTCAAAATCTGTGTTGTACTATATTAATTATAATAACTGTATTATAACCCTCATTTTGCAAGCTTCTGTCCTTAATATACAACTAAATAGCCTCCAAAATATGGCATTCTCTTACTGTAGTACAAAATAAACATTGGTAACAATATCACGACCAGAGATTTTTTTAATTGAGAAAGAAATATACTTTTCTTTTCATAAGTTACAGAAAAAATTAAGTAGCAAAAAGAAGTCTTTTGTCATGCTCCTTGCTGAATTGTTTGAGCATCTCTGCATTCTTCATTTGCAAACAAATAAAAGTATATTCAATTCACCATAAAATATTTTGAGAAGTAGACTTGAAGATTTATTTTTTGCCATAACATTTGCAATATATTAACATAACTGAAAACAGATGTGGAAGTTTACACTCAGTTGATTTACAGAGACTTCATGAGGAATGGTGGTGCTATTTTTAGGTTCCTGCTGATAATAATAATAAAAATAAATGTATGAAAATTCTTCTCTGTCATTGGGATTCTTCCATGCAGCATGGATGTACATCACTTTTATCTTCAGAAGCTCAGAATCTTTTCGTTGGCTTTCTAATTGTTCCTGCTACAGTAGTTTTTGATGTCACTTTTTCTTCTTTCTAGGCTTGGACGCCAGAGGCAATATTTTCTAATTCTATTCCTTGGATTTCTTGATTGGGAATCTGATTTAGGCCCAGTCTGTTGAGAAAACATTTCAACATGAAATGTAACGCCTGTCACATTTTCTTTCAAAATGTCTTTTATTATTGTCCTGCATCATCTAGGTAAACATAGTTATCTAATAGATTTAGAAGAATGACCCTTCAAGATAGTATCTGTGCAGTTATATTTATCATACTGTCTTTCTTTTTGAAGTATTCAAAAGTGACTCAGTAATGAGTAGTATTGTGCCATGATGGGTCAACTGATAGGTCAGCTTGAATGGCAGATTTTGAACAGTAATGAAGATAAGATATTGATGAAAATTTTGTAATGCCCCTGATTAGAGAAAGCAGAAATGCTTTTGGGGGAGACAGTGGAGAAATTCTTAGTAGTAACAGATCCTTCTGTTCTAATGTTCTAAAATGTTTTTTGAAACAGCCTGGCTTCCAATATGGCACACAAGCAATTTTGTTCCAAATGTTTTATTCAATAAACGGCTAATGCTGAACAATGTATGTTTTCCATTTGGTGACTTACAATGCAGCAAACTGATTCTCCAGGGTACTGATATGTGCCAAATTGCTAAAAATAGATTTGGAAGAATTTTTCAGGAGAAATTATGGCACAGTCCAGCTCATGCTGTGGATGATTTCCCTGATTGCCATAATAACTATTATTTGCTCAATTTCATCCGTTTACTGCCAGTTAAATGAGTGAAGTTCTTCTAGCTCCCTTTCTGAACTAGGTTTCTTCTTAAACAAAGGCAAATAAACTAAGGGAACCTGTTCTCACAGTTTTATGTACTCCAGTGGTTCTCAACTTGTGGGTCCCCAGATGTTCGTGGACTTCAGCTCCCAGAATCCCTGAGCATTGACCATAGTGGCTGGGGCTTCTGGGAGCTGAAGTCCATGAACATCTGGGGACCCACAGGTTGAGAACCACTGATGTACTCCTTCATGGCAGTGTATGCATTCTTCATAAATACTCCTGTACATTGTTAAAATGACCAGGTGATGCTGAGAGTTCATTAAGGAGTACAGTTTTGTGCTTATTTAGTGAGACTGATACAGCTGTCCAGGAAGTGCTGGATCTCAAAGACCCTCCTTCTTGCAATCACAGATATAAAAGAAAAGGTTGATAAACAGAGAAAAGAGAAACGTGTTCTACATTTCTCCACAGGCTTCCCTCATTGAGTAGACTGAGCCAGCCATCCCAGGTAACAGCAGTGGTATCTCCCCTCAGTTGTTCCTCCTGAACCTCCAGCCACTCTCCTCTTCTTGGAGGTCAGCACTTTGGCCCTTTTGACACCTATCTGCATCTTGCAACGTCCGGGTTGTGATGAACCCTGGAGGGGGGCATAGCCAGCACAGCCGCCCTAGCAACGGAGAGGGATTTAATTTGATTGGTTTGCTGGCTGTAGAACCCAGGTTAACCTGAGGGAGGATCTAGGCAGGGGAGTCAGCAGAACAGTTAAATAACAGAAACGATTTGAAAAAGAGTTCCTTCTGTGAATTTAAAAGGAGAAAGAGTTCCTTAAGGGAGTGAGAGAGTTGGGGAAGTGTTTGCCTGTTAAGAGCTGAAAGTGCTTTGCTGTTTGATAACCTTTAATTGCCAAATACCTTTCCCTTGCAGTTTGTTTAATAAAGATTTTATTATAATATTTTAAAGATCAGTCTCCATACAGTGTCTCTTTAATCTGAGCTCAGTTACACATGCTACCACCAGTGCCATATTCATTGGGATAAACCTGAAACATTTTGCCCATATCTACATGGGTTATGGGTTTAGGGAAAGCAGACGGGAGATATGTGTGGAGAAGGAGCCAGGGGCGGTGAATATATAGAAGGGTGCTGCTTCTCCAGGAGAGGAGAATTTAAAGCAGACCTGATTGTCATAGCGCTGGCTGGCCCAGATCTTCACATTTTGACACTGGTGTCATCTCAGCAGTGCCTTTACCAGGATGGGAGCATGTCCCAAATGCTCCCCTCTGCACCTGATCAGCTGCCAGTGGATGGTGTCAGTTGAGACACCCTCCTTCCTTCTGCAGTACAGCTGCGCTCTTCCTGTGCTGCACTGAGGAAGGAAGTGCCTAGGTAGCGCTTCTACCCTTTCCACATGGCCCCAGCCAACGCGATCATCGCACAAAAGGGGTCTGTTACTGGATTTTTTCCTGTAATTGAATAATACATGATCATGTCAACTGGGGATGCGACAGGAGCAGGACCTCAGTGATGTCATGAGGTAGCACACATCACAGCCTGGCCTCAGTGTGTCCCCATGCCAGGATGGGGCTGTAGTGCAGAAATGGCTTTTGTGTGCCATAGAGTTCTCTTCTCCATCTCCTAAACAAGCTACCCTCAAGTGTCACAGAAGACCTTAACCTACTGCCAGTGTTGAATTGAGGTTCAGCTGCCAGGTCAGCCTTTTTATTTCTCTTCAGTTTTTTTCTCTGTATGATTTGGGCTGTGCTCACACAAAATACTAAGCTAGCAATCCTGGCTATTTTAAAAAAAGTATACACAAACAGCATGCTAACAAACACAGCTTTTTCACTCATGTTTCAACAGCTGGGTAAACAGATCAGGAACAGATAGTTAGAGACATAAAATTTGCTGAAATTCTGAAGCCACGGGGGAAACGTTTCCTACTTCTTTTGGCAAAGGTGGAAATTTTCAGAAAAATGGAAAAAGTGCTCTATTAGTATCCTTTACAGATTGCTTTAGGAGTATAAGTTGTACTATGGATAATATGATTTGGCATAAAAGTATCATGTTTGATAGGTTAACAGTGCAGATAATACAGGAAATAGTTTCAAATGAATATGCTTTTTAAATATTAATATTTCCAATAGAACTACAAGGTCTTGAACTGTAAGGATCACCTGATTATAAGGCGTCTCTTTGCTTTTGCTGATTTTAGAGGAATAGGCAAAAATAAAGAACATTAAAAATTGGAAGAAACCATCAACATAGTAAAACAAATTATTTTGTCACCTCTAGTCCTCCACAGTGTGAAGTAGACATACAGCCCTAATTCTGATTAGAAAAAAACCTTGAACAAAAGAAACCAAGACCAGGAATTACAATGATGTGAGACTCTGTACACCGTAGTAGATGAATGTCTACCCACTGCATAATCTTTAGAAGTAACAAGGGGGAATAAATATATAATTAATATATGGAATTTTATTTGTCATTCTAAAAGAAAATATTCCGTACTCCTGCCCCCATTTTTTTTAAACAAAGCTTTGAAAAACATAAGAAGGGTTCTTCCCAATTTTTCCATTTCCCCTCAACTTCCACATTTCTACAGATAGCTTCATGTTACATCTGAACCCAGTAATTATGAGCAACCTTTCCTATCCAAATCAGGTTCACAAACCAATTTTAAATGAAGGTTTGAAGCTGGCTTCAAAGCCTGTGTTGTTGCCACACAGCTAAACTTTTCAGGCTCAGATATACAGTAATTTTTTTCCCTTCCTGATTTGTTTGCCTGCTAATGCAGAATGAAGGATGATGTAGAAGTGAATGGATTACATACAGTATGTCTACATCATAGCTTAGTAAGGTGGGATTCCTAGTTTATTGTTAAATATAAATGTAGTATTGCTTCTCTTAATATTGCCTGTACAGAAGGGGCTGCTGTTCTGCAGTTGCTGTGAATTTTTTTAATGGAAGGAAATATTTACTGTTAAATAAATTACTATATGGGAATTCTTTTAATGTGTCTTAGAGACACCTTCCACATTCCATCTTAATAACAGAGTTGATGTGTGTGTGTGTGTGACCTTAGCCAAAGAAACCTAATGTAACAGTGAATAACTTAAGGAAACAATAAAAAAATCAGAAATCTTTCGTGCAAACCAACAAAAGTAAAAGCTAAATAATAATGCTTAGTATGGATTAATAACAATAGCAAATAACAGTAGTAAGCTACATGGTCTGATAGTATGGTATGCACATGATAATGTATTCCTTGAAGCTGTGTAAAATATTGAACACATTCTGGCCTATTGGTTCTTCTGTGTCAATAGTGCATGTCCACAGCCACTTTAGAGAAAAGGTATATTAGTTTAGTTCAGTCGTGACAGGAGCAAAAAATATGTAAAAAATTTTATTCACACATCCAGCACAACTAGACCCTAGTAAAAGCCAATGTTAGTAGCAAACCTTCTGGGATAGAAGAAGTGAAACTGCCTGTTAAAAAATCCCACTAGCGTAAAAGCCTAGTTCCAGCAGAGGACGCTTCCAAAAAAAATGTCATCCCTGCGTGAATGTTAAAAATGGATAGTAAAAATGGATATCATAATAGTAGCTTAGCAAAGAACAAAGGCTTAGTAAGAAGGAAGGTAAAGTATGGGATTTGTTATTTCCATATATCACTTAATATTAATTGCTGATAAATACCATATCTGGTCTCAGATCATCTTTCTGATCAGAAGTCAGCTGCAATATTTCTAGTTTTCAGTTTTGCTTATTGTAAAGGTAGAAGTGTTTTCAGATGTAAAACTGAGCTCTGGGTTGTACACGTTGTCTATTTATAATTTTCAGTTTCCACATAACTTGATAAGGATGGTGGTTTCCTTTGCCTATGCATGATCTGCTATTAGGAGATTGATTTATCAGTGATTCCTCCCACCCCAGAACTATGTTGGGATAATTAACTGCATGATGTACTACTCTGTATTTCATTTGCAGTGTAATCATGTAGTCATGATTTTTTAATTTTCTTTAAATAGAAAAAAGTACATTGCAACCTGAATTTAACAATAAAGAAATATTGGCTCTTTCTGAAGAGCATCTTGATATTAGCATATGAGTAGCTGCAGTCTTAGGAGTTTTTCTCATATGCAACTCCCTACTGTGCTTGAAATAACTACCTCTGCACTGAGTACAGAGAAGTCTATACCACGTGAGATGGGAGCCAAGCATTAGGGACTAGACTTTTCATTGTTATTTCAAATATAGGCAAAAGTGTTGTAGATCATAATTTTTCTAATGGAAGACAATAAAAACAAATCAATGTGGATTGCATCTTTTTTTGTTCTTAGAATGCAGATAGGTGGGCTGAAGATCTCCCACTGATATATCGTACATGTGGAAGACACATGTGTAGGGAATCTGTAATGTGTGATATCATCCTAAGTGTACATAGAGACATTAAGGGGAGAAGGAGAAACTGCACACAATTCTTACTGTAAATTTTGTAGGAATGGAGCCCATTCTTTCTCTTTTCAGGTTCTTCTATGTATCACTCTAAAGCAGTGGTTCTCAACTTGTGGGTCCCCAGATGTTTTTGGACTTCAGTTCCCAGAAGCCCTGAGCATTGACCACAGTGGCTGAGGCTTCTGGGAGCTGAAGTCCACAAATATCTGGGGACCCACAGGTTGAGAATCACTGCTCTAAAGTAATTTTTTCACTGTAGGAAACACATGAAGAATAAAGCTGTTGTATTCCCATAAGTCTTATCTGAATATAGTACTTTTGTGGGGGAAGGAGCGTTATGTAATCCTGGTCTTAAAAGTTGTGCAATCAGTACAGAAATAGAGCATACTCTCCTGAGAAATCCATAGAGGAATATGTAATGCCAGCTGCTCATGAACAGTTTTCCAAACGTGTTAGTGCAGTGGCTCTTAACTTTTTCTTTACCAAGGACCCCCTGTAAATATAATTTGTTTCTGAGGACCCCCAAGACTTAACACAAGATTTAAATATTTCAATTTTAATTAAAATATTCAAATATTTATTTATTTGTTGAAGGCTTCCGGAGTCTGGGATTCAAATCCCTGCTCAGACATAGGGTGACCTTGGGGAAATCACATTCTTTCAGCCTCAGAGGAAGGCATCACTGAGACCTGGTGGGATGAGTCTCACGATTGGAATATAGGAATAGAGGGGTATAGCCTATTTTGTAGAAATAGACCAAATAAGAAAGGAGGAGGAGTAGCCTTATATGTCAAGGATGTTTTCACCCGTGAAGAGATCCATGACTTGAACACCGGAAGCCAGGTCGAGAGCATCTGGGTAAGAATTAAGGGAGCGAGAAACAATAGGGATATTATAGTGGGGGTTTACTACAGACCTCCAAGCCAGACTGAGGACCTCGATGGCGCTTTCGTGGACCAAATGACTGCACATTCAAAAATGAGAGATACAGTAATAATGGGAGATTTCAACTACCTGGATATATGTTGACCTTGCCTGCAAAGGCGGCAAGGTCCAGCAAGTTTCTTGCTTGTCTTGCAGACAATTTCATGGTCCAGAAGGTGGAAGAGGCGACAAGGGGATCAAATATTCTGGATCTGATCCTGACCAACAGGGAAGACCTTGTTAATGACGTAGAACTGGTTGGATCTTTAGGAGAGAGTGACCATACCCTATTAGAATTTTGCATTCAGTGGGGAAGAGAAGGCAAGTGTAGGCAGGCATTCATCTTAGATTTTAAAAAAGCAGACTTCTGTAAACTGAAGGAGCTGCTGGCTGAAATCCCGTGGTCAAGAATAGTCAATGAGAAAGGAGTTCAGGATGCATGGGAGTTCTTTAAAAGGGAGGTACTGAAGGCACAGGCTAAAACTGTGCCATTAAGGAGGAAAAATGGAAGGCATCTGAACAAACCAGAATGGTTGACTAAAGAGCTCTCAGCTGAGCTAAGTATTAAGAAAAACATGTACAGGAAATGGAAGAAGGGGGAAATCACCAAAGAAGATTATAAGCAAGTAGCCAGGAGATGTAGGGAGAAGCTCAGAAAAGCTAAAGCACAGAATGAACTTTGGCTGGCCAGAGACATTAAAAACAATAAAAAGGGCTTTTTTAAATATGTCCGCAGCAAAAGGAAAAAGAAGGAGACGATAGGGTCACTGCGCAAGGAAGATGGTGAATTAATAACAGGAGGAAGAAAAAAGGCAGAACTCCTCAACACCTTCTTCGCCTCAGTTTTTTCCCAAAAGGATAAAACACTCAACCTGGCGGTTGGGGAGCAGGTGAGGAAGTGGGGGAAATGCAGCACAGAATAGATAGAGAGGTAGTACAGGAATACCTGGCCACACTGGATGAATTCAAGTCTCCAGGGCCAGATGAATTGCATCCTAGGATTTTAAAAGAACTAGCAGAGGTCATTGCGGAACCTCTTGCTATAATCTTTGAAAACTCTTGGCGGACCGGAGAAGTTCCGGCAGACTGGAGGAGGGCAAATGTTGTCCCCATCTTCAAGAAGGGAAAAAAAGAGAACCCAAATAATTATCGCCCAGTCAGCCTGACATCAGTACCTGGAAAGATCCTGGAACGGATCATCAAACAGTCAGTTTCTAATTACTTAGAAAACAATGCCGTAATTACGAAAAGTCAACATGGATTTCTCAAAAATAGGTCATGCCAGACTAATCTTACCTCTTTTTATGATAGAGTTACTTGCTTGATAGATGAGGGAATGCTGTGGACATAATATATCTTGATTTCAGTAAGGCCTTTGACAAAGTTCCCCATGACATTCTTGCAAAGAAGCTAGTAAGATGTGGACTGGACAGGGCTACTGTCAGGTGGATTTGTAACTGGTTGACTGACCGTACCCAAAGGGTGGTCACCAATGGCAGATTCTCATCCTGGAGAGAAGTGACTAGCGGGGTGCCACAGGGTTCTGTCCTGGGCCCGGTGCTGTTCAATATCTTCATTAATGACTTGGATGAAGGAATAGAGGGTACGCTGATCAAATTTGCAGATGACACCAAATTGGGAGGGGTTGCTAATACGCCTGATGACAGGATCAAAATTCAAAAGGACCTGGACAGATTGGAGAGCTGGGCCAAGGCTAACAAAATGAATTTCAACAGAGAGAAATGTAAGGTCCTACACTTAGGCAGAAAAAATGGTATGCAGAAATATAGGATAGGGGACACGTGGCTGGCTAACAGTACGTGTGAAAGGGATTTAGGAGTCTTCGTAGACCACAAGCTGAACATGAGTCAGCAGTGTGATGCGGCAGCCAAGAAGGCCAACGCAATTCTTGGTTGCATCAATAGGAGTATGGTGTCTAGATCGAGGGAGGTATTGGTACCACTTTATTCTGCATTGGTTAGACCTCATCTTGAATACTGTGTCCAGTTCTGGGCACCCCAATTCAAGAAGGATATGGATAAGCTGGAGCAGGTCCAGAGGAGGGCAACCAAAATGTTGAGGGGCCTGGAAGCCATGCCGTACGAGGACAGACTTAGAGAGCTGGGTATGTTTAGTCTGCAGAAGAGAAGGTTGAGAGGGGACATGATAGCCATGTTTAAATATTTGAAGGGGTGTCATGTCGAGGAGGGAGTGGGCTTGTTTTCTCCTGCTCTTGAGACCAGGACAAGGAGCAATGGATGCAAGCTGCAGGAGGGGAGATTCCGCCTGAACCTCAGGAGGAATTTCCTGACAGTCAGGGCTGTCCGACAGTGGAATGTGCTGCCACAGAGTGTGGTGGAATCTCCTTCGTTGGAGGTTTTTAAGCGGAGGCTGGATGGCCACTTGTCGGGAGTGCTTTGAGGATTTTCCTGCATGGCAGGGGGTTGGACTGGATGGCCCTTGTGGTCTCTTCCAACTCTACATTTCTATGATTCTATGATTCTATGATTCTATGATTCTAAGGTAAAGGCAAACACTCACTAAATAAATCTTGCAAAAAACCCCACCTGTGATAGGTTTACTTTGGGGTTGCTGTAAGTCAGTAGGCACACAACAACAAAGTGTCATGGACAGGGGGAGGTTCTTTGCAGCCATTTTGTCTCTCCCCTTTAAACTGGCTTATGGCCCTTAAGACAAACTTATCATGAGAGTTTTCTTGGCTTTTGCCTTTCTCTGAGGCTGAGAGAAGGTGACTTGCCTGAAGTCACCCAGTGGGTTTCAGGGCGGATTGGGGATTCAAATCTTGGTCTCCAAAGACCTGGAGACAGGCATGTGTTTGTGCCCAAACTACCCCCTTGTTTGCAAATGAGAGAGTAGTTTGGACACATGCAAACATCCTGCTACCCTGTTCCTTTCGTCAGGGATGTGGCAGCGTGGGTGTGTGTGTGAGAGAGAGCGCATTTCTGACGAAAGGAACATGCTGACAGGTGTGTGCACATGCCCAAACTGTTCCCTCTTTTGCAAACAATGGAACAGTTTCAACACCCACACCCCCCGCTGCTGTGTCCCTGTTGCTGCTGTTGGTATCCAGCAGTAGGGCTTTGTGGACCCACTAAGAGGGCTTTGGGGACCCCCAGGGGTCCCAGGACCCCAGGTTAAGAACTACTATGTTAGTGTAAAAGAGTAAGGCAAATTCACGATATTTTTTACATTGTGTATAATTATATAGTACTTTAACTCAGTGCTGATAAGTAATAGTTTAGCTGGGTATTGTTTAATTTTATATGTCAGGGATGGGAATCGTAGGGCCCTCCAGATACTACTGGAGTGCAAGTCCCAACAGCCCTAACCAGCATAGTCAAGGGTCAGAAATGTTGGGAATTACAGGTCCACAACTTCTGGAAGATGCATAGTTCCTACTACTGTTCCCTGCAAGGGTATATTTTTGCAGAAAAGAAAAAGCAAATTAAAAGTGATTTCTTTTGTAAAAAGCAGGAAATTTACTAAGCTGGTGAAAAATTTCCAGTGACTAATTCATTCATTCATTTTGCAATTTGCATCAAGGACTGGATGTAAAATGCAGGTTTCATGGCTACATCATTTGGCCCCACACAATTCCCTTACTTGTAGCGCAAAACTTGGGCCATTTCCGCACTAGCCTGTTACAGCATTATAATTCCACTTGCAACGTCCTATGGAATCCTGGGGTTTGCAGTTTTGGGAGGGGCCAGCTGACCCCTCCCAAAACTGCAAACCCCAGGATTCCATAGGACGTTGCAAGTGGAATCATAGCACTGTAACCGGCTAGTGTGGAAATGGCCTTGATGAAGTATTCTGAACAACGCAAAATTATGCCCATTTCTTTGTGATGCTCTGGTTGATCCTTAAAAAATCCTTTAAAAATGAAGCGCAGTTGTGAATTTTGTAGGGCTTTTTTCTTTTGGACTGATACTTTTCAAGATTTCTTTTTGTAGTTCTTATGGAATTGTTTGTTTGCTCAGGAGGTCGTCTTTCCAAATAAACCTTTTAAATAGCTGTAGGCCAAGCCTTCTTTTTCAAAACAATTAAAAATTCTTTTGAGAAGAGATAGGACATTTTACTGACCTCAAAATGTTGTGGGCACAGCTAAGGATCTAAGAATATCTTGACCACTGTTGCATGTCTTGAAACCATTGTCTCTTCCCTTACTGTTATAATATCTTAATTACTAGACAGGGATATAAGTGTAGATAGTGTGGTGAGAAGGTGCCCTGACTAGAACTTACCACTACTGTTCAGAACAGTGCCATACAGCTGCAATGGGCATTGAAATAACACCTTATAACTCAAGTGGGTATAGGGAGGGTCAAGATTTTCCCCTAGCTGATGTTCAGGCCTCCTGAATAAGATCAGGTGGGCTTGTAGTTCGTTGTTATGTGCCTTCTAGTTGTTTTCAACTTATGGAGTCCCTAAGGTGAACTTATCTCAGGGTTTTCTGGGGCTGAGAGTGTGTGAGAACTTAATAGTTGTTACCTAGAGTTGTAGTTAGGTAGCAACTATTAAGTTCTCATCTGTAAACACCCTTGACTCTACTGTTGTCTCTACATTCCTTTGGCAATTCAGCCATGAGACTTCTCTGTCCCTGGTTAGTTAGCTGAGGTTCTGTATCACTGAAGGAGGAATGGAACTACCCTTTAGTAGCCCCCACTAGCTTCTAGAAAGCGTGGCCATAAGATTGGGAGAGAGGCTGTTTCTTTGGTCTTCACCCAAGAGACAGATAAGGCCAGTGTATACCTAGGGAATGGTGTAGGGGGAGTCATATGTATTTAAGGGACCCAGTGCATACTTGGCTTTATGGAAGATCAACTTCTGTCAGCTGAAGGAAGTGTATGCTTTCTTCTACTGGAAACACTTTCATTTGTTAATCATTAAATATATTTGCACTTTTTCTTCTTGCTCTTAACATTGTCATTTTCAACATTTTGTGTAAAAAACTGGGTCCTCACCCAGGTCACAGTTTACAATAGGTGGAGTGTAGGGAAAATGCTGCTTCAGAGTATTGCCATATGTGCCATCAACTGATCCTTATGTTGCTCAGTAATTGTGCGTTGATGTACCATGGGGACCAAATTGTACCCACAAATCTTTGCTCTGAGTTTTGGTTGGACTTAGAATAGTATTGGTGATGTATTCTTGCACAGGACACTGGTTGCTTGTTGCATTCAGTTGTCAGCATCTGGGGCTATCAAATAGTGATGTTTCATGATTTTGAGTTGCTTTCTAATTCAACTGGTTGTGTTTGGAATTAATGTGAATGGTTAACAGTGCAATCTTGTACAAGTCTTCTCAAAAGGAACCCTAACTGAGTCCAACAAGACTTACTTACAGGCAACTTAGTATTGGACTGAGATCTCAGTGCTCTGTGGAAGAAAGCAAAATGGTTTCTTAAAATATGGATCTAGATGTTTCGCTGGATTAGAATTTAATTCCTGGCAGTTTATGTGAATAACAATGGAGAGACCTTATTCTTCAGATTTTGTACATCAGACTGCTCCTCTCTGGTGAGTCAGTTTTCAAAAGGTCTGAGCAATAAATCTAATTATTTGAAAAATTTGTTTAAAATGACACATTTTGTTGGAAGTTCTCTTCAGTTGAATCTCAGAATTCTGCCAAGTATGACAAGGCAGTGCAAGGCAAACATTTCTTTAGTAACATCGTCAAAGCCTTTGGAAACTGTTATTTAAACCTGATATAGCACAATGTGCTTTAAAATTCTAGTGAGCTTAGTATTTTCTGCCATGGAGTTGTTGACATGCCAGCATGTCTGCTGGCATCAGCAGTTTTAAAGAAAGTAACAAGAGGAGAACACTAGGGAAATTGTACTTGCTAAAATGGGGGTGGAGCAGGTTTGGGTCGGGGGAAGAGCTAAAAATGAGTAAAAGAAAATGATTACTGTTATGTAACAGATCAAGCCTACTGTAATGAAATGATAATCTCTCTTTGATATGAGTATATTTGGGATCTAGACTAAAATATTATATCTGAGCTTCTATAAAATATGTTACAGTCGGCTCTCCACATTTTCAGGTTTAACTTTCATGGATTTTATTACTTTCAAGTTTCTCCAACTCCGGCCCCCTCATCTCTAGTGATTCATTCTCTCTCAGTAGCTCTGATTAGGCTATGCCTCCTCTTCCTCCTACCAGCTGCTGCCTGGCCAGCTGAGGGTAGATCAAAGTCCAATTTCTCAGCACCACAAACCCTCTCCTGATGCCCCCCACCCAGCCAAGAAATGAAATGGGTTAGAGAGGTATAGGACCACCATGCCAACCCATCCCCTTTTCCTCTCCCTTCCCTGACCTGTCTTGAACCCTGGGTGCCCATGCTGTCCACCATGCCTTGGCCCTCATCCCCCAGACACACACTTACATTTGGGTATCTGCAGTTTTTCCATTTTTGTGGGAGTCCTGTGTCCTTAACCTTAGCAGATGTGGAGGGCCAGCTATATTTTCTTTAAAGCAGTGGTTCTCAACCTGTGGGTCCCCAGATGTTTGTGGACTTCAGCTCCCAGAAACCCCAGCCACTATGGTCAATGCTCAGGGCTTCTGGGAGCTGAAGTCCAAAAACATTTGGGGACCCACAGGTTGAGAACCACTGCTTTAAAGCATCAGAGTTGGAAATGAAACATATTGAGAATTGGAATGGTGTAGTAGTTTGAGTGTTGGATTCTGAAACACCAGGGCTCAAATCTCTGCTCAGCTGTGGAACCCACTGGGTGATCCTAGGGAAGTCACACACTCTCATCCTCAAAGGAAGCAATTCACTCTGAACAAATCTTGCCAAGAAAACTCTGTAATGGTTTGGCTTAGGTTTTCCTCGGAAGTGATATGGAGATATACAACTTGAAGATGATCCAGAATGATCTTTTTGCAATTCTTCATAGTTGACTGCTGTGAAAATTCTATATTCTTACTTCCCCACACACAGACACATATAAGTGTCAATTAGGATTATGAGTGCTCTGTGAAATGTGCTTATCTGAGCATCAGGAGATTTCACTGGAAAGTAACTGTGCCCTAGTGATGAGCAATACTGCGTTCTTTCACATACTGGTACCATTTTGTGAAATTTAAATATGTCTATGTGGGCAAACTCAGAGACTGAGTACTCAAGGGCAGGAGTGATCCTGTACACCATTTTTGGAAGGGCACAATCCATAAAGTCTCATAATGATTGCACATATGCTTACTCCAGCAGCGCTAACAGTGCTAGTCTTAAAATAATTTATACTGTATGATATCGTGTTTTCTACAGCTGTCCATATCTATGGTAAATTCCCATTACAGCCACCATTACTCTCTATGAGCCCTTGCACTATGGGAAAATCCAAAAATAGTCCACCAGCTATACAATTACAATAGTGCTGCTGCTTTCCTGATGGTGAAAGCACACTTAACCTTCTGCAATGTAGATTTATGGCATGGTAAAAAAAATTGAGAAGACATGTGCATCTAAACCATGAAAGAACACTTTGTGCACACCCTTTCGCGTAAACTATTATTGGCAACTGAGGGAACAAAGATGGCAAAAGATGCCATGTTAGATTACAGACCTTTCCATTTTACAGCGAAGTTAAATTGTATGGGATGTTAAAACATGTACACAGCTTATATCTCCACTGGCAGTGGTGTGGAAGGAGGAAGAGAAGGCTATGGTAGTAAGGAAAAGAAAGAAGAAAGCAATGGAAAAACGGTGACCAACACTGAGCCTTCTATTGCACAGGCAATTTTTCAAGCAATCCCTCCTATAGTACGGTGATTCCAAAGACCTTTCTCTCTCACATTTACGCTTTCAGCAGATATGTAGCTTGTAGTTAGCCTCCTTCTGCATCACTGCCACTGCTGCTAGTGCCTCCTTGCATGAATCATAGAATCACAGAGTTTGGAAGAGACCACAAGGGCTATCAGGTCCAGCCTCCTGCCATGCAGGAATACACAAAACACTCATAACAGAAGACCATCCAGCCTCTGTTTGAAAACCTCCAAAGAAGGAGACCCCAACATACTCTGAGGTGGCATGTTCCACTGTTGAACTGCTCTTACTGTTTGGAAATTCTTCCTAATGTTTAGGTTTTCCTGTAGTTTGAAGCCATTGCCTGATGTCCTAGTCTCTGGAGCAGAAGAAAACAAGCTTACTCCATCCCTTTGACATTCCTTCAAATATGTAAACAAGGCTTTCATGTCACCTCTTAACCTTCTCTTCTCCAAGCTAAATATACTCAGTTCTCTGAGCTCCTCCTCATATGGCATGGTTTCCAGACCTTTTACCATTTTGGGTGCCCTCCTCTGGACACATTCCAGTTTGTCAATATCCTTCAGTTGTGATGTCCAGAATAGGACACAGTACAATTGGGCCTCCACATTTGCTACAGTTGGGGCACTGGACCCTTGCAAAAGTGGAAAAATTGCAAATATCAAAATATGTGTGTCTGTGGAAAGGGGGCTGGAGTATGGTGGGGAGCACAGGCATCCAAGGTCTAAACTAGGAGAGGGGGTCAGTGTGGTGGCCCTGTACCTCTTCTCTCTCTCATCTACTTCATGGGATGTAGAGGGGCAGCAGGAGAAGATTTGTGGTGTTGCAAGCTATCCTTAGCTGGCCAGGCAGTGGCTGGTGGAAGAGGAAGGCCAGAGGTGGGTTTTTAAAGGACTGATGGCCTGGTTCGAGCTGCCCAGAGGAAAGATTCCCCAGAAAAGAAGCACCTGAAGTGGGGGAGGGGGCAGAAACTCACAAATAATCAAATCTGTGAAAGTCAGACTCACAAATGTGGAGGGCTGACTGTAGTCCAGAGGAGATGTTATCAAAGCAGAATAGAGTGGTATTCCTACTTCCCTTGTCCCAGACACTGTGCTCCTATTGATGCAGCCTAGAATCTCATTTGCTTTTTTAGTTGCTGCATGTACTGTGGTCAAGCCATGTGCTACCCATTCTTTATTTTTGCATTTCATTTTTTCACCTAAGTTCCTTAGACTTCTCCCTGTTGAAATTCATTTTGTTAGTTTTGGTCCATCTCCCTAAACTGTTAAGGTCATTTTGAATTCTGATCTTGTACTCTTGCGTGTTAGCTACCCCTCCTAATGTGGTGTTATCTGCAAATTTGGAGAGTGGTGGGTGAAGAGTATAAAGCTATTCATCCTACAGTGTGTTGTGCAGTCAGTTTGTCACTACAGGATCCTGACCATAGGTTTCATTCTGATTTTATTAGAGATTTTATAGAGGTCTGGATGTTTGCCTTTTCCTCTACTGCACATCTTAACAATAAAAGCTGAAAGAAAACAAAATAGGCAGTGGTGATCCTATTTGTTGTATGCCTTCAAGTCACTTCTCACATGTGATGACGTAAGGCAACGTTGTCACAGGGTTTTCTTAGCAAGAATTGTTCGGGGGGGGGGGTTGCCTTGCCTTCATCTGAGGCTCAGAGAATGTGTCTTGTCCAAGGTGGGTTTCCATGGCCAAGTGGAGATTTGTACCCTGCTCTCTCAATCGTACTCCAACACTCAAACCACGATACCACATTGGCTCCATTGGTGATCCTATTCCTAAATTAACCGTAAAGTTTTGATAGTCAGGTGAAATGTGTGTCTTTTAATACACTGTTCCAGGCAGTTCTGCTGGAAATATACATGATATGCTACTGTGTTTAGTACCATATACTTATAGCATCTTTTCCTCTGGAAACTCACTGATTTGTCTGCAGAGAAGCCTCCGTGCACTTACCAGCATGTAGGCTTGTTGACTCTAGTTGTTGTTCTCCAAGAGCTGAGAACCTTCCTTAAACTGTGTCTATCATTCCTTTGTGGAGGCGTGTGATAGGAACTGGATGATAATGGAGGGCACATGGAGAGCAGCTTTTCTACCATTGGTCATTAGTCATTACATTGTAGGATACCTGAAATGTTTCTGAGAAGACACAAGGTACTTAGGCACATTTTAAGATGACCATTCTATTGAGTGGTGTGTGGCAGTAGAATTTGATGATAGCCTGGCACCATGGCTCCTTGCATGTTGGATGGCGCTGACTATAAAGATCCTGATGCACAAGAGATTCTTTATATGAAAACACTTGCCATAGAAAAGAGTTGCCTCTCCATGATATTGATCATCTGCTGCAGAGTTTTGTTTTGTTTTATCAAGGATGTCCTGGGTGATAGATGTGGGAGATTTGGTTTTCTTGCCTCAGTATGTTATTGTTTTCCCCGTATACAGTCCAATACTGAAAGGATTGCTTTCATTAGCACATTATGATTTATTAATCAGAGTGAAGACTGTAAGTCTGTTAAGTGGTGTTAGACGTTTGTATTATGATGTTCCAAACCCATGCAGGTAAGCTATGTTTTGTAAATTTGTTTACCTTTAGTAACTATGGAAGATGCTATTTTGATTGGCCAAAATAGCATTATGGTAAAATGGATGTAACAATCATTTTAGCTTATTAGGTGATGCTGAATATCTTTGATTAAGCAGAGTCACGCAAACCTAGAGTGGTTATTACATCTGAATTCTGCTTCTACAGCTGATTGCTATGATGGCTGGTACATTCACTTGCATCTCTTCAACAGTCTTATAGTGAAATCTTTCTTGAGACTTACAAGACCTCAGTTTATGACAGATGTTACCCACAAGATGATTGGTAAAATTCCTTGGTCCATTATATATTGGGAAACATTCTCTTTAGACATCTTTGGATCTATAGTTTGACTGATTTCACTATAAACTGATTTTGCTGCAAATTCTTCGAAACATGAATGCTTTTGCAATTTATTTCGCTTTAGGATGTTTGTTACATCCCAGTCCTCCCTTTGCTCATCTTTGCAAGAACTTTCCTTATGCTTTTCCAATGTATTGTATTTCCTTTTTTGCTGCAGTTGTTTTTCTTCTGTTTGTATTGTAGGATCAGGATATTCACCCCTAGAAGATGATGAAGATGTGTATGCACGCAATAGATATAAAGGTGAATGCTTTGCTTATATACTAATGAGGATCATCTGTTGCCAAGAGAGCTTTTTTCTTTTCCTGCTTCCAAGCATGACGCCTTAGGGTATGTTTGTACTGCACACTTTTGGCGCAATTTCTGTTATTGTATGCTGTGAGTAGATGTAGTTGTGGAATGTGCACTTATGATGCCCCATCCAAATTTGTTTGTTTGATCCATAAAAATATTTTTTTCAACATTTATAGCTTGCCTTTCTATAAAATATTGAAAGCACTTTTAATAGTTTGCTTCTCATAAAATATGATTGTGTACAGTTCACATGTGGCATTTTTCATTCACGTATACATCATCACTGCTTTTCCATGTTATTTTCTTTAACTTGTGCATATTTTCTCTGTTTAGTAGTCTTGGAAATGACATATAAACATCTCTACAGCATTACATATTCTAGTTTTGCACAGCAGTATATGTAATAGACGTGGTAGGTATAAGAATCCATTATGATTCTGAAATACATTCATATGCACACCATGTGAATTCAGGAGGGAGATTAGAATGAGCCTTTTCAGAATGGAAGCAGGAAACTGATGGGTATTTTGAACAAGTTATAACCACAAAGCTCACAGCATGTTGTATATGCCACACAGAATGTTTGTAAACCTTGTAATTTATACCAGTTTATACCAGGCTGTCTGATGTGGGGGATCACCACTGTGAGTACACTTGAGCCATTTCCTTCCATCCTCTCCCGAAGGCCAGACCATCATAACCAGAAGTGATACCATACCACTTCTGGTTCTGGGATTCAGCCAAAAACAGCTAAAACATCTGATTTTTGTGCATTTCCTAGGGATTGTGGGGATAACGGAGGTGCACATTTTGTGGCAGTTTAGGTGGAATTTTGGCTGAAAATTCAGCCTTTTTTTTAAAGGGGGGCTGGAGGTTTTGAGGGTCTTTGGAAAGGGGCCTTGGGAGCTGCAAAACAGAGTCCCAGGTGCTGCACATTGCCTGGAGTCTGCATTTACCAGTATCACTGGTTTATCCTCTGCTCAGAGTATGTGGAGAGAGCTATGGATTGTAATGGAAGTGTACTTGAATTAACACAACTTTAAAGCAGCCAGATTTTCTCCTTCTTTTTCCTGTCAAATAACAGTACTTCAGGCACTACTCCCAGTTAGTTTGCATCATGAACCATGAAGAGATCAAGGAGCTAACTCATGCTAATGAAATGTAAGCTGCTTCTTTCTTTCTTTTTTTCTTTCTTTCTTTCTTTCTCCCTCCCTCCCGTTAGTACATTATGTAACGACAAAAACATACAGAGAAGTTAAGTTTGTGATCTACACCTGTTAATAATGTATTGAAATAGGAGTATATGAGCTTGATTTTAAAAAAATGATTTTTTTTGAAATAATGGTCCTCTTCCCCTCACCTCATATGGAAAGTGTAATAATTAATAGCCGTGTTATTCTAAATATACAAATGTAATCTTGCAGCCTTTATTAAGAAGGCAGTGTTTGGAACTATTGTAAACAAATTTGGTATCAGTGAATCAAAGAATGAAATATTTTCCAGCACTGATAAATGAGAGATAAATGAGAGAGAGGTATAAACATCCATTTTCTTTAAGGTGGATATGTTAATGCTGAATTATATAAGTTTTCTATGCTGCAAGCTCAAGTGTCTAAAATATGAACGTGAATACATTGAAAGAGAGTTGTCTCACATTCAGATCTTTGAAATAATTTATCTCAGTTGTAGAAAAGATGGGTGATGGTGCTCATAACCAATATGATGATGGTCCTGATCTTGATAGCTGGAATAACTATACCAACACAGGGGACAACCATAGTCTGACAGCAAAAGAAGGGTAAAATGGTTGTGGGTGATGCAGAATGGTAGAAAAATCCATCTCTATCAAGAGTCTGGGCTGCTCTACCAACTGACTTTCTCTGGCCTGGGAAGCAACTTTCTTCCTTATCTTCCCACTGCTTTTCTGCACCATTGGCAAAAATAGAATTACAGCCTGTAAAACTCACAGCCTTCTTACCAGATGGAACTGGGAGAAATAAACATTCCTAGATATTGCCAGCAGCTGTGGTTAATGTACAGCAGTTATCTCAGAAGCATCATGATGATGTAAAACTCAAAAGCAGGCATATCCCTTTTATGAATGGGTGCTTCCCATCACAAGTAGCAAGGTCTGCAAGCTGTCACTCCTCTAACCTTGCCTGGATTTAGCCTTCCCCCCGCCCAGCACACCTGTCTTTATGCTGTCCTTTTACCCAGACTGAGAACAAAGGAAGTACTTTGAAGACACAGCTGGTTTTGGACAGCACTTCAGTTAACCGTACCCTGTATAAGCAGTGGTGAGGGATAATGAAAGTTGCAGTCATCGAGAGCTGCCCACCCTTGCTCTAGAGTAGGTGCAGGGGTCCCAGTGGAAAGGCTTACTGTGGCAGATAGGACCACAGCAGGTGGATATGGGTTTTAAAGTTGCTGTCTGTTCCCTTTGCAAGGATCCCATTCTGGGTTGGCTCTCCTGCACTTCCTTTTAGATATAACAGAAAAGAAGACATAGCTGGCAGCTATATCTTTAAAGTAAAATCTGCTTTGACCTTCAGAATAAGCACAGAGAGTTGCAAAGGTGCCCTTTGTGAAATAAAAGGAAGTGCAAAGTACAACAAAATAAAAGTACATCAAAGTAAGAGCTGTTTAACCATCTTACCAAAGATCAAGAGGGCAGGTATGGGGGAAGCAAAATGAGGGCACTGCCCCCCCCAGTAAGAATTTTATCCCCACCCTATGAAATTTTTGTTCAGTCCCCAAATTTCTAGTATTGTGGAGACATAAGACTTTCAGCTGACCATTTAGAAATGCAGTTTAGGCATCCAAAGAAAAGGAGCGGGAAAAGTGATAAAGGGAATGCAAACACAGCACAGGTAGGCGTTCTCATTTTTAACAGTTTTTCAATAATTTCAGTGTTTTAACAGGTTTTAGTGTTTCATGTTGTGAAATGCTAGCCATTTGGGCAGTGAAGGAGAACTTAATCGGGTAGGCAGAATTCTTAATAGGGTACAGTGCCCTTGTTCCCCCACCCCTTGTAACTATACTCCTGCCAAAAATTGAAGGTGTGTGGCGAATCAGTTTGCACTGAGAGTCTCTTGCATCGGTCAATTGCAGATTTCCTGTCGATTGACTCAATAGGTTGTTTTCAGTGGGTTGCTTTGGAATGCTCCAAACTCCAAGGTACATTGTTCTGATCATCCTAATTAACAGCTCTTGATCATAGTGCTGTCATTATGATAACACTGATTGATATTTATAATATTAATATTAATTGAGATTGATATTAATTTGAATTCTGATTCTGTTTATGGAATCCCATCTATGAATATGCAGTGTTTGTTACATTGTTATACTTTGAAGTAGGGTATGTTATTATCTAAAATTTGAAAGAATTTCCAATGTGGTCTAAATAAAATAAATGGTTTTAATGTACTTTTTATCTATATACAGAAATTCAATAGTACTTTCACTCAAATATGAATTTGCTTATTTGTATATCTTTATTCTTCTCTTCTTTTTTCCATTTAATTACAGATGCATGAAGCTAAATTTATTGTATTGAAAGCTTTATTGATTCATAGGAGGATCAAAAATCAGGGAAGAAAAAATATGTATTAAACTTATTCATGACATCAAGTGGGGGAAAAGACATGATTTATAACTCAAATATATAATTTCAAATCTCTTGTACCCAGTTTGACTTCTCCACAATTTGTTATGTAATCTGGCATTGAAATGGATTTAATTAGCATTGCTACCACTTGAAGTATTCATGTATGTATGTTTTTAATGTCTCTCGTTTCTCCCAGTATGGGACCCAGGGCGGCTAGTAGAGGGCTCAGGATGTAGATGCTCAGTATTGTGCATGTGCAAAATATGGTTATTGTGCTACAAAAGTGAAGTAAAGACAGACAAACTGGCACTTGTTGGTTGCATATGTATTCATCACCTAAATCAGTACCTGGTGTCATTAATCTGCAGTGAGTGGTAACTGTGAAAAAAACCTTTTTTTTCCTAGTACAGGTGGAACCATAAATCTAGATTACTCGCGTCAGCAAAGCTTGTAGAGACACTTACCTGAATGTCACCTTGGTCCCTGTTTGTTTTTCTGTGTCTTTGTTTTAAATCCCCCTCATATGATTTTACATTGCTTTTTAAAGATTTTGCTCATAATGTGCATTTAGAAATATATTTTAATTGCTTTTATATCCCTTGACCATATAAGCCATGATGATAATTTTGTGAAGAATATAAATATCTGAATAAATGTAGACAAAGCACAGTACCTGTCAATAAGAGTAAGTTAAGCAAACTCCTTATTTATAGTATTAGGTTGTAAATTTGGGAGTAAAGAGGTGTTATACTCTGCAAGGATGTTTAATTAAATGCCTGTATTGACATATCATTCTTGCTAGCACTACATTTAACAGATAGTTCTAGCTGTGCAAACTGTGGTTTGTTTTAATGGTGTTAATCAAAACACTGGTGCAAGCCTAACACTAACTGTAGTTATCTCTGAAACTGAAAGGAAGAGTGGGATGATGCTGCCATGCCATTTATGTAATATGATATTCATTCTTTCAAATATCCAACTCAAGTGGCAAGTGCTGACAGAAATGAAATAAAACAGGAGCACTCAAACAAGAGGAAGTTATTGGTGTACTGGGGTCTGAAGAAATAAAAGAAAAATCTTTCCAGTATATTCAGTAGCTACAGAGAGTTGAGTGTCACTTGAAAAAAAAAAACAAAAAGGGAAAAAAAACTGGAATGAGATAGAGAATGTACATTCATGGCCTGGAGAAGAGTATGGCTAGTTGGGTGGGAATAAGAGCATAAGAAAATACATTGTACCATTTTTGTTGGCAGTCCCAACAGCTTTATGCATCCATAGTATGAACATTCATGATATGTGCCCATAGTATGAAACATCCAATGGGCAAATAAGTTCCAAATGTTCCTACACATTATATCTAAATACCATTTATAAAGTAGCATAGTTACAAGGAAAATATAAAGATTGCCTGCCATATTTGAAAAAGAAGAGAGGAAGGAAAAGAAGAAGGAAGGATGGAATAAGTATATATGCTGCCAGCTCGATGGAGTGCTATTGACAGGAAGACGTTGGCAGTTGGGTACTATAATATTTGAACAAGGTCACTATCTTATCTTTAAAAAAAAGGCAGGATAAAGCTTAGTCAAAACATATTTGTTTCAAACTATACGAACTCTGCCGTTTTCTTTCTAAATATTGATGTGCTATGAGAAAGGGGAGCTTCTCTTTTTAAGATGTACCAATAATGATGTGACATGGAAGCTATGAAAACATTGTTTTCTCTTCTTCACTCAATATTTGTTCCTTACAAGAGACATTTTTAGAAGTGTATTTGGAATTTTTAAAAAAGCTTATCATGTAATTGCATTATCTGTACAGGATGCACCGCACTCCAAGAAACTCTTTTCAGTCCGTGGCAGGTTTGAACCATTTGTATTTGGAAAGGATATTAGAATTCTCAGCCAGAGAGCTCTAGTGCTTTACCAAACTACAAACCCCAGGATTGCATAGGATGTTGCCATGGTAGTTAAAGTAGAATACAGCACTATAATCGTACAATGTGAATTGACACCCTGATAATGTTGCTTATTTCTCCTTTGACAAGCCAGAAAAATAAACCAAGAACAAATTAGTACTCTGGCTTGTTGTGAGAGAATGAAGGCAGAGTGCTGGGTTTAGATATCACAATAAACAAACCAAAGGCCCATCGTTTGTTCAGTGCCTCACCCTTGCAGCAGGAGCACTTGGACAACATTCAGTGTTTATGTATTTTGTCTGTCTATGTATTTTCATATCCCACCTTTCTCTCGACATGGAACCCACGGTGGGTTACAATACAGATTAGAACAAAGTACATATAAAAGACAATCATGATTTTTTAAAAAAATTAAAAACTGTTAAATAAACTATCCTCTTAAAGCTCTACTAATCTGAAACAATATAAAAGCAGTTTAAAAACCGAACAACCTGAAAATAAAAGTGCAGTATATACATCCCATTAAAAGATGCTTCCATACAATCAATTAATTGCCAACTACCTGTTTTAAAAATCTTGTAATAGTCCATTGTGGGCTACATCAGGTCTCCAAGGTCCTCGCTGCCTGCTCCCTGGTCGCTTTAACTAGGGAAGCCGTGGTGTGAACCTGAGACCTTTTACATGCAAACTCTACCACTGAGTTGGGGTCCTCCTATCATATCTGACCTGTATCACTCATATGAGTGGGGATGGGAGTGCAGATTGCTCCAAAGCAATGTTGTATAGAAGATAAATTCCCTTTTCAACTGATTTAAAATACTGAATCTGGCAGCTTTTTCATGAAAAGCAAGTGCTTCTACCACTGAGCTATAATTCCTCTTCCAACAGTTGATGGCAGGCTCCTCAATGAGAACAGTTAGGATAAGCAAGCTTCCCCAAAAGATCCAAGCCACAGAAAAGAATACTGTGTTGTAAGTCAGTGCTACTCAAAAATTAGTGATTGCCTGCTAGTCCCTGGCAGGTTTCCAGGGAAGAAATAGATGTATCCAATGGGCATATATTTAATGTCAGTCCTTGGAAAAAAATAATTACTGCCCTGTCAGTATTCTGCCATTTCCTGAATCCCTCAAACACTTGGTGTTGTATGTGAACACACCCTCCTTTTGATCCTATAGTTCATCTTTAGCAGTATATTGGGTAAAGTGGTTTCCAGTGGTGGACAGTAGTGTACAATTTCTGTCTGCTTGACTTGGTTAGGAAAGTACACATGGTCTGTGTAACAGCATACAGAGGGGTTGGAGCAGAACTTGCTTGTCATGTTGTTAAAATCCTTCTGAAACTCAGCTGCGCACCTGACTTGGAAGAGGAAGATTTGTCCCAGAAATGACAGCACTGCCTGTGCCTGAAGCTGAATTCTGAGCTTCTAAGATTGGAGAATAAGAAATTTAAAAAAGTTTGACCCAGTTTTAAGTCTCCATGTATTAAGTTCCAGTAGACGGATCCAGAAATGTAATAAGTAAAACTGCTCTTGGGGAGGGAGGAGTTTTGTAAATTGAAATAACCGGTGTATGTGGAAGTTTTGTTTGTTTTTCAGATGGTACAGTAACCTGGATTCACAGGTGCCCTTCAGCTGGTTTTTATTGGCCCTTTTTTTGACAGAAGGGCTGTTTTTGATTCATCAGAAGACAATGTATGAGAAAAGTGATCCAAATTCAGATGGATTTTTCAGCTTGCATAAGCTCTTGCACAGGATTTTGTATAATCTTTTTGCAGTATTATTTATGGCCCATCATAGCCTTTATAATTGTATATGTTTTTAATTGTTTTATTAATATCTTTAACCTTTTGGAAGCCACTTTTCATCCACTCTGGGAGAAAGGCAGCATATAAATATAATAAATAAATAAATATTTATTTATTTATTTATTTATTTATTTATTTATTTATTTATCTTCTTTATTCTCCAAGTATCTTATACTGTAGCACAGTACCTCATAATATGGTGACACTGTACTGTAAGAAATCTGCTGTGCTGCTCCCACAATTGCATAACTGAACCACATACAGAAGAAAATGCATGGTAGCATTGGCCCACACATTCTTAGAAGACTACTAGACCAGTCCTTGTGTTTTTGCTTGGACAAGAAGTTGCACAGGAGGAAGAATAAATTTGGGTTTAGTTTCACTTTCGCTATGCAATGCAAGAAGTATAAAGGGTAGTCAATGTATGAACCCATCTTCAGGATGTAGAAAGGTGTCTTTCACCTAACCTTTTTAATATGATTTCCAAAACTTATCTTAGCTGACTTTCCTGGTGTGTGTGTGTGTGACACACACATGCACACCTGTAAGATTTGTTTTCCCATGTCTCCTGTCAATTGAAAATTGTGTTCTGTTTTGAGATACAATAGAAACTGTGTAGAGAAAGCTGTCCAATATTTTTGAGCTCTCAGGTGTTAAAAAAAATATCAGGAAGTATATTGTTGATGTGTGCCTTCAAGTTGTTTCTGACTTATGATGACCCCAAGGCAAATCTGTCATGGAGTTTTCCTGGCAAGACTTTTTCAGAGGGAAGATGCCTTTGTTACCCTGTTTTCTGGGGGTCCCGGGAGGGACACCTAAATGCGCTCTCAATTAAACAAGTTGGGGAAATTAGCCAAGAGCACAAGCCAGCAATACGAGAGGCAGGGCAACGCAGCAGAATTTTTTACCCAGTGTCTACGGGGTCAGGCCAAGCCAAGAAGCACACCAAGTTTTAGAAATAATTGTGATCTTTATTAAAATACAAACAAACTGTGTATGCAATGCAGTCACACAGAACTATGAAAAATGAAAGATTGGAGTGGGACAAGGGGAATTTTAAGAAGGATTGTTGATTTGGGTGATACTACACCTGTCCTGAAGCCCGGGTAGATCACTACGAAAAATTCGAAGGTGCGTAGTCTCAGTATGTGGAACTGAGGGGATGGCTCGCCAAACCAAGCGGCAGCAGGACGGGATGGAAATCGGGAGCGATCCGAAGAAGCTCACCAAATCAGGGGTTTTTATAGGGAGAAATGTGACCACGGGCCATTCTGCATTTGAAAAAAACAATGAGTTTCGGGCTAGAGACAAAGCCTCAAAAAGGTCAGAATTTAGCATGATTGAATTAAGTCTGAATTGACAATGGAATGGGCAGTATGCAGATGTAGAGTGCTTGACAGGTGAGGACACTTCTAATCAAGCTGCCTGCTCGGGGCAGGGAGTTCTTTTGTGAGTGGCGTGCATACTTAATTTCGCACTTGCCCTTGAGATCTCCTGAAGCGTTAGGACAGCTATTTCTGGCCAGCCTGTATTATGTGAAATATTACAGCAATTATCGGCCATGCCTGTCTTGCGAGCTTGTCCGGTGGCCTCGCAGACACGTGGAGAGGGGTGATGGAAGAAATCCAGATTATTGATATCAAAATGATATCTAACGTTATTTCCAAAAGCGGGATGGCAACGGCAATAACACCTTTGCCTTCCCCTAAGGCTAAGAGAGTGTGACCTGTTTAGGATCACCCAGTGGGTTTCCATGGCTGAGTTGGGATTCAAACCCTGGTCTTTAGTCATAGTCCTGCACAATGCTGCCTCTCCAGGAAGAATATATAGCTGTAGTAAGCAGGAATGTTGATATATTCTTCATTGAATGGATCCCTATTTTCCCACATCTGATATGTTTGTATCTGCAGTGTCCAGTAGTAAGTACTTCATCAATCCACTCTGCAAGTACACAGGTTTTACAGAGTTAAGGCCAGTAAATCAGGGCAGCCCTCCAGATGTTATTGGACATCAACTCCCATCAATCCTAGCCAACATGACCAGTGAGAAGTGATTTGGGGGAATTACAATCCCAAATCATACTTACAGTCCTGCCTTTAAGCCAAACACTGGAGGATTGTTAGCATTTTGCAGCTACACTGTGTTACAGCTTCCCTTACCTCCCACTTAGATACTCAGTCTGCAAACTACAGGAGAATCTTTACTTACTTTTCCCTTCTCACATATGTATTCTCTCTTGCACGCTTCACTCTTTTCCTGTGCACCTGTCTCTATGGCTTAGTTTTAAACATGACACTGGGCATATATGAAAAATGTATTTCTATGACATATTGCTACTCATGGTCTTCAATAAATGTGATTGCTTGAACTGTATCAGCATTATTAACACAGGGATCCAACTGGGTAGCTATGACATGTAAATTTGCTGTTGTTGTGCACCCAGAATCACATTTTATATTACTATCGCTTGGCCAAGGGGTTAAAATTAAGCATGTAAGATTACTAATTTTAAACAGAATGAATTAAAATAGCAGATTTTAGATTGTAGAAACATTTTTTTAAGAAGAGGAGTCAATTGCAGAGGGTTTTTTTTTTTAACAGAAAGTACACAGCCCTGGTGTAGCTCTTTGTTCTACAGGAAATTCTGTGAAGTAAGAGAGTAACAAAAGAGGGCTAGACAGGTTTACTCTGACATAAGTTGCACTGATTTTAGTGATATGCGAGTACAGGCTTGCATCCTTTCCATTCACAATAGGTTTGAATTTAGCTGTCAGTTTACTTCTTTTTTGGGGTGGGGGACCTTTAATCTTTCCAACTGTCCACAAGGTGGCAGATGTGACCTAGAAACATTAAATGAAGCAGGGAATCGTCATCCCATCACTCCAGTGCCAGTTGTTCTTGATTTTAAAGGTTCAAGATTTCAGTGCAAAATAAAATTCAAAATGTAATTTATAATTCATACAGAGAAAACAACTTACCCTTACTGTAGTAACTTTGGAGGGAAAATCACATGTTCTTACAACATACCTTTCTTCTATTGTAATTCTATATTCTCAAAAAATTTCAATTTAGCCCCACAATTAAACTTATTTCATCGCTTTATATATTTAATTTCTTTTTCTTCTAATGTATGCCCATTTTGCTTCCTTTTACCAGATATACCATGGTGCTCTCCTATCAAGGTGAAATACGGCTATGCAAATTGCAGAAGCCCTCATGGAGGGTATTATAAAAATGTCTTGGGGACAAAATGTGACATTCGTTGTCAGAAGGGTTATGAACTTCATGGTCCTCAGCAGCTTACCTGTCAGTCAGACAAACGCTGGTCTGGGAAAGTTTTGTGCAAACGTGAGTGGCTTGTATAGAAAATATCTTTTCATTTCATTTGTTTCTGGCCATTTAGCTTCTGTAAAGATATTTCTTCAGTCAGATCATTTAACTCAGGTTATCTATGTAGTCTCATGTAGAAATGTTTAATTTCTTTGTGGAAATCCCCAAGGATAGTCCTCTACCCCAGAGTAAGATCTTCTATATGTCACTGTCCTAGGTTAATCCAGATCACAATTTGACCTAAACATAGGACTAGAGCAAACAAGACACACCTTGATATGGTGCCTGTAAGGCCTACCAGCTCAAGGTGACTCAAAACAAGTGACCTTCTCCAGGCGATGGTAAATGGATCCACCCAGGGAAATAGGGTTGGTCTTTTTTAAAAAAAAGCTTAGCTTACTATTTGTTGAAATTGTTATCTGATACAGTGAACAAAGTAACCCCCATATTTAATCCCACACTCCTCTGGTGGACCTACATCTGACCTTACAAAGACAGTGGGAGAGGGGCAGACAACTGGAAGGAAGGAACTTTCTTCCTTTGTACTTCCTCTTGTTTGCTTATCTTGGATACAAGCCAAGATATATGTATTTTGCTTGAAAAGGGACAATTATAAAAATGTACATTATGAAAAGTTAAAATGAATCCTGTTTGTTTAGGGCTGTGACAGTGTATGGTGCATCATAAAGTACAAGAGGATAGTTTTATGCCCTCCAGGGACCTTATAAACTGACTTAATATTGTGTGCTTAAGAAGGGCACAGATTTTAAGGAGGAAAAGGCTCTTTTTTTTTTTTTTTACCAACTATACAGTATTGATTGAACTGAGATTAAAGTAATCCCCCACACCAGATTGCTCTGGAAGATAGATTCATTAAGCAATACAAGCACAAGAGAGAAGCACATTAGGGACAACTATTAGGAAGCAACTCCCTACTAGTGTTTTTCTCTGCAAACCCCCTGTCGATTAATTAGTATATTGGATTTGCACAGTTGTTTTTTGTGAACTGCTATATTTTTGGAACTGGCCAGAAGTTACACTGATTTATAAAAATATCTTTAGATAATGAAATTCATTTTCAAAACTGTTCATCTGGCTTAGACTGCAATATGAATAAAGTATCTCCATAATGTCATCTATAATTTGATGTTGGTTTCTTCCTAGAAAAACGTTGTCCAACCCTTCTCATGCCACCTAATGGAGGGTTTAAATGCTTAGATGGTGCATATTATAACTCCAGGTGTGAGTACTATTGTTCACCAGGATACCAGTTAAAAGGAGACCGAATAGTACAGTGTATGGATAACAAAGCTTGGAGTGGAAGACCAGCTTCTTGCGTAGGTAAGTATAAAATCAAAACAATGCAACACTACATTTGGAGAGCAAAGAAAGAGAATGGAAAGAAATATGAATAATATTCTACAGTAAGAAGGAGTGTGCTGTTTATGATTGCTCTCAGACATCCTGTTTGGCCCCATGGAGCCCATCCATTGGCCAGATTTACCCAAGGATATATAAGCTGTGAAAGAGGTATGAAGATAACTGGAATGCAGATGGTGCATAACATAATGTGACTGAACACAACTGTGAGATTACATTATAGTGATTATTCATGGCGGTATTTGGCAGCAGAACATTTGTACATTTCTGCCTCTTTTGCTTTATATTGAGAAGAATTTTTCTGGATGGTAAGTAAGTCTTTAAAATCTGACCTAGGTGACAACACGACAGCAGGTTGTGATATGTCTGCAACTCACTTTGAGGATAAAGTTGTTCATATTTATACAGATCCTAACAACATCATTGTAAGTGCCCAGAGTCTTGTCTAGTCTGGTTTACAGGATCAGTTTCAGATGATGTGTGACTCCTGTTGTCATGATGATGTGGACAGAGTGCTTAAGTGAACTTGTATTCTTGATGTTTGCCCATCTTGACAATTAAGTATCTGGCTGGTATTGACTGGGTGGGCCCAAGAAAATAGTGCCCCCTTGTAAGAAGGAATGATGCCAGTTGATTTAAAGAGATGCTAGTGTTTATGCTCCTTAATAAACTCCCTTTGGGCTCCAGAGATTGTACCAGCTATCACCAAGTCATTAATATAGAATAATGTAAAAAAAAAAATGCATTATTACAGTAAGTGTAATTGACCAGGAACCAGAAGAACTTTACACTGTAGCCATGGATATTTTCCGAGTAGAACTCAAAAAGACACCATCAGCAGCCAAAAAAAAAAGAGAGAGAGAGAGAGAGAAGCTTCAGTTGATGACAGATTAGAAGCAAAAGTAAAAGGGTATAGAAATAGAGTCAATGAAATGCAACTATTCAGCGATTTGTTTGCAAAGACAAGAACTTCTATAATAACCAATGTAAAGAAAGAAGGAAGAAGAAGAGACCTTTTCTACAAGATCCAAGAAACCAAAAGGAAATTTAAACCAAGAATGGGAATGCTCTTTGACCTGGGGGGGCATATTATATTACCAAGTAAAACTAAAAAGTTGATTGAAACAATACATGGAAGAAATATATAAAAGAAATGAAAGGGCGACAGATTAATTCAAGGAAGCACCATATCAAGATGAACCTCAAATTTTAGAAAGTGAAGTGGAAGCTCCCAAGTTATTGGGAGAAATAACTTGCCAGAAACAGATGGCATACCAATAGATCTGCCTAATGCTACAGAGATAGAATCTACTCTAGTTCTAATTTACAAACATCAACAAATATGTAAAACAAAAAAATGCCCCACAGATGCTCAGTTTACTTTTATCATTATCCATATTGGATAATGGTGCACAACAAAGAATTTCAGAAGAAAATCAGCCTGTGCTGTATACATTGTAGCAAAGCCTTTGATTATGTAGATGATGAAAAACTATGAATCATTCTTAAAGAAAGGGGTGGGTGACAGCATCTTTTTGTCCTGGTGTGTATCCTCTACTCAGGGCATGAAGCTACTGTCAGAATATGGAGAAACAGAATGGTTTCCAATTGGCAAAGAGTCAGGCAAGACTGCATTTTCTCATCCCATCTGTTTAACTTGTATGCTAAACCGATAATGTGTAAAGCAGGATTAGACTTAGACTGAAGGAAGGAGGTGTGAAAATTGGAGGAAGGAGCCTCAACAGATGATACCATGCTACTAGCAGAAGTTATAAAGGATTTGAAACCATTACTGAAGTAATTCAAGGAAGAAAGTGGAAACGCAGGTTTACCATTTAATATTAAGAAAGGAAAATAATTACCACAGATTATTTACATAACTTTAAAGTAGATAGTGAAGACATTGAAATTGATGAAGATTTTCTATACTTTGACTCAGTCATTAATCAGAATGGAGACTGCAGTGAAGAAATCAGAAGAAGGCTAGGACTTGGAATGACAGCTATGAAGGAGCTAGACAGGATCCTCAAGTATCAAGACATACCATTGAATATTAAAGTTAGGATTGTTCGTGCCATAATATTTCAGTTTCTGTGTATGGATATGAAAGCTAGACAGTGAAGAAAGCTGATAGGAAGAAAATAAACTCATTTGAATTGTGATGCTGAAAAAGGGTTCTGCGGGTACCACAGACAGCTAAAAGGGTCAATAAATAGGTCTTAAAGCAAATCAAACCTGAATTTTCCCAGAAGCCAAGATTACTATACTGAGAACAATGTACTTTGAACAAATCATGAGAAGACATGACTCGCTAGAAAAGATCATAATGCTTGGTAAGGTAGAAGGCAGTAAGAAAGAGTAAGACAGTATTACAGATAGACTCCATCAATGAAGCCATGGCCCTGAATCTAAAAAACCTGAGCAGGGCTGTTGGTGACAGGGTAACTTGAAGGTCTCTCATTTATAGGGTCGTGTAAGTTGAAATCAACTTGATGACAGTTAACAACAACAACAGGACATTGAGTGTGAAATTTCATTGCATAAGATATAGTACACAAATTCAAGTTACTTAAATCTACTGGCCATGACATCAGTACAGTGGCCCCTCCACTTTCATGAGTGTTCAGGATGGAGAACCCTCACAAAAGTGGAAAAACCATGACTAACTCCCCGCACTCAACTTCCCATTCCCTTCCAGAGCTCCTCCCTTCCCATTCCCATGCAAAATGGAAAGGAATGGGGTGTGGGGGAAGCCTCACACAGGATTCTCATAGTCCTCTTCATAATTGCAGAAGACTAAATTTGCTAGACTAGGCTTTTGGTCTGATCCAGCAGAACTCTAATATTAGTTTATCATCAAATATAAATAGACAATTTCCATGAAAATGCTTGTGAAACCATGTTGGAATTTACCATGTTGAATGGCTTTGCTGAAATGATCATTATCTTGACTTTTTGTTTGTTTGTTTCTCATTGTTCTGGTCAACTGTAATTCGGGGCTTTTGTAATATTGCTGCAGGGATGAATGCCACCCCTCCACTTTGCTATTAACAGAGAGAGATGAGAGTTGTGTTTATCTAGCAGTTGCCTCTATGCAGCCAAAGTGGTTTAAAGCATTCTCGTCCAGCCAGAAGAGGTCACTGATCCATGAGTGCCTGGGGATACAGTTCCTATAGTAACGCAAAATTGTTGTCTTAATGTATCAAAAATTTATAGTATATTGTGGGAACTTTGGTTCTTTGCTGCTTCATGATGAGATTCTGATATTCATAATTATGAAATGCTGAATGCTCTGGAAATACTTTTATTCCTTTTTTCATTACAAACATTATACATATGTTTAGATAATGCCTGAAACACTGGGAATTTAGGTTCATGAACATAACTTCCTTACCCACAGGGACTGCTTGTTCTCATGACTCTTCCTTATGTTTTGTAAACAAGCTGCCCAACCAGTTTTGCACCTTCAAAACCTGTAATTTTGCTTGTCTTTTTCTCAATCTGCATTGAGAACGACCACAATAATATGCAGAATCATGCACTTCTGTTTATGGCAGAGATATCAGTTGACTTGTATGCAGTAAGTCTGAAGCAACTACCATAGTATAAAGATTTTCTTTAAAATGCAATTGTGGCAGCAGAAAAATCACATACCGTAGCCCTTCGGGCAGCTTCACATATTACATGCTGAAAACATAAGATGTAGTCTTTACAATGTGTAATTCTTGCAGGAAGTATTTTAAGAATTTGCACTTACCTGGGGCTGTTTATTATATAATGGTACAGGAAATCTGTATCACATAATAAGAGACAGCACTTTGCTATAAGACAAAAGTGGACAGTCCAAAGTCACAAGTACATGCTAAAATCTGTGCAGAATGTTTAGACATGTACAGGTTAAGTTGTCTCTAGTCATGTAAGTGTTCAAAACACCTGTGTTATCTTGTCTTGCACACCTTTTCTAATCACTTCCATAATGCTAACATTCTCTTAAAATTTTCATATTTATCAAAAACTCTCTCATTTGTGCTGTCAGCGGCGGGCGGCGGTCAAGCAGACGCAGGACAAGCAGCTGGGGGTGACAGCGTTTATTGCTGCCAGCAAACAAAGGGTTACAGAAAGTAAACTGTCCTAAACTCAAGACACGCCTTAAATAGCAACAGGTTTCAACAGAAAACAAAGGAGGGTTACTTCACCCAGAACGCAGGCAGGGTCCTTGGCTGGCAAGAGGCGGGACACGATCACTGGCAGGAGGGGCTGGAGTCAGACGCGGGCGGGAGGAGCACGGTAGGCCGACGCTTGTTGCTCCGTGCCTCTCCCAGCCCAGCGCCCGCCCTAAATAGCCCCCTTGGCCGGTGGCAACCAATCCGGCGCAGGCACGCAGCTAAGGGCTCACAGCTGGGCTCACAGCTGGGAGCTCTCAGCCCGCAGCCGCTTTTCCATTAACCGCCGGGACCAGTGGGTCACTTCCTTGTTTTGCCGCCACTGCTGGAACGTGGGAGGCAGGTTGGCAGCCTCAGCCTCCTCTGGGGCGGAGCCGCGGGTGTGCGGAGCCCCGGGATCGGGCCTGGGACCCGCCTCCCCTGGCGAGCCTGTGCCCACCTCGCCCTTTGGAGGGGGAACCGGATCGACCCCAGCGCCATCATCGGGACTGCTGGTATCGGCGGCGGCTTCCACAGCTTCCGGACGATCCCTGGCGGCGGCGGCGGCCTCTGCGGCATCTGGGTGATCCCTGGCAGCGGCAGTGGCCTCCGCGGCGTCCGGGCCCTCCTCCGTGGCAGCCTCGGGGATGCCGGCGGGCTCGGCCACGCCTGAGCTCCCGACATGTGCAACCAAAGCACAGAACTGAAAACACATAACATACATTTACATATGTAACAAGCAAAACAAAACACCCTTCACAGTTCTTCCTGTTGGGGAGTATGGAGCATTTTCATCACTTCAGTTTGGCAGGTGCTCTTGTCAGAAAGTACTGTTACAAAGAGTTCAGTTTCTGTCTGCTGTTTGTTCCCTTATTAGTGTTAAGGAAAAAAGGCAGAGGGGGAAATCACTAGGATTTAGATATGAAATTTTGAATGCCCAATAGAAATCTTTTTTTAAAAGATCATTTCTAGAAAAGGAAGTGCTTTAACAATTAGAAGGAATCAAACAGAAAGAAGACTCTGTAAGAGCTTTTTGTTGAAAGAATTGGTAAAATGGTGATAGTCTTAGAGATCAGAGTAATTTACAGCTGTGTGGGCAGCCAAAACAGTAGAACAAAACAAGAAAACAGAGTTCAGCTTGTTTGAGCATTTCAGTGCTATTTTTGAAATGTTGCCCTTAATCTCAGACAGATCTCAGTCAATCAATCTATCACTCTCCAGGCTGGGATTTTAAATCAGGTTTAAGTAACTTTCTAGTTGCTTGACAATGTATTTGTTAAAAATTGTTTACATAATGATTTTTTTAATAAGCTTGTATTGCTTTAGTAGTACCCATTTAAGCCAAACAGTAATGCTTGCTTGTGTGTGTGTGTGTGTGTGTTTATAGACACAGAGCCTCCTAGAATTCAGTGTCCAAGTATAAAGGAGAAAATAGCAGAGCCCAATAAGTTGACAGCACGTGTGTTCTGGGACACCCCAGAGGGACGGGACACGGCTGATGGCATTCTGACAGAGTGAGTGAAGAGGTTAAATTACAGTAAGTTATTGGGAGGGTATGGTTGTATTCACATGCCATTTGGGAGCTTTCCATCAGCAACCTATTCATTGGGAAGAACATTCAAAATGCTGTATTAAAAAAAAATCAAAAACATGTTCTTCAAATATTGAGAGATCTTGCTAAGAAGAAACATGAACTGACGAAAATCTTCAGGACATTAAGTCTACCAAAATTTGCATGTGGTGGTTTTGTGCAGAAAACAGCATTCTCTTTCAGGAAGCAGCATTAGACTGCACATTGTTCAAAGACTTTCTCTCAGGAAGAACTGAATAGCTAAAATTACTTATTGCTTCCTTTGAGAGGAGAATTAATGAGTACTGTAATTACATCTCTAGTGTGAGCAAAATTTGTGACTAGGTCAGCATAATTCTTCCTACATCTCATAGGCAGTGCACATGGGCTGGAAGCACATTTAATATGTATCCAACCCCTGTAGTAAATATCTACCAACAGGTTTATGTTGTATTTGTTCCAAGTCCATCCTAGATAGAGGCAAAATAAATCTTGCTGCATAGGCAATTGGTGGACTAGAAGAAGATCCCAAATTAATTTCAATAGTACCAGCAATTGTTCTTAGTTATATATTGCTGCCATTGGGATGGTTTTGAGCACTGACCATTTAGGCTTGTGTTCCTAAAAGGCCCTGCCTTTACAGCTCCATTTCTTGCTCCTTAGTCTGTTTTTATTTTATTTTCAGTGTTATTTTGAAAGGCGCTCCACCAGGATCACATTTTTCAGAAGGAGATCACAAAATCCAATACACTGTGTTTGACAGAGCTGGGAATAAGGGAACTTGCAAATTCTTGGTTAAAGTCAAAGGTAAGGACACTTGGCTTCTGGAAAAAGCATAAGCATTGAACATAGATGTCATTTCCATGTTTCTTGAAAATGAAGACCATGGAGGTGGGAACCGACAATTCTAGATCACACGCACACAGCTTTAGAGGATTAAAGATGTGTAGTTGTTTTATGTGTGCTAGTGCACCAACATTATTTGTTGCACAAATGTTTAAAGTGACATGCTTCTGCTTACCTTCGCCAAGTGCTTACTGGAGCTACCAAGTTGTGTTCCACAGTGTCTCAAGACAGAAGAGTAAGAAATGCCTGTAAGAGGCATAAGTCTTATTTCTACTATAACCAATAACAGAGCCTCCATTTTGTTGTTTGTGGAACAGCTGAGTTTTTTTTTATGACCTTCACATGTAATGCAGAATGTCCAAAACCAATGACTGAATGCCAAATGGAGCTGCGTAGTGGATTGCCCCAAATCCAGTGTGCCTGATACAGCTTTCTTTATGTCAGAATGGCCCACAGCACTCCCTAGAGTGTTTGGGGAGAGGTCATAACTTCCTCTCTGAGGTCCAGGACTGGCTTTTTTTTCAATAGGAAGTAATTGGAAGGCCTTTACTAGGCCGAAAATGGCTTGTAGGGCCATAGGCATGGCAAAATTGTCCAAAATACACCCTAAAGCTTGTTAGGGGACATTTTGGGAAATACTTTCTTTGGATGTTGAGAGGCCCTGGGATAAAAGTGGCCTGGGTTGCTGCTGTACCCCACCCTGCTCTAGTGGATTCCAGAGGTGATCTTCCTTCTTTCTTGCTTGCATTAAGTTTTTAGTTGTCCAAGTTTTAGTTGTTGTCCAATTTTAGTTGTCCAAGTGTCACACATGGCTTTGTGGGGCACATATCACCTCAGCAATTCCATAATGGAACTCCTTAAGTTATGTTTGTTGACCATTTTTTTCTTATTCCCTAAGTCATTGTATATGACAATTTTGTAACAAAATTAAACATTTTAAAAAGAAAAGCTATTTGGAATTATTGTCTGGCTAAACTGTAGTTTTAATTTACCCAGCATGACACAGTTTATGCCAAACAAAATTATACATGATACATTTTATGTTGCTGAACTACCAAAGCAACTTTAAATATGTAAAGACTACCACAGTTTTTTTCAATTTTTCAAAAAAAAAGAAACAAAAAAATCCATATTTTTCCATGAGGAGGGGGAAAAACTAGAAAAAAATTGAAATTTTCCCCCATTGGCTTTAAATTTTTCAGAAATTTTCTATCTCCAGTCACAGCAGAAATTTCATTCCTCCTTGTGCAGCCCTCAGTACCACCTGAAAAGTAGCTCTAGGGGTTTTCTCAGCCTTCCAGGAGCTGCTCACGGGGTGCTGAGTGTGGGAGGTATAGCCACCTTTCTGATTCTGCTGAATTACATTGTTCTGCTTGTAGAAGGTTATGCTTACCTCAAATTAACTATAAATCAAAGGGTGTAGGTATTTCTGAAATCTAATAATAAACAATCCTGTATTATTACACTTCATTCATTTTTTTCTATATTAGAGGAAATAGTAGTTCACTTAATATTCCTATTTTGTGTTTAAAGTCAGGCGCTGTGCAAAACTGAATGCTCCAGAAAATGGCTACATAAAATGTTCTGGTGATGGTAATAATTACGGAGCAACCTGTGAATTTTCCTGCATTGGTGGATACGACATGCAGGGAAGCCCAGCCAGAGTTTGCCAGTACAATTTAGGCTGGTCAGGAATAGAGCCGACTTGTACACGTAAGTGTGTAATGAATAATTGCATGAATTAACAAATAATGCCAGTAAAAGGAAAGCATATGGGACAGGACTCTGTGCAAGTGGAGAATGTAGTTAACATAAGTATTGAATGGTCCACATGCTTCAGCACTACCAGTTGGATGGACCTGGGCTAGTAGAGTGCATATGCATGGTTAAATACGTGACATTTTGCTAATGAATTACGTGTACGTTGCAAGTTTGCTGTGTATATTGAAGATAACATTCACTTGGAATTTCTGTATTTCATTGTGTTAAAGTCAAGCTATTTCTCTTCTCATGTAATGGTAATGCACTACAGAAGTCATGGGAAATGAGATAAATGGGATAGTTTCCCATGTCCCACTGCAAATTGTTTTTTAAACTATCAGATTTAAAAGAATCTTACTGTGTAGTCCAGAAGAGCATGTTTAAAGCTCTGCTCAGAGAGAAAATAAGGAGCTTTCTTTGAATACATTGATAAATGGTTGCCTGGACTACTGCCATTATATATGGATTTTTTTTACTGTAACTTGGGGAATTTCTGTGCACTTCACTATTCTTCCTGTATTGATTGGTTGTTCTTTCTTGATGGGAATTAATTTCCAAGCAACCAACTGCATTCTCCCACTGTATCATAAATATCACCAGATTTTGCAAACTAGATACCATTCAATAGCTGTAAGAAAAAGTAATTTGTTACAGTTTGTGAGCAGAAAGATTTAGACATACTTTGTTCCCCTATTCTCGTCACTAAATCCAAGATATTTAGCAGCATGTGTACACCAAGAATGTACATACTATTATTAACTGTCAGATTATTATGTTTATTGCAAGGACCTAAGCTCAATAGTAGATGGTGTAATAAGCCAAGATTTGCAGGGTTAAAATGGTTGTACTTTTGGATTACCAAAAACAAGGATACCATTTTCCATTCCCTTCAGATTGTCCTGTTATCTCTGATTTCAGCTGCAGTCTTCATATTAGTGGGGAAAGAAAAGGCAAAAGATTTTCCAAGCAACAGTATTGTTATTGTGAGCTATCCCTATTGTAAATCAAAATATTATGGTCTTGGTCTTGAGCGGGCAATTGGGACCCATTAAATTTACAAAAGATCTGCTCCTGCTCTAGTTTCCCCCTTAAAGAAACTCCTTGAAAATGTCTGCATGTTTAAACACTGCTGCCTGCATTTTTAGACTTTCCTTATAGGCCTAGGTATGGAGATTATCACGATGAGAGCCTTCATTTCAAAATTTACTACTGTACTATTTCTGATGAGAGCCAGTGTGTTGGTAGTGGTTTGCGGTTTTGGACTATGATGCTGGAGACCAGGGTTTAATTCCCCACTCAGTCGTGGAAACTGGGTGACCTTGAGTGCATTGCATGTTCTCAGCCCCAGAAAACCCTGTGATAGGGTCACCTTAGGGTCATCTTAAGTCCAAAACAACTTGGAGGCACATAACAACTACGACTTCTGGTAGAGCAGGTGCTTTGCAGCCATAAGATTTTATGTTCTGCAAAGAGTCCCAGTCGCTGCCAGTTCAAGCACAAAATACTGGGGCAGAACTACAAGTATACCTCAGTTTTTGAAGCAGAAACGTCATTATCAGAAAATTTAGTACCAGAGGCAAAGAACAGGGATAGGTTTCTTCTCGTTGTGTGGCTTCAGGTCATTTCCAACTTAATGGTGACCCTGAGTGAACCTATTACAGGGTTTTCTTGTCAAGATTTGTTCAGAAGGAGTTTGCCTTTGCCTTCCTCTGAGAGAATGTGATTTGCCTAAGGTCACCCAGTGGGTTTCCATGACTAAGGGGGAATCTGAACCCTAGCCTCCAGGGTAAGTAGTCCAACATTCAAACCACTCCACCATGCTGATAGCATTTCAAACCCTAAATCGAGCTTTTGACTCTCAGTGTTTATGACCAGTTTACATCAGATGAGGACAATGTCTAGCCGTCCAGGTATTGTGGGAGTGTAAGTCCCATCATCTCTCACTGTTAGTTATGGTTGGGGTAGTCAAGTAACACCTATTGGAACACAAAGTTGCTAATTCCTGTTCTAAATCAGTTTGTCAATTATTCCACGTTTAAAAACAAATCTCAGTAAATATATTATTTTTAATTTCAGCCATGAGCATTAATGTTGGAGTGAGGACAGCTGCAGCCCTCTTGGACCAGTTTTATGAGAAACGGAGGCTGCTCATCTTATCTACTCCTACTGCAGCCAATTATTTTTACAGATTACAACTGGGAATGCTACAGGTGAGGCACAAGCCTCTTCAGCATAAGTAAAAGTTAGTTCTGCTCCAAAAGCAAAGCAGATGAACTGTGGCCACTGATGTTGCTTCCCTTTTTCAGTTTAATATAAATTATGAAGGGCAAGAGATTTAACAGAGGCTCCAGCTGGAGGAAGAGGAAGCCAATTTTCAGTTCTCCCCTCCATTCTGGAAGGTCCCAAATTTTTCAGAGTGGATGGCGCTATATGGCAGGAATTCTATGTGAATCGGCAAAAATCACCTCTTTCCCCCGCCAGGACTCGAACTGAATTCAGCTCACAAGACCTGTGGATACAACTGTATAGATAAAAGCATTATGCAAACTGAACTAGAGAATGCAAGGGTATCAGCTTTCTTCAAAATGTAGCTAAATGTTCCGGACAACTCATATGGAGCTGGGCCTTTGCTTTTAACATAAGAGACGGCTCAAAATACTGTTCTGTTCATTTCCCTTCCAATTTGATACCCACATTAATAACAAGAGAAATCTACTTATATGCAATTGAGTATTTTAAAACAAAGGATCCAATCTGTCTTTAACCCTCTTTTCACATCCTTTAAAGGCTCATGAAAGAAAGGAAGCTAAGGTTTTTATGTTACTTAATCCAGTGGCGAGTTGTGCACTTGTGTCATGTAGTCCTGAAATACATACAATCTTGGATGAAGCTTACTGTAAATTGAACAAAAAACAAAAACAAAACAAAAAAAACCTTAACATAAAAATGTACAGAATATCCCTCTTCTACACCACAAAATACAGCAATTTATAGAGAAGATTTATGTTATAAGTTAATTAGCTTGGTATCTTTCTCCATTTCTTATCTTGTTTGTTTTAGCCAGCACAGTGTGGATTAGATCTCCGACATGTTACAGTGATTGAGTTGGTTGGGGTCTATCCAGCACAGGTGGGAAGAATAGGATTACGACTGATGCCTCCTGCCCTTGCTTTGCAACTCAGGTAAATTAAAACTTAACAGTAATCCCCAGGATTGACCCTTATGTTATTCCATTAGTGTCTTGATTGGATCACACAAGGTAAAGTGGTCATCTGCATCCTTCCAGGATTGAATATCTTGTCTCAGTGTCTGTAAAAGGCTGTAACTGGCACACTCACACTCATATTGAGCACAGTCTCTATTCTTACTTGCTGCAAAGGAAATTCACACATCCTTTTTTTAGTACAATTGTACCATACAGGGGTTGTTCTCATTTTCCTCATATGCATATACATAACCAGTCAGAAGGGGATGGAGTTCTTAGCTACCTATAGTCTGGTCAGTGGCCATGTCTTCCAACATTATCTGTGTATCTGATCTATGCCATCCGTAGGAAATATTCAGCTGTCAACACTAAGCTAGGCTTCTATAGGAACTCTGTCTTAGTCTGAACCAGTCAGAGTTCTGCCCCCATTTATAGTAGCAGATCAACAATCTAGAGCTCAGATCCTGCATCACAGAGGTGTACTGTAATAGTACCAGATGCAGAACTATGATTCCCTTCCCACACCCACACCCCATGTTTTAGCTGCAGAAGCCCCTATTCCATGGCCTTTTAGTGGCTAGTAGAGAGCCTGGGCTATTGGAAAAGTGTCTGGCTATGTCCCTAGAGCCAGATATAGAACAATGACAGCATCACTGAGACCTCCAGGAGTCTTTTAGCTTCTGCAGCTAAAAGATGGGGTTGGGAGATGGAGTCATTGTGCAAACTTGAACTGCTACAACAATCCCAAAAGTGACTTACGATGGTATAAGCTGGGCTTATGCAATCATAAGTTACTAACGGGATGCCATTGTCCAGGTTCATGAATTGTTTAGTGTGACATCTAAACCCGGCAATAGTTGTCTCCTTGGTCTCTCTCTCCCCTTTTAAGCTACAAGCTATTTCTCTGCTTTATTCTAGGGCTATTGCTATGGCTTAATGGAAGAGAAGAAAGCCAGCAATTGGCAGGTTAAAATTTCACACTAAATATACCATGAACCAAAAGTTTTGTGGCTTGTTTGACTGTTCTTGCTACAACTAGCAGCAATCAGGCAACATGAGGCATTCTGGCTTCAGATGTGCAAGACTGGCCAGTGTGTTAACATGTACATAAGGGTTTCTGTGGCACATACTCAGGATGCTTCCTATGTAAAAGTAAGCTGTGGACAAAACTCTTACACATTTTGCTGTTTACATTTAATTTTTAGAATTTACAAGGAAATGTATTAACAGTGTGTGTAAAAATATTTGTGGTCAAAATGAGACATTGAAATCCAGATTATTTTTGTTATGGTCTAGTCTCTCTTTGTTTTTATTCCATATCCAAAAACAAGAATGTTCCTTCCCTTATGCTGACAGATTCATTAATGGGAGATAATGTAAGAGATCAATGGGCAGGAGGGATAACTATATATTTCTACTGTATTTACATAGCTACTTGATTAAACACAAACAAATCTAGTTCTTTTTTTTCTTTTTGCATCCTTAGGTTGTTACTTCGTATTCCTCACTATAACTTCAACATGGTGGTAGTTGACAAACATGGTGTGGACAAAGAGCGATATCCTTTTCCGGCCACTCCTGCTGAGCTCTTTGCTCTCATTGACACTTTCCCTCTGAGAAAAGAAGAGATGAAGTTACAAGCAGAATCTGGCCAGTCTTGTCCCTGATTCTGGATTCCAGCCATCCACATGCCAGTACTTTTGCTGCCTAAATTTTTCTGGTGCTATACAGAGTGTGGAAGTATGGAAATTATGGTTGTACAGTTCTCTTTTTAAAATATGTATGAGTTTAGCCTTTTATGAATTGTGGAACTTTTCATTTACATATGATGCCCCTTTATTTTAGGACCTCTATTTTCTTCTGTGGAAAGTTTTGTGGAGGTATTGAATTGCCTTGATTAGCTCTTCAGAATAATGTCAGACATTAGTTCATGTGTAAATGTGCTTTTCTTTTTACAGAACTTTTATTAAATAAAATATTGTTTTGCATTTTTATTGTTCTAGCCTCACTTATTTGGATACAAAATAAACAATATTGAGTTAAACTTGAGGAAAGTGGCAAAATGAAACTTTTTACAAAATCACCAGAAAACTTGTAATCAGTACCTGTCTGGAAGGCAGAATAATGGAGCTTATTACTATACCACTTTTATGAGACAAGGTAGAGTACAAAGCAGGGCTTTGACCCTCTGGAGGCTTTGGACTTCAGATTCCCAAGGGGTACAATTAGCATGGCCAATGATGAATGATCACAGAAGCCATAGGCCAGCCCATCTTCAGGGCAAGAGGTTCTACATCCTGGCTTTGAGTTTCAAAGTATCATCAAAGTGATAAACAGTTTTTTTCCCCTGGGCTTGTAAGCAGAAGTGATCTTACTGCTTAGGCATGAAAAAGAAAATATTGCCTCCACCCTAAGTAGGCAACTTGTCATATTAACTTAGGAAGGTTGGCTCTCGGATCTGCCTTCCATGGACAAAAGACTGTGCTCACCAAAGGTGTTTCTGCCAAATTTTTTATATCCTCTTTACCTCTGCACCCCCTTCAGTAGGGTCACAGACATTCCTATGTAGCATTTTCAGGGGCTAGAGAAGCTGCTTTTGACTGCTTTGTTGCACGCACCTACATGTAGATACAGCCCCAGTATTTAACAGGAGAAACAATTTCCCTTTCCTGAAGCACCTTTTGTCACCTTTTCTCATGTAGGTGGAGGAGTGAAGTCTCAATTCTGTTTGGTCTGTTAAGGAAGCCTTTTCTTCCTTGGTGATCAGCAATACTTACATCTCTTCCAGGCTATTACATTTTCTATAACTTACCACTTGTGTGTTTTCAAGTTGTTTCCAACTTATGGTGACCTTAAAGTGAACCTATCACAAGGTTTTCTGGGACTGAGAATGTGTGATGCACTCTACATCACCTAGTAAGATTCCATGGCTCAACAGGGAATCAGATCCTGGTCCCTAGGGTCATAGTCCAATGCTCAAACCACTATAGCGTGCTGGCTCCTACCGCTAGTGTAGTGTAAAGAAAAAAAAAACAGCTTCCAGAAAGATAATTGTCTTCATCTTCTGCTGCTCTGTGAGACCAAGAAAAATCTCTCACTAGAATGTCACTGACATGGCTTGACAAATATTGGAAAAGCTGACATTCAAGAAAGTAACAAATTTCATCTGTCCATATGATTTATTTGCAGTGCCACTTGCACCACAAAGAAATCATCACCTGGAAAATGGGAGGATGGAATGCTGATATAAAATGAGGCCATGCTCTTATTTTTAAGTAAATTTCATAGTGAATGGTACCAAAAGGAGAGAGAGATTACAAATTATCCATCAGTCTGACAATATCCTGATATGGCCGGTATCAAATATTCACTGAAAGTTATCCATAAACGTAGTACCCGAGTCCACAATGAGAATTGCTAGCAAAGTATGAAATTCACAATCTTATGCTGATTTCCTGTTGGCTAATCCCAACAACAGCAGACCCATTTAATCAACTGTTGATAGGTGAGCCAACACAGATAAATCCCATTGATTCTATGGGGCCTACCCCAGTGAGCACTAACAACAGGATTTAGGTCCCTAGGCTATGGGAATGTGCCTACCTAAGTATCTTTTGTAAAGCTCGTGGGGCACATGGCTTGCTCCTGTAGGAAATGAGCTACTGAATTAGATGGACGCTCTGCCTATTCCAGCAGGGCTGTTACCACAAGCAATCTATTTGGAAACCCAGCAGGTAGTCTGTACCAGTCCTCAAGACATTTTAGCTGGAGAGAGAAATGTATGTTCCTCCTCATGATGATGAACAGCGCTCACCCCCAGGAGCACAGCCTGTATGACAGTGTCTGTAGAGCCACATGTTCCTCCTGATTCCTACCTAATATTCTTTTGTTAGAAGTATGAACAAAGTTATCTCACCTGTCAGAAGTTCTGAAAATTGTATCATCCAGGTGCCTCTGTCTACAAATTCTTCTTAGACAAGTATTAAAACGTTAATATGTAGCAAAAAAAAATGTACACAAAATAAGACCTTACTTTACCACAACTATAAATAAGCCAGGATTTTGTTCCACAAGAAGCATCCAAATACAGAAGAATATTTTCGAGACAGAGATAAGGTCCTATCTGATCATTGGCACAACTTATAATGGAATTGTATTATATTATCATTTGATACTTACCCAGTATAAGTGTTAAATACACAATCATAACAAAAAGAAATACATTAGAAAGTCCTCTGATCAGACTTTGCGAACACACACACAAATTATTTGGTAATAGAAATAAAGCGCAAGTGTTTCTAATACAACTTTTTAGTCCATCTCAAGACTACACAGATCAAATTCTGCAAGATAGTTGGCAATGCATGCAGTCAACATGACTTATTGCCATATATGAATTGTGCTAGTCAATCTCCTTTAGAAATGAAATATGGGAAGGAAACAACTCCACCATCTTTTTAAAAGTTGAGAATTACACTTGGTTGCATTATCAGAGGGAAGAAGACAATTAGTCTACATAATGCTAGAAACCCCATGGACAATGAGTGAATGCTCAGTAATTGTCATTGTAGCCCCTCCAGATTTTTTTCCAGAATATAATTATAAATTAAACTTTTAAAGATGTCCTTTTTTGTTACAACAGAGCTTCAAGGTTCACCTGAACTAGAAGGAACCACCTTGGTTTTGCCTTGTTTCTGGAGAAGGCAAAAATCCCAATAAAGCAGAAGATGCCAGCAACATTAGTAGAACATTAGCAGTCAAGCAGACATATCAAACAAACAAACAAAGAAAAGGAAACCAATATCGGGAATTGTAATGATCTGATACTGCAGACAGTTGTGGATAAAAGTCTTCCTCTTGCCTACTTTCGTGGCAGTATTTGAACACCTTATCTGAAATATTTTATTTATCATTCCAAAGGAGTCCATAATCCATTTTCCCCACTTTTTCCAGAATAAAATGCTTTTTACCCTTTTCCCTTGCCCTGGAGTTTCATATCTCTAGTTAAATCTACTAAGAAATAAGAGCTATTGCATGGTTTTCTTCCCAGGTAAGTGGCTATAGAATTGCAGTCATTCTTTTCTTCCATTTCCAGCATCACCAAAACAAAGCCTTTGTGTATCTTGGGAATACTACCAGTTTCTGAATTTAACAATGAATGAATTAGTTTCATTAGGTTTTAGGCTTTTAAAGATCACCTAAACAGGCAACAATGACACTGTTGTAATAAATGTCTAGAAAAAAATGGTATTTTGATTATATATTTCACTAGAAATATTAGTACAATTTAATTTCCACATTCTGTTCTTGTGGTAGATGCCAAAATGTGAAAATAACTGTACAAGAATGTTTTCAAAGTTGCCATACTACCTGTGCTCTATATTTATTATGGTGTGCGTGAGTCATAGCCAGCTGAAATGATAGAATCAATGATCATCAGATTTCTGGGATTTATTGTACAGAGAAACCACGTTTTTTAACCTAGACATTACTGAATAGTATGCAAAGCACTCAGAGTACTACTCAATACATCATGACAAATCAGCACATTAAGACAGAATAATTTGAAAAGTCAGATAAAGAGCAAATCACCTTCATTGGTCTCTCATATTTGTTTAAAGAAGGATAAAAGAAAATGAAAAACATATTTACCAACTCCAGGTTGGTACTGCACACATACACAACCAACAACCCTGTACTTCCTGGTAGTTGCTGGTATTTCACAGTGCCAATTTTCACCAAGTATCAAGGCCATTTTACAGCATGAATGGCAGGATATAAATGGAACGAACACATTTCAGACACTGAAGTGGTACCAAACTACCGATGTCAAGCTGTTTCTGAATCACTGTTCTTCCTTTTCCATTTAGTAATGCAGTTCCCTGCCTAAGAAACTGTTTTATAAATGAAGTCTGATTCACATGCTGTATTTTACCACTTTATACATTAAAGTCCCCTCATACAGACACAATGCTACAAAGCTTTTATAGCTTCAGTCTACTGAAATGCAGAACTGAATCTAGAGTTAGTCACACTTGAAGCAGATCATTTTGAATCAATTGGACTTATGGTAGTCATGACTAACTTACATTCCATTGATTTACAGGGGTCCAGCCAGCATGATGTAATGGTTTGTGTGTTGGACTAAGACACCAACAGACCAGAGTTCAAATCCCTGCTTGGGTGGGTGACCTTGGGCAAGTCACAAGGGCAAATTCTCTCTGAACTTCTGCCATGAAAACCCCATGACAGGTTCATCCTAGAGTCACCATAAATCAAAAATTATTTGAAGGCACATAACAACAACAACGTCTAAATCACCAAGTCTGGATCAAGCACTAATAGCTCCAATGTATCTATACAATTCTCTCCAGAATATCTGTTAAGTTCTTAGGCTGAGTTTCTAGGTCAGCTACTTAATTATGTATATTAGGTAGAGTTGCCTGGCCTAAACGCACCACCACCACCATCATGATGACTTACTGGGCACCAACAACTGCAAGCGACGAGGTCTGTTTTCCTGTAAATTACGGTTTAGCAGACTGATGTTTTCTCCCTGCTCCCACAGGCAATCTCTGGTGCCATGGAAACAGGATCCTTCTTACAATTCCTCACATCAGAGATCACTCATGGAAAGTGGGTGAAAACATCAGTCTGCTATGCTCCAATTGATAACAGAACAGACCCCTGTCACCCACAGCAGCTGCTGCCCAGTAATTCAGGATTAGTCAGCAGCTGCTGCTTGGTAAATCAGCTCCCCAGTGCAAAAAGATTCATGCATGTTCACTAAGCTTGCTTTTCTGGTATTTCCACACACACCCATCACTACTTGAATGTTTCTATTTTCTTCTTCAAGTTGCTTCTCTTTGGCAATGTTATTTAGAAATAACGGAATATTGTCAAATAGCATTTTTAAAAAACACGATACAGACACTCTACAAATTTGGCCCATTTAATGCATGAATTAAAATATACCTGACTCATATTTTAAAAGTCGTTATGTGCATACCATCTTGATGCTGACCACCTCAATGAACATTCAGAGTGGATGCTTGTAAATGTTGTATCACTTAAGTCACTATGAGTTGGAATCCTGTTAATTAACTTACACATGGATGTGCTGCTATTTTTGATTGCTATGAACATTGATATACCCTTCTTCCCTCCATTGATATACCCTTCTTCCCTCCAAAGCCTCCACTCCCAGACCTAATGAATAGCCACTGAAGATGCCTCCTGTGGTCAGTTATGCCTGGAGGAGCGTTGGCCAGGGGTGGGATTGCAGAAGCATCCGGTTATGTCCCTGTGGCCAGACACAAAGCTATTACATCAGACACTGATTCCTCCAGAGGATCCTGGTCGATGTAATTGCTAGCAATGAGGACATATCCAAATATCTGTGACCTCCTCTCCACCAGGAAAAATTATCCAGGGGTGGAAGACTTCAATGGCTTTGCAGTAGGTCGAGGGGCAGCAAATGGCTTGGTGTAGTGTAGTTCTCCTTGCGTAACTGCTATGCTGCACTGAACCACACAGAATTATAGCCTATATTGTCATACTGGTTAAACTTAAACCACTAAAGGAGTTGCCATAATGCAACTGCAAACACTTATCATGCTTAGCAGTGTGCTTTGAATATTATGACCATGTTTCTCCTGCCCCAAAAGTGCTAAAGGCGGTTATTTGTATTTACAATTTAATATCTACCAGTGGTATTCAGTAAAGAATGCATAAATGAAAGTTCTAGTGATAGAGGTTTATAGAGAAAGGGGATTTCATTGAATAGGAGTTTTTCCATCAGCATTTGCAGTGTAAGCCCAACCAAATTAAACCAAACAAACAACCCTCCTGGATAGCTCAACTGGGACAAAGCCTTTTCCTAAGATCTTTGAGAGCTCCTGTCAGTTGGCCTCAGCCTGTTAAGCTAGAAAGACCAACTATCAAGACACAATAGAAGATGTGCACAAATGTAATGTTTAAAGTCTACTAATACGAATGATATCCCAAGTCTTACAGAAGCTAATGTTTATTTTTAAGGGGGTCAGTTTTTAGCTTTACTGACGCAAAGAGCAACTTGGGCTTTTCTTGAGGCACAGAGGCACCTGACCACTTGCTGTCTATTTGAAACAGTTTTATGATGCTTTAAGAACCACTGAGAGAAACTACTCTCTCTGTGCTAGAACTGTGATCCACCACTCTGTGGATGGCTTCAGTGGCAAAAGCTAGCACAGCACCAAGAACATCTGACTGAAAAAACTAGTCTTTTTGGTAGGAAAAGGCCTTGTGAGTTGCATGCAGGCAGAAGCAATTCAAAGCAGACTTCAGGTCACAAGTAAGAAAATTTACTTTCACTGCTTTTAAAACTGAACATTCCTCCTCCTTCTGTATAGTTCAATCAAAGAAGGTAGGATCTTTTGAATCCCTCAGGCAATGTGCTGCCTCAGGTGACTCAGGAGGAGCTGTGCCTGACTCTCTGAATTTGAGTGACCAAGGAGCATGGTGGGCAAAAGTGCATAACAAGATTAATGCTTTGCATTGGTTCTTCTCATGCCTTAACTAGTTTTATTAATAAAGAGGTTAGGTCAACTAAGGCTGTATTTCAGATCCTTTTCATGTATCATTCTGACTGTGGAGCTTAGCCATCAGTATACTTTAAAGCCTATATAAAAGACAAGTCCAATCAGAAAAAGTCAGAAGGAACAATCTGGGAAGGGGATAAGAGAAGTGATAATGATATTTTTAGAGTTTTCAAATGCTTAAAATGGATTTAAGGAGGAGGGGAATTTTTGTTCATTACATATTTTCATAACATAGGGAGGTAGACTTAGTTTAATTATTAGGGGTGGACTCTTGGTGCAGTTTAATCATCCATAGGAAGGTTGTAGAATCTCCCCCTTGGAGTTCTTCTAAAAGAATTGGACAGGCACTAAGTGACCCCGTCTTAGGGCAGAGATTATTTTGCTTGCTTGATACTTTACAGCCATCTAGGAAAAACACATACTGTCTCTTCCTCTCCAATGATGTCATATAGGCTGGCATCCTGTTTGTGTCATATGCAAGTGCAAGTCCACCTTATACCTGCATGTGTGTTGTTGTTTTTTTGGTCATACTGGAGGCTTGTGTTTTCTTCCATCATCCACAGTGCACAACATCCTCCACTAAAGCTCACCCTTTTGCTGTGAAAGCCCCCCGAAGAGCCATTCTGTGGCTGGTGGAGAGCACAGGAGATCAGAGAAGTAACTGGCCAGATTCTTTAGCCAGACACACAAAGATGACATCACCCACTGAGACCCTGGAAAATCTTGGTAAAAGATGTTAACAATCTGCATCTGGCTAGGGAGTACAGTCAGATAGTTCTTGATCTTATCCACATCTGATGGGATGATTATTTGGAAGAAGGGGAACTATTTCAGCAAAACTGTGAGTCTTGAGGGTGATGAGTGGGGAGTCATAGCAAAGTTCTGCCTGCAGAACTCTTACATTGTGCTGTGTAATGTAAGATCTCAACTATAGTCCTTCAATGAGCTAAACTTAGCTATCTTCGGAATAAGACATTGAAACATAACAACTATTTCTTTGTCTGATTTGTTAGCTTGCAACCCATATTTTTATAACAAGTGCCAAAATTCAGTAGATGCAGTGTACCACTGATGAGATCTAGGGGACTCTTGTCGTTTCTATTTCAGCAATATCAGCTAGTTTCTAAAAACCCCTCATATAGCAGTTTTGCTTGTGAGTGGGTAAATGGAGATTCCTGAATTGCTTATTAGCAGGCCCACAACTGGGAGCCATTCATGGAAATGAGGCTACAGAAGCTTGGACACAGAAGCAGGAAATAATTACCACAAGAATAAATTATTCTTGCAGGTTGTTTGAAATCTGAAACCCACCTCACCCCTTAGCTCATTTTGACTGCCCCAACTCAGGCTTTGTAACCCGTTTATTAATCACACTTTTTCTGAGAAATTACATGTTAAAATAATCTTAACTTTAAAAGAACTGTTTAAATTATCTTCTGTAGAGGATTTTACAGTCTTGTTCCAGCTGCTGAACCACACCTGGGAAATCCAGTCTCTGAAGTTGATTTGCCAAATTCTGCTGGACAAGTCAACAGTGGTAAAATGTTTATGTCGGAAAGTGCTAAATGCTTTTATAGTTCATTGCAGGAGTTTCAAAGGTTGTGCTGAAGAAGAGTCTTGGTCTTTTCTATTTTACATGTGCAAATTATTACAGAAGGCGCTCCACTGTAAACAAGCCTCCATTACACTATTGTGCAATTACACAAAATACCTGGAGTAAATCTTGTGCAAACAGCATTTTTCTCAGAGTCTGCGTTTTCCCATGCTCGATCTCAGCATTAAAATGCCTTCCACAGAATCTCCAGGACAATCAATCATTCTTTGCCAAAGAAGCTGCTCTTCCCCTTGAGAATCCATCCAGTCTACTTCTTTTCCATTACTTAAACCTAGAAATTGTAAAATGGTGATGGTCAACATATTTGTTGCAATCAGAGAAAAATACCAAACATATTCTATCCAATTGCATTTGAAACCTATGATTTCTCTTTCTGTTAAGAGAAAACAATTATTAATGCACAATGCACTCAGGTCCATTTACTGAAAAATGTACTTTCAATTAAAGAAAAAAATTCAAAAATCAAAACTATCTGCTTTTAAAATAAAGGATATGGAAAGCAGTAAGTATAGTTTAAGAACAGGAATGTTCCAAACCTTATGCTCTCACTATTTGATTAATGGTAAAACAAGTACATTTAAAATGATTAATGAAAATGTGTATTTCACATTTACATTTGCACCTTGCAGAAACATGTTCTAAAATGGCAGAGTGCCCTTTTAAGTTCAGGCTGGGTTTTAGGGGTTGCTTCCACATTTGATTGTGACAAAATATGAAGCGTTGAACTAGAAATAAGTTGACCTTTAAAAAAATCATTCATGCATTTAGTTCATGCAAACACAGTGTAACAGAGGATCAAGTCATTTGGGTTAGAAATGGCTTGAAAACCATATCTAATGATTCATATTTATACATTAAGCCTAAAACAGGAATTCTATAAGCAGTCTCATATAAAGTACACAATGAGAGTAAGCATTATTTCTTCTTCTAGGAAACTGTACTGTAAAAATAAAATGTACTCCATAAGCACTGACAAGTTCCTCCTGTTCAAGTTCTGCTACACCAGAAGCATGAAATAAGAAGTACAACTAGATCCATACTTCCTCTTCTCCAGCTTCCCTGCAAACAAGAGGTGACATAAGTCAGGCCCACAGGGCACAAGAGTTCCTGGCCTCCTATTTTAAAAGAACCTTGTAGGTTCCTTGATCTCCAGTTTTTGAAAATTACCCAAATCTGCCCCTAAACCATCACAAATACATGGCAGTTTCTCCACTACTTCTCAACTTCTTTCAAAACACACACACACACACGTGAAAAATTGTCATTTTAATAACCAAAGCCCAAACTGAAACTTCTGTTATGTCACTTCTGGTCATGCCAGGAGCAACTTAACAATGGAATAAAACAAGACATTGTAACAAAAAAAAATTGCACCAGATAAAATAAAAAGCTTGGAAGATGTACAGTCCATAGAGTTGGGGGAATAATCTGGGTGGGGAACATACTATCCTCCAGATATTGTTGGATTGTAACCCTCACAATCCCTAACCACTGGCTAGGCTCACCAGGTCTGATTATTTATGTCTTTGGATAATTTTATACGACGTACAGTAACAAGTTAAAACACTTAAGCCAACATCTTATATCATGCTAATGGAGCACAAGTCTGCCACAGTATTTATATAAAACATCAGCTGATCTTTTGGTCTCTTGCAGCTGGAACACGCCTTGGTGTGCACCTGCAGCCGATCAGTGACTGGGGAAATTGGTTCTGGTGTGTCTCACAGCACCTTGGCTACTCTTACATATGGGACCAGGAGTCTTGCAGGAGGGGGTATAGGACACTTTTCTTCACAAATTCTGAACAAGCACATATGCAGCCATATATATCAATATATATTCTGTCTCACACACACACGTGTGTGTATTTTATACATATATGTGTGTGTGTGTATACACACACACACACACACACGAATGAATGAAACCAAATATATGAAGCCTTGGAATGATAAAACTGCATAAAAAGCCAGAGGAATCAAGTATACCTTCAGAAAGCATCTATTGTTTAAAAAAAGATGCAGCCTCTAGTATAACAACATAGAATCTAACAGTATTTGGGATACCCAGACATTTCCTGTCTCTGGTTTAAAGGCTGAAAGCAGAGTTCTGGAATGGGGACTGGAGGTAAGAACCATCATCAAGTGGACTTTTCATTTCTCATTTCTTATTTTTCCTTTCTCAGTACCACTTTGTTCCAACAACTTTCCACCAGGTAAAGGCAAGCAACAACTCCTGTCTAGTCAGGTTACTGCTCTTACCACTTCCAGTATTTAAGCGCACACCTCCCAGGAAGATATTGCTGGAAAGGGACTCTTTGTCCCAGACAGTGAGTTCAACACAGACATTGTGTATATCTCTTGGATTCAGGCCACTAAAAGTGAAGGTATGATTCCAGTGGGGATTAACACTCTTTTTTACTACATGAGTTTTGTGTTTGGATGCTTTGTTGTTGTCTGGAAGGAGATACCTAAAAAAGAATAAGAAGAAAACAAGAGGAGATAACATGTTTGTTCCCAATTTCACAACAATTATAACTAGGAAGAGAATTATTAGAGCCTAATGAGGCAAGATTAATACATGGTGGAAGAAAAGAAAATATTGGGACAAGACAACTTACTGAGAAGGAAAAGCATGAAAAAAATAGCACTAAGTTTACAGCCCAGTGCAGAGAAAAGCAAACCATAAAATGACAGGTATCTTGATCTGAACTCATCCGTGGTGATGAATTTCTCACTGTAACGATTCATCATTCTAGCACAGGCATTTTGTACCGTACTATCTGTTCTTCAAATAAAACTTTTCAGGACATGAAAAGCTACCTTTTAAGTTTCAGTTGGTAAAATACACACTCCCAATACAAAATTACACTCCTGAAGTCTGAAAACCATAATGCCATAATGCTACTATATACACAACTTTCAATTTATCAAGATGACAATACTTAGATAAGAAAAAAGGCCCAAGAGTGAGTCTCAGAGTGTTTGCATTGTTCATAATGAGGTTGCTTTCCTCCCCAATACACAACACTCAGGAATGAGATAAATATCAGGCCCTTTGATGCCAGGCAGGTTTACAGTTAAACTCCTACTCATCTTTTTTTCTATAGAACTATAAGCTATAAAGGACTCGAGCAGATAAAAAAAATGTTGAAATGGTCAAATAAATAATTAACTGCAAAAATATCCAACATCAACTGGCATTTTAAGCAGGAAAAAAGATGGAAGAAATTACCCTTTCACAAATGTGTCAGAGGTTCCTCCTGACTTCACTGCCGTTAAATTCTTGGCTTCCTTAATAACAACTTCTAATATGCCTCCTGGTGGTAATTGTGAATTTGACTTCTTTCCTTTCTTAGAACTCTTCTTCCCTTGAATGAAATCAAGACAAGTAAATATTTATCAACTTCAACAATGGTATGAAAAACTTTTATCCTTAAGTACAGTATTCTGCATTATAGACTAGTATATCATGCATATCCAACACATTCTTTTCACATCTCACCCAGATGGATATTCAGAGCTCACACAAGCTAGCTACTTGTGTGGGACCAGAAAAAAGGTGCAAACCACATACCTTTTGTCTCTCATTCACAAAAGGGTTTCCTCCACCCAAATTATCTGTCCTTCAGCACAGACTATTCACTCACATATAAACAAATCTTTGTTCTTTCCTCCCACTCTCTCAACCTCATAAATGTAGCGCATCTCCCTGTAAAAAGAGCCATGCACCCAAATATATTCCAATATATATACTATAGTTTTCTACACAGAGAGGAATGGTTTGGCACATACTTATCAGGAAGCCCAATGTTAGCTTCTATTAAAAGGTGGATGTTAGTACAATGGCTCAACTACATGAATTTTTAAAAGAATAAAAAGTGGCTGGACAAAGACCCTAAAAAGATCCCAGAAAGAGACAGCACACAGGCTCTGACCAAACTAAACCTCACAAAAATTAATATCTTAATTATCATTAGAAACTTGTACGGGGATGGGTGAGAAAGAGACAAATTGCAAGAAAACCAATAATGACACAGGATATAATGTGAACTACTTGTATAAAGTTCAGGTACAAAACTCCAAAATATAGATGCACCTTTGGATTCAAAAGGTGCTTCTCTATTTTCTGTAGATATTATTACCAAGCTTTTGCAATATTCTGTGTACAATGAAAATGTCAAGCCTCCTTAGCCAACAACAAAATCAAATTATAACAAAAGGCTGCAGAACTGACAGCTGATAAATCAGGTTAGATTTGTTTACGAAAACTGATGAATCCTACGTGCTCTCCCAAGGGGTATAGTTGGGGCCTCAGTACTCAAAAATAAAACCATTTGTGGTTTGAAATTCCTTTTGAGACTAGTAACTAATTGAGTACTGAGCTATTCCAGTCTTCTACGGTTTCGTAATTTTATGCCTTATGTCCGCAGCACAAGATGGTGAATTTCAATTATCTAGAGAAAAACATTGCTGGATGCTGGGATCAATTTTATTTTACCTTGAATCTCTCCTAGTGGAAGGGTTAGGTTCCTCTCAGGGGGGATGTATCGTAAGACAACTATCAACTCTCCCTTATACTGAAGGCCAGTGTCAGCTGCAATCTCCATCTGAAAGAAAACAGAAGAAAGTCTCGCTAGAATTAATGTACGGTATCTTTTCCTTCCAATTATTTAAAATGTATAAACAAGTCATGTAGATTGTTATCAGTGACCAAGGAGTGGAAAGGAAAAGTTAACTATCCCATCTGCAGCTCTGAGTAATAAGAGGGCTTTTAGGTACTCTTGGATCTCAAGTTTCTCCCAGTTGGCACCATCACTTCCCTAAATTGCCTCCTTTTTGCCCTCTTCACCCTGACTGACAACAAAGAGGAGCACATCATCATAACATGGAGGAGGTCTACCTAGACACTCTCAAGGATCATAGAGTTGCTGCCTTCAGCTTTTAAAAAGTATTCTGATGACTAGCAAGAGACAGATTGAGCTGGTTTTGTTTTCCATACTTTCCATTGATACTGCTTTAACATGGTAGGATGGAAGGATAAGGGAATTCATGGTAGTTATAGCTTCAGGAAAATTAGTAGAATAGTATATGGGAGTTATGTGTAAATTATATCAGTAACCAGTTACAATTTTGAAGCTCCAGACTGACTTTCTGCAGACTACTTAAATATCATTTAAGTAATCTTGCCTATGAAATAAAAAATCCATCAAGGCCCTATGTTTCTGTAGTGCCAAGGCTAGCCTGAATTGGGCAGAACAAGTTCAAAACCTCTAGAATGTGGCAGAAAGTGTCATAGAAGACATGGCAAAACCTTTCTTGTCAACCATGGCTCCCAAGCTATCTTGACAGGCCAAACTCATTTATAAATTTAAACGCTGGCACTCATAACAGGAAGAAACTGGTGATCTGGAACAGCTGCAGAAGAAGCTGGCAGGGTCAGGAAGCTTGAGAGGCATTTGGTGCTCTTGCATGACAACATGGCACATGTAACCCATCCTCAACTGCCCTGCTTTTGCACCAATTGGTTTCTTCAAAACTTGAAGAACAGCCTCATTGGGCCAGAACCAGAGTACATCCAAGTTGTCTCCCTTACAGTGGCTAAATACCCACCACATACAAAACAATGAACCACATACAAAACAATGTATGTATGCACCACATACAAAACAACGAACAACATTGCAGTGGTTTCTCTGGTTCTTCATTCCAACAGACTATTAGTTGCAAATATTTGTCTTCCAGTTAATAGCAAGCTGAAACTGCAATTCATAAAGCACATCTCACACATAAAACGAAGTGTTCCATGTAAAACATAAACATGTGGTTCAGGTACCAATCAACTGGGATATCCCCACCTTTGGCTGAAGCATAAACCACTCATCTGTCTCATTCTCAAAGTTCCAGGAGTCCAATGGTATCTCCACTTCTCCAAGAAAGCTGTTACGCCCAAATCTGTCATAATGCCAGACAGACAGCTGTAGGGTTCGAGTCTCAAGCTGTGTATGACTGATGACATACTATCAAGCGACAGAAGACAAAGAGGAACATGTTTGCATGGCAAGGATTTATTGTCCAGAAACAAAGAACTGGAGCTCTTAGAGCTTCTAAGGAAGGTCCAAGCAGTTGATAAACAAGTACAGAAGAAATATTTTCCCTCTCTGCTAGAGCAAATCTAATAAATTGGTGAATGCTCTTCTCAGGGAGAGATCTATACAGTGCAATTCTCTTCCTGAAAAGCTATTTTTCTTGCTGTTGCCTGTTTTCGTATCAAACTATTATTACCACAGATGGTGCTTCCTAAAAGAAAACCACTTCCAAATTATTTTATTGTTGACATTTATGTGGCTATTGAAACTAACCCTTCACCTTTGTCTACACTTAAAAAATAAAAAAGGAAAAACAAAAGATAATGTTGAATTCCCTATAAATCAAGATAAAATATCAGTGATCTGTTCCTTAATTTCTGCCACGGGCATTTTTTTAAAAAATTCTTTGGATCACGGCGTCTAGAAGATTACCCTTTCTTTCAAGGAAGGCTGAGAATATTGTAGAGCAGTGGTTCTCAACCTGTGGGTCCCCAGATGTTCGTGGACTTCAGCTCCCAGAAGCCCCAGCCACTATGGTCAATGCTCAGGGCTTCTGGGAGCTGAAGTCCATGAACATCTGGGGACCCACAGGTTGAGAACCACTGATGTAGAGAATTGGGGGGAAAAAATCCAGGGAAGGGCAAGAATGACAATCACGACAGCCCTGGTTCCTTCCAGTTTCCCCAGGAGAGACTGCTGCAGCCCACATCCAATTGCATGATGAAAGAAAACAGCCCCCCACGCTTTATGATAGTGTCCGTTCCTGCTCTATGGAGCTACATGATTAGAAGGCACCCAAGAATGGACTTGATCTAGTCCCAGTCCCACAGAATGCAAAAGGAGTTCTCAAGGCCTTAAAGCCTTCCTTCTGAAACCCAACACACCAGCTGGACTCGTGTTAAGTGGATATTTGTTTCTGATTTTATTACACAGTAAAACCAAGAAACAGTGAAAGAGTTCTCTAAAATTCTGATATTAGGTAACTTGATTGCAATAATATTAAGATTTTTTTCTCTAGGATTTCTATCACAAGAAAATGAAACATCAATTCCTGGAAGCTTTACACAGAATTGTTAGGAAATAGGACATCATGCTATATTTTAGGCCCAGCATCAGCCCAAACATCCACTGGGTATTTTATGGGGAAATTCAGAAAAGTCAATCCAACTGTTAGTTCACTGTCTAAAAAGGCGAGGAAATAAGATGTCCAAGAGAGCACAAGAAAGTAAAAGGCAGAAAGAGAGAGACAGAACAAAGAGTAATTCCTTTTCTAAATCAATGATTGGCCCCCTGCACTCCCACCTCCATGTGACAAAGATGACAACTGTTTTAATTCAACCATCACTCATTTTTCAAAACAGTATTTCATTTGCTGCTAAGGTAGGTGATCACACAAAGGGAATATGGATGTGTGATGTATGACTCTGTCCCAGATCTCACCTTCAATATTTCATTGAATTCTGGATTAGTGGTGTTGCTTTTGATTTTTGTCTTGCGCTTGCTTTGGCGAGACTTGTCCGGCAGAAGGTATGCTTTGACATAGCTGTAAGGTAGGCAGTAAATCATTAATCAAATTTAGAAAATGCTCCAATGCTGCACGCACACAGGAAATGCTCACAGCATGACTGTAATCTTAGAAACAAACCAAGCGATTTGTGATGCATGAGGAAGTGAAATTGTTTTATTCACTCTCTCATGTACTTATTGCAGTTTAGGTCTTGTTCTCCCTGAGGTGATCAACACTTGTATAGGTTGCATCATTTCAGACTCCACATGAATGTTTTCCTGGCTGAATGGTCTCTCATATTAAAAACAAAAACAAACCTCTGTGTGTGGAAGCAAAAAGCACATGAAAGTAGGAAAAAACAGGTATGTGAATACAAGATCTAATGTGATTTTCCCTAGCGTACCAATTTTCTACTTGGATATGTATATGGATAGAACAACACAGAGTCACATGAGCCTAGATACAGGACACTTCTGGTGTCAGTGGTCTGAACACATCTGTGACTGTCAGGAAGTAAGTGGGGTGGGGAGAGACATACTTAAAAACTACAACTATATATGCTATCATCACAAATATGCAGCCCTGTGTAGAGCTTCACCATCTTTACTACTGCAAATGCCAAAGCAGAGGATGCAGAGGATATTCACTGAGTTTCTTCACCATAAAACAGAGCTTCAGGTATTTTACGCACCAGCAGGGATTGGTACATAGCAGTATGGTTTACCGCTCATGCTCTATTCTTTTTCATTAGCAAACCACTACTTACATCCAGAGGACTCTTAGAGAGGTCGGGAACTCTCTTATTTATGATGGGTTACAGGAAAAGAAAAAAGAGCAGGACTCCTATTGCTTTTCGCTTTCTTTAAACCACTATGCAGTTTGATTAATCCTTTACCCTGCCACATATTAAAAAAAAAAAAAAAACTTGCCAAAACGCCTGGAAGAGAGGAAGCTGCCCTTGAATTCACCTGCTTTATCTTTCCCCATATCTCCAGGAGGAGACTAAAAGCTTCTGTTTTCATTCTTGAACTAACTACAGCTCTCTGCAGTGGCCAAATCCATGAAACAGATGGCTTGAGGAAGCTGGTTTGATCTGGCTCATTCTTATTTCAACCAGGTGTGAGAAAAAAGTGTGATCCACATGTAGACTCACAACTTTTGGCACCTCCAGCCCTCACATCCTGCCCCCTCCAGAATTTCTTGTTGGGAAAGATGGCTAAAAAAAAGAAAAAAAAGTGTCCCGGAAGATGGCTTCCAGGACCAGCAGACTCATGATTTGTACTCCCAACACACCCACACACATATCCTGGAAATGTATACTGGAAGTGATTTTCTAGTCACTTTTGGGTCAGAGTTATGGTGGATTTTTGCTCAATTTTGAGGCACTGCCATTCACAAGGGTATCACAGAACAAAATCTGGGCTCCACCGCAGTTGCCTACACCTACTTTAAACAAACCACAGTTCTCAGAAAGCTGGGCTACATGGGGGATTGTGAATAGCTTATAGCTGGAAGCAAAGGATCTCAGTCTGTTCCTGGTGGGTTTAAAAGTAAGAGGCAAAAGAAGGGAGGGAGGGTGCACGCACACGCAAATGCTTCACTATGGCTCATTCATGTAAAAAGAAACCATGGTTTTCAGAACCACTCCAAAGTTCGCCTTAACTTTCACTGCAGTTTGCAGAATAATGGATTTTGAGAGACTCTTCCTTCTGTTTATCTTCTCCAGTTTTCAGCACAAATGAGGAAAGGCATCACTAAGTCCTCTTGCAGATAAACATGGGCTGGGAGATATCAGAGTCTTACCTCACTCTTGACTTGTAAAAGGTAAGAAAGAAGGCAAGATTTCTGCTGTTTCATCTTCTGCAAACCACAGTACAACTGAGAACACATTTAGGAGCCTATGGGGGTTACTGGATGTCCTCCTTGTCAGAGACTCAGGAATGTTTAGCTTGGGAATCTCAGGAAGTGAATTTGTGAGTGTCTCTGCATCTCCTGTATTCCCATGTCTTGCCTTACAAAGCAAACATAACTGAAATGACAAAAATAAATACAAGGCTAAAGGAGAATTCTCTTTGCTTACGGATCTGTTCTTTGCTTCTTTTCATCTGCCATGGCCAAGTTCTTGCATTTTTTTACAAGGATGTTGAGGGCACCTGTTTTATAGCTGTAGCTAATTTGGAGACAAATTTCACCACTGATCTTCACATTGCCATAGTCCCCAGTTTCACTATATACACTCATCATACTATTAATGCTAGTCTGAAAAGAAAAAGAAAGAGAAAGAAGAAAGACGTTCATCAAACTGAATCACATCTTTTAAGAACCAGATTTTTAATGCTGCTAGGGTTAAAATAACTGTTCATTTCCTTTGCCACTGAAAGACCTGATAAAAGATAAACAGGATGAGCAAATTAGGCATTATATTTCACAGGACTAATGTGACAGGAATGTAGGAAGATAACATATGCTGTATCACACCATTATTATGTTTAGCCTGGTACATTCAACTCTTACTGGCAACAGCAGTTCTAAAGGAGAATATTCACTTCCAAGTATTCAAAATTTTATCTTACTACTACCCAGTTATGAGTGACTTCAGCATGTTACTATACTCACTCCTGAAAGTAATTAACTAAAGCTCTGACTAATGGGGAAATTCTTAAAGTTATCCAAGGCCTATAATTTATTTTCCAACCACTATATAGTCCTTCCCCATCATCATCCAATCTATCTTTACCATTTTAGAAAACAATTATGTTTCTATGCAGAATGGATGTTCTATGACAGTTCCTTGACATGAGAAAGAAGATTGTATTTCAGAAAAAAAATTAAGCAGAAAAAGGGTAGCACACAGACCTACCAGGTTCCCACATGAAAACTATGAACTCGTGTCTTTTTTCTAAAATGCCATTCTGTGGTGGATAATTCCCTCTGGCCTAGTTCCAATGTTATCAATTCTAAATACAAAATAACTCTTTCATGGCTGTTTTCGACTATGCCACAGTATTCCATGCACATGACACGTTCCCTAACAACAAGGGTCATGCTCACTTTGCTCTTGTTTGCTTTTAGAATACAATATGCTTCTGGAAAAAAAAAATACACTATTATAGTGAGACTTTTACGGTCACTTCTGAAAGCCCCTCCCAGAACAACAACAACAACAACAACAGAGTCTTGCAATCATACTGTTGGGAGGAAATGCCATTACCTTCCAAGGTAGTTTATTTCACTGTTTAATGGCAATTAGCTTTAAGACATTTCTCCTAATGCTAATCTGAAGTTGTTTCCCTCTAAGGTGCATGCATTGGTTTTTATCTTGCCCTCTGGAGCCAAAGAAAACATATCTGCTCTATCTTCTTCATGACTGACTTACATATATCTGAAGATCATTATCATGTCTTCCTCTCCTCTCCTGTTAACCACGCCATCTACACTCTCATGCAAGTAATTTATAGGAATGTTGAACAATAGAGAGCCTAAAATAGAGCCCTCGAGCTATTAGTGAACAATGAGGGTACGGCTGTTCAATCAACTGTGAATCCTCTCAACAAGTAGTATTGCCCAACCTACATTTTGATATCTTGTTAACAATGATATCCTAGGAGACTTTGTCAAATGCTTTGCTAAAACTGACAAATCCTTAAATCCATGCTTCCTCATGATGTATTGGACTAGGAATTATCAAACAAAATAAGGCTGGACTTATTGGACTTATTTTGCTAAGTCAATGCTGAGTCCTAGTGGTCAATGCATTCCTTCTACTTGCTAATAGACTGAGTGTTTAGTATGTGTTGAGTTTTAACTATAGGCCTCCCTCCACATTCATAGATTTCTCTTTTGCAAATTTGATTATTCGTGACGCACATGCTTTTCTTCCGCCCCTTTTTGAGTGAGCAAAGCCCCTCTCCACTGCTGGAGGCATGTCCTGTCTCCTATGTGGCTGCACTTTCTGCTCTGTAATGGCTGCTGATTGGTCAAGTGCTCTCTCTGCTACTGCCCTTTCCTTTTCAAGATGGCTACTGGAGGAAATTACTTTGAGGAGTAATACTGGTAAGTCCTTTACTATGTCTTTTTTGACCTCCCACTCCAACACTGGGTCAGAGGCAGAGGAATCAGATGGGAGTGCTCTGGAGGGGAATTGTGGGAGGGGGGAGTTGTTTGTGATTTTTCCACTTTCATGAGGGTTCTCTGCTCCTAATCCTCCCAAATGTGGAGGGGCTACTGTAATATATCAGGCTGACCAGTCCAAGACCTCCCCCTGACTTCTGAAGCAGAAACATTTGCCTGTCATTGGTCTTCTCTCTACATTTCCTCAAATTTCTCACAATGAATATTGTGGTAATCTCATAATTTTATTGGAAATTTACTATTCATTTCTGAAGCAAAAAGAACAGTGTTTGGTGGAAAGCTCTTTGCTCACCTTACATTTTTAATGAAGCAATTAATACCAATTAACAGAAAAAAATATATACATGTATACACACGTACACAGAGAGAGAAAAAACAGCAACGCAGAAGAATGAAAAGGAACTGCTGAATGGGTCAGAGAACAAGTAAACTTACAGTATCACCATCTGCTTCTGGAACATTTAAATAGGTCCATTTTCTATCAGAACTTGAAGGAGAATTCTTTAAGAAGAGAAAGGAAAGGAGTAGAAAGGATAGCATTAAGTGGCTGCTTCATTTCTGGATGAAAGGGAAGGAAAGATTTTTAAAAATAAAATAGTTAAAAGAAATCCTATGCCAAAATATTAGCAAGATAAAAATTAAGCACTATTAACAGAAAAGTCAGCTGACACATTCATGTAGTTATTTTTTTCTTATAACAATGAAAACAAAAAAAAATTGTAAAAACCTAATTTTCCTCCTTTAACACTACAAGAAGACTCTGATTAAAGTTTTACTTAGGCCATTTCCACACCTTACCCTTTTCATTGTGGTCCAGGTGTCATCCCAGCAGCACCTTTGACAGGATGGGAGCATGTCCCCAACGCCCCCCTCCACACCGAGCTGGCTGCCTGCAGAAGGGAGCGCAAGCTACACATGCTTTCCTTCTGCAGTGCGGCAGGCCTCTTTCCCGTGCTGCACTGGAGAAGGAAGCACCTAGATTGTGCTTCTGCCCATTCCACATGGCCACAAATGACACGAGTGTTGTGTGATTACAGGCCACTAACTGATTTTTTTCCGTTAATGGAATATCCCAGGATCACAACAGGTGAGGACCTGTTGGCAGCAGGACCATGATGACGCTGTGTGAAAGCATGACTCTCAGACCGCCAGTAATGCATCTCCATTGTGGGACAGCAATGTTGTGCAGAAATGGCCTTTCTGTGAAAGAGTTGTCTGTGACACCTACTTAATAACCAACTGCAATTCACATATTTTAACAAATGCTTAACAAATTGCTTAAAGTTACAAATGATGTTAACACTGCTATATTTATAGTATTATAACACCGTTATAATATTTGCTCATTTTAAACAGAAAACAATGCATTCCCTTACTAGCGACTGAGGTGGGACTCCTTGAAAGTGATATATCCATTCATCAGTTTTGACATTTTAATCTTACATTTTATTTGTGGTTGCACTGTGTGGTTGATGCACATTCTTTCCCCTTCTGTAACAGTTACATAAACAGCAAAACAACCACCAGTGAGCTCCAATTTCACAATTAGACAAAGTATATCTTGGTCAATGTAGAGTCGAAGGCTTTCATGGCCAGAATCCATTGGTTCTTGTGGGTTTTCGGGCTTTAAGACCGTGTTCTGGTTGTATTTTCTCCTGACGTTTTGCCTGCATTTGTGGCTGGCATCTTCAGAGAACTGGTGAATTGGAAGTGGAGTGGAGAATATACATGCCAGCAGTCTCCTCTTCCAGAGGGGAGGGAGCAAGTAGCATAATAGTCCTATTGCCGCCCAACCCGCGAAATGAAGAGACCACACACAGGGCTTGGGTTCAACTAGGGCAATTTATTAATATGCCTAATTAACATAATTATGAGGTGAACTTGAACTTGAACTTCTGACCTAAGACGGGGGGTCAAGGCCTGTGTGAACTATGGCAAGAGTCAGCTCCCGACCATCTTCCATAGTCTGTATAGCGAGATACCAGGCCCCAAAGCCAACCGCTGAAGCTGCGTTAGGACCTTGGCCAGCCCGTATGGGAGGTGAGCCCCGAACCGCCACCCCCCGGGCTCATGCCAGTGAGGGCCAGTCCTGAGCCCTCCTCAAGGATAGCGTTTATCCTACACCAAATGGTGCCACAGGTACTCACTGACACCATCGACCCCCCCCCACCGGCCTGAAGAGCTCAATATGTCTGAGAATTCCTATTTAACCAGATGTGACACCACCCTGTACAGCCAATTACCCAATCCCTCGGTGCAGTGTAGGGTAGGCGAAAAAACCCCTTTAACAGGGGAAAAATTCCTACCCGGCCCCGAAGCGACCAGCTATCTTACACTGAAACCATAGGGCGGGAGGGTGGGTTGTCGCCTGCCGGACAAAGAGGCCAAGGGAGGAGGCGGGGCGGCCCTAAAACACCGCCGCACCCCACCCCCTCCCCTGGTGGCCCCTTCTCGCGAGAGGGCGGCAAAGGCCGCCCCCGTCACTGCTTCGCTTGGGCATTGGGGGACGAATTGTGTGTATTGAATATTTGTTCCTGGAGGGAGACTTCCTGAGCCCAGGTGGGGCTCATTAGGGCTCGTTAGTATCTTCTGTGTTTTGATTTTGGTGTTTTTCAATACTTGCAGCCAAATTTTGTTGACCTTCCAAGTCTCCTCCTTCCTGTTAAAATTATCCAAGTGTTTGTGGATTTCAATGGCCTTTCTGTGTAGCCTGACCTGGTAGTTGTTAGAATGGTCCAGAATTTCTGTGCTTTCTAATAACATTCTGTGTCTGAGTTGGTTTATAGTGTGTTCTGCTACTGCTGACTTTTCTGGTTGGATCAGCCTGCAGTATCTTTCGTGTTCTTTGATTCATGTTTGGATGCTGTGTTTTGTGGTCCCTATGTAGACCTGACCACAGCTGCACAGTATGTGGTAAACTCCTGCAGAAGTTAGGGGATCCCTCTTGTCCTTTGCCATATATCAAAGGAGTCACTGACCAAATAGGGAAACTCACAAAGAAACATAACCTCTGAACAATTTACAGACCAACCAGGAAAATTCAGCAAATGCTTCGCTCAGCAAAGGACAAGAGGGAAGGCGAAACGTCAGGAGAAAATACAACCAGAACACGGTCTCAAAGCCCGAAAAACCCACAAGAACCAATATATCTTGGACAGATTAAAAGTCATCTGTTGTGACATTAAGAAATATCTATGCTGGACCAAAACCAGGACATCAAATTTAATATTCAGAAGATAAAAAGAACCTGTGTAGAAGCTGGAGCACTGGTTTAAATAGCTCCTCCTCATCAGGAGCTAGACAGTTATTATTTGCTGCCATTACAATCCATAGTTCCTGCTGTAGCTGGAAATTCAGAAACACTCTAAAGATTTCAACTTGAGGAATATAAACAGCTCATCAGCACTGTGAATCTCTCTAAGTATACTGGAATGACAGTATTATGACATTTTGACTGCTCCTAACACTTAAGCATGCACTCAGTTTTACATCAGAAGGCATGCTTCTGTACCCTAGTCCAGCTTAGAAAAGAAACATCAATTTTCCAAGGATGCTGACAACATTCCTTAAAAAGATGTTATCTCCAATGGAAAAGAATTTTACTTATTGAGTGCTTCTAATTTTCATACCCTTTAATCTAGAAAGCAAAGTGTGCTGTGGATAGCCTTCCCAGAATCCTTTACCTAATTACTCATCCGTGGCCTGTTCTGTTTGTTCTCTGCCACTGTACACAAACTACAGTGCCATTAGCACAACAGAATCATTAGTCATTTCTCAAGAGAACCTTAGGTCAGAAATTGGCTTATTCTTGCACTCCATGCTTTTGCAATATGAAGGAACTGATATCCTGATTAGCATTCTTGTTTCTCATCTCCTGCCAAAAGTTTTCTGCAGAGCCTGATCTTCCTGTCATCTCCTTTATTCTCAGTTAGCAAGCAGGTCTAGGTGACAAAACAGCACTATTGCATAAAGAAGTAAAAAACTTTTTTCCCAGTTACCTGCCTCTTCCAGTTACCTAAGTTCACCTTGTATATCCCAAGTCAACAGTATAACCTTTTATAAACAGTTTGTTCAGTAGTGTTGTTTCCCCTGCTCCCAGATAATTTGAACATCTCCCTCAAGGCATTTACATCAGTGAGATCACATCATTCTCTGCTTCTATATTTGCTAACTTGCACTCAGGTATTTTTAAAACAAATAGCATCCTGAACCCAGGCAGTACAGACACTGCAAAGAAAAGCTGAATTCTGCAACCTATATAAATTATGCACATAACACAACTTCTTCAAAATTATTTTACTTAATATATTCTGATTTTGCTAATCACAGAAGGAGAGCTGCTCCTTCCAAGAACTGAAAATCTTATTCAACCACTTGCCTAAGTCTTCATCGGGCACTGCCTACAAACCTTTAAGAGTTCTCCTTCTGGTCCTAAGAGACTTTTTAAAAGAAAACAAAAACCAAAATTCTGAGGGAACTGTACCTGCCATCAAATAATGAAATCACCACACATATATACTTCTGGCCTTAAAACTGGCACCTTTATGTGTTGTATTTTATCGCTAAT